>CM026076.1:19847120-20414620 GCA_014839685.1 Anableps anableps
TGTCACACATAATTTCATGTAACAATTTTTAAAAATCAGAGAAATTATAATTTTATTTATTGAGGGGAAACAAGCTGTCCAAACTAACTCTGACTTATGTGGAAAAAAAAAAAAATCCCCCTGTTAAATTATGGAATAATTAGGATTAACCAAATTTTTTAGAAAAATGAGTACAATTTCAAAAGCCAACAGCAACGAAGTGACGGTTTTTGAGTGGTCTAGTCAAAGTCTGGACTTAATCGAGATGGCGTTGGATTATCTTAAACAGTCCATTCATGCTTAAACACTCTCCAGTGTGGCTGAATTCAAAAAATTATGCAAAGAAGAGTGAACCAAAAATCCTCCAGAGTGATATAAAGACCTGTTTCAAACACTTGACGCCAGTTGTTGGCGCCACCAAGTGTAGCACATCCAATTTGGGGGAGATTTTATTTCTGCAAAAGGCCAGGTTGGCTTGGACATTTTTTAAAAAAATAAATTAATTCATTTAAAAACTGCATTCTGCATTTACTCTCATTATAGTTGTCTGATATTTGTGGATCTGAAACATTTGAGTGTGGGAAAAAAAAGCAAAAACAGAAGAAATGTGTAAGGGGGTAAATACTGTTCCCCACCGCTACATCTGATGCACTGTGCTGTGTACGGATCGTCTTTGTTGTGTGCATTCTTTAATGACAGTGGGAGATAAATTGATGATTAAATCTGTACAAATACTAAACATGAAGCTTTTTTTGTCCAGCTTGTATTAATAAAGCTGCTGAAAAGTGATGGAAACAGAAGGAAATGGGATCTATTAGCAATGAAGCTTAATTGGTTACACAACACATTTTTGAACTGGGGTGTGGAGCTCGAGCGTCTGTCACTAAGGACCTGTCAGGTGGATTTTCTTCTCATCTCATTTACAACGCCTGGCCGGCCATTTCAACCTCACTTGCTTTTTCCTCTCAGAACCTAAGGGCCTGTCTTTTCATTGACTAACAAAGGTGCTACATTTTTTCATCAGAAGTGAGACCACTGTGTAAAATAATCACAGAGAGAGAAAAAAAATCGTATATAAAAAAAGAGGAATGACATCTTTGCTTTTCAGTGTGTTGGGACGGCAGGGTGTGGAGCTGCAGGAGAACCAGTTAATCAATGGCCACAAGGTCAGACGGCCAGCGCCGGGCTGGAGCGTGCTCTGTTAGCGGTAGGCAGAGCCACCTACTGCTGAATGGGATTGGTAGCACTTGTCAAAGGCTTTAAAGAAGCCCTTTCTGGACAACTTGCTGCAGGTGGAGTGTAAGAAAGAGGAGATGGTGGTAAGCAGTAGGAGAGGGAGACATCTGCTGGACACCGGGAGGCACAGCAGCTCAGCTGCAATAGGCCACCTAATGTTATGGTTACGCTATGTGCATAACCAGAAGAAGGCAGTTTTAGCGATTTTTATAAACACCACTCAGTTAAAACTGATAGACATAAATACAGTCTTTTGAGAAAAATTTTCCTCCTGAATTCCTCTTTATTCATGCAAGCAGTGTGTTTAAGTGCACTCCAGGTAATTTCACCCTGGTAATGCTTTAAATCTGAGAGGATTAGTAATACAGTCTCATTCTCAAAGTGTTCCTTTGAAGTTTTCCACCTTTTTGCTTTTATCAAAGTAGAAAATTCAAGCTTTTGAATTCACATTCTCTTAAATGTGTGGGTCTGAGTTAAATACTGTGCATTTATGCAGCAGTCAATCAAAGATAAGCACTCTAGACTGAAATGAAAACTCCCCGACTGTGCATCATGCCTCTGTTGAGTTGGTTTCACTCGGTGGGGAATCTTGGGGGACCCTTTATCAGTGCCGAGCAGCTTTCTCAAGCCCTGCCCCCGCCCCCCCACCTGTGGTTCCTCAGTTGGTCTTTTGTGTGAAGGAATGTGGGAAGGACCAACGCTGACAGAGATAAACACAGAGGGATGGTGAGGGGATGGAGGCCTCATCGGTGAACCAGCACGATACCTATTAATCCCGACTCAATCCTCCACTGTGAGATGGTCAGGGTTGTAGAATATGGGGCTGAAATTGTTGCTTCTGGATGGATCTGAAAAGAATATGTGGTTCCTGTGCATTTAGGAAAACTATGAAAATGGGTGGAATTTGATTTAAATATATTCCAGGAATATGGAAAAAGAAAAGAGATTATGAAAAAATTGTTTGAAAATTGCTTATAACCTGTCCATCCATCCATCCATCCTGTAAACAGGTTTTCTGTTCAAGTGCCTGAAATGCTGTGTAACCTTACAGGCATAAAACTTCGTACACAATGGGCCTGACAGTTCTAACAGATGCACATCTTTTGTTTTTTCCTTTTGCAGAGTAAAAAAAACTTTTAATGGAGTCCCGGTAGAGACATCAAGATGAACACGTTACCATCCATGGACCGGCATATCCAGCAGACCAACGACAGGTTGCAGTGCATCAAACAGGTGGGCATAAAGTAAAACTCCTGCTTTTAATTTTTTTTTTTTTTTTTTTTTTTTACTGCATTTCAAAAATGGATCCCCAGTGGGCAAAGAAAAAAAAAGAAAATCCAGCCTTACTTTCTCCTTTCAGCACCTTATTTAGGCATCAATGTGTCTGGGCCCTAGCTTCAGTCATACAGATCATGTTGCAGAGGGTCACAGAGGGAGACAAATCTGGCTATGAACACAAGAGCAGACTTCAATGCTGCATAACAGGCTCAAAGTTTCTCTCTCCTCGTACTGTGTTCTCTGACATCATGCTGCTAACGCCTGATGTATGCCAACCCTTGCTGCCATTTTGCCTAAATGCTTCCCTGACTGTCAGCTTTTAGAAGACTCCACTCAGACAGACTAACATATCCCATGGCTTCCGCCTCTGCGTGTGATTAATGGTCTGTAGAGCTCCTAGACTGCTTGACTTGCTGGCTAGCTGTTGGCATATTTGTTTATGATACGTGGGTGTGAGCCTTTATATCTCGCACCATCCATGTCTTATAATAATGTTAAAATAAATAAATAAATAGTACAGTAATAGAATAAATAGGCAAATGATAAAGCTTTCATCTTGAGCTCATGATGTGACACGTCTCTCCTTCTGTCTTTCCTCTTAAGTCTGCTGAGCAGAATTAACTAATTGCCTCAGCTAGTTTAAAAATATTCATACCCCTTAAACAAAAGTGTATAATTGTAAAACTGAGAGAAAAACAAGAACCTTAAACTCAGTCAGATTGGCTTGGGAGCATCTGTGAACAGCAGTTTTGAATAAATGATGCAGTCATTTATTTTCATTACACAATTGCTCATAGAAACTGAAAGTACTTGAGATAATATGTTGCTGTCACATGTTAAATGTTAATGAATAAAGGTCTTAACAATAAACATTATTTAAAGTGCAAACTTAAAAGTGACCATATAAATTGCTTGGTAAAGTGGTCCAGTTCATGGCTGCCGATGTACACACATTATTTTTTGTGAAGGATTAGGAGAGAGAAAAAAATTCAGCTAATTTTTGAATCATCCAGCTGGTTGGATTAAGGTCTATATTTTGACTGGGTTGTTATAACACATGAATATGCTTGGATCTAAGACATTTCATTGTAGCTCTTGATGTTTAGAGTTGTCCAGCTGGAAGAAGAACATCTGCCCAAGTCCACTAAAAGGTTTTCTTCCCGGATTGCCCTGTATTTAGAGCCACTCGTTCTCCCATTAACTCTGACCAGTGCTGAATAAAATCATTCCCACACCATGATGCTGCCAAAACCATGTTTTACCATGGCCATGGAGTGTCAGGGATGATGAAGTTTTAGGTTATTTTATCATCACATGTAAATTTAACTTTGCTGTCTTGTGACCAGAGCAGGTTTGCTGTGTCTTCTGCATGGGTTGTGCAAGCTGCAAATGTGACTTCTCATGTGGCTTTTCAGTTTGCACTGGGTTTTTTTTGCTCTCTTCCATAAAGGCCAGACAAAGTCCTGTCGAAACAAGTCCCTTTTTTGTGGTTTCTAAGAATACATTTCCAAGTGGTGTATAGATTGAATTTAACTATGTCAGCAATTTTAAATTAATTACATAAAACCAAGTCACTTTTGGTGCTACTTAGGTTAAGTTAATGAAAGTTCTTACTCTAGTGGGGTTTATACACACGCCAGCTCATGCTGTAAAATAACTCATAGTAAAACCATCTTGAAAGGGTTTGTCACTGAGCTCTAAGCTGCCAGAAGGGTGTTGTTTTGGTTTGGGGGAAATTCACTAGGCGTTAGCTGGGTGGTATGCTTTATTACATGTAACCAGGTAGAAACTGAACAGCCGAATGTAAAGCTGGCCTGAATAGTGGGTATATCGTCTCACAGAGGACAAGCTGTCAGTTGTTTGGGTCTTTGCATGCTGCGGTCACCTTTGGTGGGGATTGCAGTCCACATTCTTATCCTTATCCAGCCCCTCAACAGCAATAACTACAGGAACAACTCTAAAACACCATCCCGCCCTCACCTGCTCAGCAGGGATATTTCTTTTCGTCATCCTTCCTCACACCAGAGCTAAGGTTGTCGTTGGACACCGCTGCATCAGGCGTAGCTGAGTTGAGATCAAGACAGACAGCCCCTGCTGTGCAAGGTCTGATTTTCATCATGCTGGAGGCTGATACGCCTCCCATCAAGCAGCAGTAATGCCAGATAATATCACTCATCCAGAAGAGGCTCTCCTCCTCTTGCTCTTAATCAACAAGAGCATCTCCCACTTTCTCTCACTCTCGATTCTTGTCTTGCTATCAGTCAAACAACTTCGAGAGTCCAAATCCAACTCTTTCATAGTTTGTTTTCTCATCAAGGTCTCTCTTGAAGCCCATGATATCACTAAAGACAGTTTTTCTATAGGCATCCACAAGGCCTGACATCATGTTTGCAAGGAAGGTCCTTTTTTGTCATCAAATAGCTGCCCTTTCAAAAAACACTCACCTCTGCTGCCCTCTAAAAACAATAGTTTTACGTCCTCTGCAGGAAAACACAAAACAAGATGCTTTAGCTCCAGATAGGAATAATAAAAGCTTTCAAGTGGGCTCCAGTCTCACCAACTGAGCAAGCCGCAGCTCCGTGCCGTTTCAGAGCTATTAACCTTCTGAGGAGTGAAGAAAGGGAGCTCATTTTTAAAAACCGCTTATTGTGTACTGCCAGCCTCAGAAGCCCTCAAACACTGAGAAGAAAAGACTCGACTGTTTCAGGCCTCAGTGAACAAGCGAGAGAGGCAGACAGAGAGTGAAAGAGATTAGACAACACACCAACGGCTCACATTGAGCCTGCACACATAGCTGCCAGGACCAAGGTTGTTTTCTTTGTGCACAGCCAAGTCAGCCGGTGGACCTCTGGTGTGTTACACTCTGAAAACCAGCAATGAATAAGGCAAAGAGAGAGAGAGAGAGAGGGAGAAGATTGGAGGGAACGGTTCGTTTGCCGTGTGGGTCATGGAGGCGAGGGATGGGTGTTGCCAAGAGAGATTAACAAGAAACACTGGCATCATTGTTGATATGGGTGTGATCTTCTTCCCACAATGCAACAGAGCTCCAAGTGGGCGTAGATTGGAAAGAGTCAAGGTCCTCACAGGGTTGTGCAGAAACACAAGACATTAAATCAAGGCAGGTTGGAGGCTGCAGAACGATTAGGTTTTCAGTGTTTTTTCAATTTGTACTAAACCTGAGAAAAGAAATAACACTTATTCTGTCTGTTTCTAATGGGCCTATGTGTGTTTGCACAGCACTTACAGAACCCGGCCAACTTCCACTCGGCTGCCACGGAGTTGCTCGACTGGTGTGGAGATCCCCGGGCCTTCCAGCGACCTTTCGAGCAAAGTCTCATGGGATGTTTGACGGTATGCAAACTACAATTATGGTTTTGGTCAATTTTTTTCAGGTACTTTTGAGACGACAGGAGCAAAACAATAATTAGATGTGCATAGTTGAGTGCAAAAAAAAAAAAAAAAAAAAAGAAGAAGACCAAACAATGTGTCCACGTCTGTTATGCTTCGATGTTTAGGCTGTGTCTTTATTTATCTGCAAATTGTCTTAAAAGCAATTCATAAATGATCCATGTGTAGGCTTTTTAATTTCGAATAGGCATAGGCTGGTGTGAGATTCTCACATTAGAATAACCTTGAGCATTGAAACAATAGTTTTAAACAAATGAAAGCACATGTTAAAATGCTCAAGGACAATTAAAGTACCAAATCACAACATGCAGGAATTGTCTATTAAAAACAAATAAGTATAAAACACAACATAAAAATCAAAAGTGAACAGAACAAAATTAACATCTTAAGAAACCTCAGAAAAATTTTCTTAATAATGATTTTTAAATTAGTTGTGGGAGCGATATCCAAGGAAAGGCAACTTGATTGAAAGCTCTTAAGCTAATGTTAGCATGGCAAGCAGGTGGTAAAATAAGAAAAGTAGAGGATGTGGATCTCTGAATCTGTGAAGAACAGCAGGGTGCCGAAGATCAGACAGATATGGAAGTGCAACATTATGGGGAGACTTGAAAGTAAGAAGAAGGGGTTTAAAATCAATGCAATATTTAACAGGAAGCTAATGAAGTGATTAAAGGGCTGAATTTGCTCGGCAGAAGGAACTCTGGTAATAACCTTGACAGCTGCATTTGTTACCAGTTGGAGTGTAACTGGTTATGGTTAAAATAACTAAAATAGTTCATCCAAGATGTAACCAGAGCATGTACATAAATAGCAGCATGGTTAACAAAAATGGAGGAGCATAGCTATTATTGAGATAAAAGTATGCAAAATGTTACTTATTTGCTTTCTAAAATATACGGTACTATCAATAATGACACCCAAGTTTCTAACACTGGAAGCAGTAGAGACTGAATAATGGTCAACAGAAGGAGAGAATTTCCCAGACTTACCCATAACTGATTTAGCTCTTACCAAATGAACCTCTTTTTGACCACTGTATCATTAAAGATATTTAGCACATAGCCAGAGTAGAATTAGGTTTTGTGAATCTATGGAGTTGAGTTTCTTCAGCATAAGAATGAAAATGTATGCCATATTTCCTACATATTTGACCAAGAAGTAGAACACAGATGATACAAATAAGGGGAGCATGGGAAACACCACTGACAACTGGTGAAGCTTATGATCTAAAATGTTTTACGTGTACATATGATGTAGTAACTACAGTCTTAGATTTATGACTTAAACTAGGCATTTCAGGAGCAGATGGTACCAACTGATTATAATCTCTGTAGGAGAATATAATGAGAGATTTGATCAAAGTCAAAACTTCGATCAATGAACAAATGTATGGTTAACAGCACAGATTCAGTCAAATGTGATTTTGACCAGGGCTGCAGTTGTACAGGTGTAGTGGTTGGAAACCAAACTGGAACTGTTCAAACACATTGTTATTGCTAAGGAAAGAGAGTGTGCACACCATAACTATATCTGTCATGCAGTTCCGACAGTCTTGTGTCTTTGCAACAGAAAGAATTTCCAAATAGGCAGATTTTCTTTTGAAGGAGAAAGTTTAGTAGCCTTCTCTCACTCAGTGTGCAGCAACAGATGGAAGAGGGGCTCTCAATGGGCCATACATGCAGAGAATTCCAGTCCCTCCAGCACTTTATCTGGCATCCTGTTCTTTGCACTGTAGGAACAACATAATGGAAAATTTTATCAAAAAACATGCACACATATTTCTATGTGAGCCCTTCCAGCAAAGAAATAAATGTTTCACTTAAAAAAAGCTAACTCTGAGGATATTGTTTCCAGTCGATGTATTCGCGAGAGCAAACAGATAAATGATCATTAACGTCTAAATCAAAATAAAAGCCTCTTAAAGGGTGATAAAGAGCTGTACAATGGGGCCCACTGCCAGAATCCCTCTCAGCATGGGGCTCCTTCCATCAGCTAAATTGTTTCATTACACTCTGAGAACAAACTGCTGCTTATCTGAAGAATTACTGCTTGCAACAAGTCAGAGCATTCTTATGAGTAACTGCAAATCAAACGGATGCCACATGTGAGGCTGCTCATTCTGTTTGTGATCTTCTGCATGTACTGCTCATCCACGGTGGCACCAGAGGCATTAAACGTGACACAGCTGCTGTCATCAGCTTTTTCTGAGATGTAATTGTAGCTTTTTGTCTGCCTATGTGCATTCTGTGTAAAGTGGGTGTATAAAGTCAGTGGGTGCAGATGTGCTGCATGATTTATTTCTAATTTACTTGCAATTATTTCGTAATGCATACCTTCTTGTGTCATTACATTACATGACACAAAACATGGAATTATCCACTCTTCAAAATAGACAAGAGAGCATTCCTTTGAAGTAGGGCATGTGTGCGATAATATTCGTAGATCAAGAAATGACTACAAGAAATTTCACACATGCTTAGACTTTTGCTTTGCCGCAAGAATGTCCTGGATTCGAGTCCCGACCTGAAGTCTTTCTGCATGGAGTTAGCATGTTCTCGACATGCATCTGTGGTTTTACTCCAGGCACTCCAGCACCTCATCCCTAATGTTAAGTATGGTGGAGAATTTGTGATGCTGTGAGGCAGAGTCTCTTCCAGAGACCTTGGGAACTCTGTGTGCATGGCATCAGGAACTATTTGAAATACCAGGAGATTTTAAATAAAAATATAGTGGTTTCCTCCAGAAAATAAAAATTCTTCAGTCTGTCTGCAGGGTAAAGGTGGAAAACATACGGCCAATTCAAGAAATAGTTCATCAGACACAAAATCAACCTTTTACCATGACAACTCCCAGACCTAAATCCAAAGAAAGCCTTAAGAGTAGAGAGCAGAAAAGAGGTCCCAGGACTCTGGATGATCTTGAGAAATCGTGCAAAGTGGAATGATCTTTGTGCTGACCAACTGTACGAAATGAAATGAACTGGTAGTTTACTACACTGTCTCCTCTGGACCTGTTAGAGGTTATTGTCAATCAGAAGATGACCTGAGGCAAAATAGGATGTCCATTTTCAGCAACAAGCAGGATTAAACCACAAAGCTGTTTCATTTTATTTTATTTTTTCTCCAGGAAGGAGAGATAAACACAAATCTGAGCAACCCACTAACCTCACAGCACTTACTTGAACACTGTTTTCATATTGTCAGAAATATGGGCCTGCGTGTACATCCTCTGAGGGAGATTAGGCTAAAAAAAAAAGGCTTATGAGGTGAAACACTGTTAAATCCATGTTGAATCTATGCTGGCCTTCGTAGCTGGCCGCCTGCCTCGTTTAAACCATGGGGCCAACCCACTTACGAGGGAAATCAAACGATTGACAGCAACTAGCTTTGACCGTTTTTCAGCGGATGTTTCATAATAGTTTTGGCTGGATAGATTATGTTGACGTGCTGATGACTCCTAAGCATGTCCAGATAAATGTAATACAGCTCACTGGAAGTATAAAGTTATTTATGATTATTAATTCCAGCCTAATAAATTTAGTTATTGACACAATTTTTAAGCAATTTTTCACAGATATATAAGCCTTATTGTTTGTGACAAAATGTCTATTGGTGCTGTAAAAGGCTCATTAACTGACTGAAAAAACACGAGTGTGTGTGTGTTGAGGTTGGAAAGACCCCCAAAATTTAGAAGGGTTTTCCCCATCGATATATATTACTGGATTGGACAGCGCCTATTAGCCACTATTGCTAGTGACGTGCACCTGCAGGCGCCATTACTGTGCATTGAGTCATAGCCACAAAACCACACTGTTCCAATGCAGGATGAGCATGAATCTGTCACAAAAATGATTGTAGCGGCCATATTTCTTATCCGATTTTTATACGGCTTAAATTAAAGCTAACAAAATTGCCGATGTTTTGATACATAAAATATGTATTCTCCCTTGATCTAAATCTATAAACAGTTTGGTTTCTATCAGTTCTGTCATGATGCAAGAGAGGACTTCTCTTTTATAGTGGACAATAATTTCATTTTACACAACTGCCACTGTAGGAAACATAGTTTGTTCAAATTTAACGAACTATCGCTCCTATAATTTATGAAATATTTCATCCTATTTAATGATTGTTATAAATATCACCACTGCCGGAGATAGGCACCAGCCCCTCTCGCGACCCTGTATGGATAAGCATGATGGATAACTGATGGATGGATAAATATCACCAAGTTCAACAAACAAACGAGGAAGTTAGTCCAGTTTTTGTTGTTTATTAAACTTTTAGAAATTACAGCATTTGCAATGCGCCACAACAAAGGGAAAATAACAGCGAAAAATAGGTGAAGAACAATTCGAAACCACTCGTATCCTTCTTTTTATCTGATCTCTGTGTCTTATTTACTCCACACATAGACCCGTTGTCATGGAAACTGACTGACAACAGCTGCACTAGCCAGCAGAGCAGAGATTACGGTCAAGTATTTCAGGGTACAACACCAAAAATGTTGCATTTCCAACACAAAAAAAGTAAATAAAACCCCCAAAAACAGAACATTTAGTCTTCTACAGTTTTATGTTTTCAGGCTTGATATTTATTTTGCGATTTTTAAGTGGCTATGTGAACACCAGCGGTGGTTGATTAGCCGGTAACACCTGTTCTACTGAGGATCTGTCAGAGAGTAGGTGTGTGGGTTGCCTTATTTTAGTGTTACCTGAACTGAAACACACCGAATTACACAGCACATGTAATTCGGTGTGTTTCAATGTGATACTATTGGACCCTGTTATCTAGTTGTCGCATTGTTGACAATTAATTTCCCTTTTTCAGATTCTTTGCGTGATTGTGTCATTTTCCCGACCACCGATGATCCTGACTCAATGTATAGCAATGGCACATGTGTGGTGCACGATAGTCACATCATGTCCAATCCAGTAATATATATCAATGGTTTTCCCTCTACATATTGTCTGTAATCCTGCGTAACAGCCCTCAGGATCTCCTGTAATATCATGTTAGAGTCTGGAGGTTCTACATTGTGTCCCTTAAATAATTAATGTCTCTGAAGTCATTTTAACCTTTCCTCACTCAGTTTAAAGGAAAATAATCAACATAATAATGAGGTTTCTCATTATACACAGGGCCTTGCAAAAATATTTATAATCCTTAAACTTTTTCACATTTTATCATCTTACAGACTGAATGACTGGGGATTATAAGAAGCTGAATACAAATATACGCTACAAATTTTATTAGCAAAAAAATTTGAAAACTATTAATCGTTTTTCTTTTCCGTTCTTCACAATCAGGTGTTACTTGGTGTTCATCTATCACATAATATTAAGATGTTTGGATATATTTGTAAGGCTTTACAATATGGAGTATTAATATTAATATTTAATATGTTTGTAAAGCTTAAAAATTTAGGGGGGGAGATAAAACTGAAAACCAACAAAAATGTGTTGATCAGAGCTAATTGTTTATGTACAGTTCTGAAATCACAATCTTGATTTTGTCAGGCAATTCACTCAGGTTAAAAAACATTGATTGCCGGGTTTTAACGCAGCCTAAAGAGGCACTTTCTATTTTATGACTCTTTCTGCAGGTGGTGAGCCGTGTTGCTGCTCAGCAGGGTTTCGACTTGGACCTGGGCTACAGGTTGCTTGCTGTGTGTGCTGCCAACCGGGACAAATTCACTCCTAAGTCTGCAGGTAAGACCCTCCAGCTGAACAAAAATGCAAGCAGATGCATGCTCATCCATCATGCCATTTAGACCTGTTGACTTACACAATAGAAACAAAATCTTCACAGCTTTAACTCACTGTTAATTTACTAGATTTTGCAAACCGAGTGTAACTTGGAATTATAACCGTTAAGTGCTTAAAAGCAAATAACTGCACATGTTAAAGTCACTATAAATCAGACATAAATCGGAGATTTGGAAGTGTTTGATTTCTTTCCACCGACAGCAACCACAGACAACACACAAAAAGCCCAGTGAGTATGATAATGTCAAGATATTTTTAGCTCCTATTAAACATTAATGTGCTATTGAGATGAGCTGTCTGAGTGGTACCCTCAGAAAAACAGTCGACTCAACACTTGCAGACTGTACAGCCCTACCTGTGTGTGTGTGTGTGTGTGTGTGTGTGTGTGTGTGTGTGTGTGTGTGTGTGTGTGTGTGTGTGGAGTGCCTGCATGCACACATGTGTAACAGGGAGAGCAACTAGCAGTAATGCTATCCTCAGACATTTATCTATCAAATTCAATTTCCTCCAATCCATACCTCCCCTCCCAGCCTCCTGTGCTCCTCCAGCAACAGCAGGTTCTTGTGCATTTGTCAAAGTGAAGCATGCAGAGGCAAAATGGAGGAGTGAAGGGAGGGAAATAAAGAGATGGATAGCTGGAGACGTGTCGCTGGTACGTGCTGGACCCTTCACTCCGCCTGACAGAAGCCTAACGAGGCCGACAGCAGCCACACAAAACACAGATAAACCTTTGCTCAGCTGGTTAGATAAGCAGGAGAGTTAAATATTTTGATTAAACGCCCTGATTTCTTTGTGGTTTTTGACAAGCCAATTATCTCACATGCACAAAACAGGAACTGCGGTGACTGAGAGTACCGCACTGTAATCTTATCCCATTATTCTTTGTGCAAGCTCCATTGTGTTGCAGCCTGCTGTTCAAAAGGCAGAAACGTATCAGCCTCAGCGTTTTTCACTCACATTGTCCGTGATAAGTACATTTACTAAAGCTGAATATCTTCTTTCAGTTATGGCAGACAGCATCTTGTTGGGAGGAACCCTAAGTGCTCTGACAGACGTCAGCGCACAATATTGATTACTGTATTTCTCTGTCTGTCTGTGTTCTTGTGTCGGGATAATGTGATTGCTGTCCAGGCACGGCCTGGACTGGCTGGCTGGGCTCGGTTGACAGTCGGAGTCATCTTCAGGGCTGCTGATGATTCTGGGATCTATTAGGAGGCAACACGGAGTTTCAGGAAAAGCTGTTTATACATGCAGGACAAATGGGAGATTTAGTATAATTATGCGGGGTCAGGGCAGAAGATATGATCCAGGCATTCATCACATGAGGAAGGCAGGGAGACAGGGACTAAAAAGGTGGATCTGTCATTCATGGATGTTTGTCTGGGAACACAGACAAGGACAGAGATGAGATGGAGGAGAAAATAAAAAGTTGATGAGGTTTACCTTTAGTCCTCTGTTCATATGCCATGAACGTTTTCACATTTTTTATTCTACATGACACACAAACCAAAATTTGCTCATACTTGTAAAGTGGAAGGAAAAGGATACATCCTTTTCATTTTTTTCAGCACTAAAAATCTGGAAAGGATGGAGTTCACTTCCTCTATTACCCCTGAATACAGACCAACACATTCACATTTCTCCTCTTTAGGAAATATGCTCCACATGTAATGGGCACACCAACATGGGGGAAGAAATGAGAACAAACATGACTTTTGTGGCATGCGTGTAAAATGCAGTGTTACAGGAAACCAGCATTGCACACTAACTTGAACACATTATCCCTATCATTAAACGTGGCGGTGGCAGCATCATGCTGAGGGGCTTCTCTTCATCAGGGACAAGGAAGTCAGTGAGAGTTAATGGGAAGATGGATGGAGCTAAATCCTGGGGAATCCTGGAACAAAACCTGTTAGAGGCAGCAAACGATCTCAAACTGGGGCAGAGGTTTACTTTTCAGTCAGAGTACAACCATAAACATAAATTCAGAGCAACAGTGGAATTGAATTTCAGTCCAGGACTTTACAAGTAATGTTTGCTGATTCTCTTTTTGCTTTTCAAATAAAAGAGTTTGCTGTCTCTATGTGCAAAAAGCTTCGAGGCATGTTAACAGACTATTTGCAGCTATAATTGCATGAAAAGGTAGTTCTACATAGTATTGAATCTGGGGGCTGAATACCAATTCATCCTTGCACACTTGTCAAAGCTTCAGTTGTAAAAATCTCTTCTTTCCACTTCACAGTTATGCACTACTTTGTGTTGGTAGATCATAGTAAACCTCAACTAAAAAACCTGAAGTTTGTGGTTGTATTGTGAAAAAGTTAAAGAAGTATTCGTCCTTTTGCAAGACACTCTGTGCATTCATGGGAAGTGTACCCAATTGCGCTGCCTCAGCGTAATCTTCTGACAGTCCGCATGGCGACAGAGGCCTGCAGATCTGACACCTGAGAGCCCAAAACAGGGCCAATGAGTCTGGGATGCTGTCTTCAGGCTCCTCAGGGAAACAATTTGTCAAGGAAAGATTTACTTGGAAAACAATCAAACAAGAAATGTGTTAAGTTATTTTTTCAAAACAGATAGATTTAATAAAAGCCAGGTTCATTATTGATCCTGTGAGAGAAATTGTTTTGATTTAAGAACAAATAAAAATGTGACACTTAAAAATGTAGGGACAAACACAGTGTGCTTAAATTAAGGGAAGTAAAACAGCAGTGCAAAAAAATTTGAATGTAAATTGAAATAGTAATTACAACAGTGTATAGTATATATTAGAAGAGCCCTAAAACCCCCGCAGAATAAGTTTAGCCCTAAGATTTGGTCCATTTTCTATAGATTTGGATTAAACATTGAAGATGTGTGAAACAATGAAAAACATGCGAGACAAGAAGAGACAGGCCAGTGTTTCAGGTGGCTGATAAATTAAGCAGATACTTGCATTTTCTTTAAGAGAAAAAGCTGCTCCTTCAGCTTTAGAATTGGAAAAACATAAGATTAATTTACTTTAAACATCAGCTGTCAGCCTGGGCCGTAGATAAAACCTATATCGGTCAGCATCCAGTACAAATGACTGTTTACTTCTGTTTGCATGTCAATTTTTTCTAGCTTGTAGAATTCAGAAAACTACATAGGCCTAGTTCTGTGAAAACGAGAAGAAGCTACTTCCCTGTGAGACCTGTCCAACCAAGTGGAGAGATTTTCAGTAACAGCAGGCTGCTGCTGATGAGCTGTCTGGAGATTGTGACCCTGCAGTGAAGCCTGGAGGATTATTGTATTGCTCTAATCTGAAATCAACCAGTGAAGAGACTTATCTGCTGTTAGGCGATGTAACATTGGCACTGTTAATTCTTGAAGTAAAGATACTCAGCTCTAATGCTGTTTATATACTTGTACCTGTGGCTGGAAGCTTTCAGTTTCTAACCGGTGGTTACTGAGGTTTGGGTTTGCGTCGTCATGGTGTGCTCTGCAAAGCTGTCCCTTTAAACATCCAACCGTCCTTTCATAAATCCCTGTAAACAATACAGGGATTGTTTAATCTGTAGTCTGTTACCAGCAGACTTGCAGCTCATTAGAGGTTTGTCATAAACTAGGTGTGCAGCTGCCCTACAAATACAACCCAACCCCAACAGACTGAGCTGTTGGGATACTGTGAAGTTCAGCAGACAGCAAATCAGATTATCGGCGTAATCCCTCCAGGGTTTTGCTGTTTTGCCATCCTCGGTGAATATGCCAGTCTGTCATCAAGCTCGTAACAGTTCTCTTTATGAAGATAAACTCAGATTAAACATCAAAACTGTTGCATTTTTTAAAGGAGTTGTATCTTGAGCTTGACTAGACATGCTTCAGATTGCAGGTAGCTCATCTTTGGAACAATATTTATTCTCTTTTCTTTAATGGTTCAATCAGACATGGTAACTGCTTTTTGGGTCTGTGTGTTGCTTAAAGAAATACATTTTTTTTTTTTTTTTTAAATTGCTGACCCGATTGAATTGCTATCCTAATTATTCTTGGCTGAGAAATTTACACAGTACTTAAAAATTTGTCTCAGTATTAGTCATGTCTTGGCTTTAGCTGATGAAGAATGAAAGTTTGGTGGGAAACAACACGAACACCAAAGCTTTTTTTTCTGACTGCATGCATCCCTCCCACACACTCACATATGCGGCACTAGAGTTAGCTTTGCAGACAGAAGCTGTCAAAGCTCGGTCAGTGGACAGAGTGAGATCTGCTATAGTCACATCAGGAGAACAGCCATTCTGTCAGCAGTGATAAAAAACCTCCCGGGTGTGGCTACAGCTTACCTCGTGTCCTCTGACCGACACACAGACCTAAAACCCCCATCGTTCATTAAGGTAAGACAACAGAGAAATAAGCCCAGGCACTTCCATTAAACTCTTTTAGAAGATTGTCCTCACTTTTTCTACTTTTAGGTGACAACGCTCTAATACTTGCAGTTGCAAAAGAGAAACATGAACTTTTTTTCCCATTTCGTCACATTGCTTCTAGGGATGGGCAATATGAACTTAGCTTTGTCACTACATTTATTCCAACAACAATTAAGTGATGATAAATAGGCTTTATGTAGACTGTATATAGCCAAATATTGCTCTGAAAACAAAACTTCTTTAGTGAACAAGTTACATAAAGTGTTGCAAACGTACCACTAAACAGTATAAAATAACTGCATTTAATCAGATTTATATATACTAACTAATGCTCTTATGGAACCAGCATTAGATAAAGTTAAAAACAGGAATAATAGTAAACCCAACCAAACTTTCTGAATAACTATAATTGTCATGATTTTTTAAATAAAAAAGGTTAAATGCATTAGATTTTGCATTGAACTGATTAGGTGACCAACACAAAATAGGGCTTAGTTGTAAAGTTGATGGAAAATTATTAATTCATTTACTTAAAAATAATAATCTAGGACAATAATTTGTAGGAACTTTTTGTTACTATTATATTACTTATTACTTACTTATTTTGGGGTGTCTCACAACTTTGCAGATCTGGACTGTGGCAAACTTTTTTTAACGATTGGGCTCTTCTTGCCAGTCCTCTGTAAAGCACACATTTGTCGAATACACTATTAAAAATTGTGCTGTCAAAAGGTAGTCCCACTTGAGCTGTGGCTCTCTGCAGCTCCTCCAGAGTTAACATGAACCTTTTGGCTGTTTCTTTGATTAATGCTCACCTTGCCTGTCAGCTTAGGTGGACAGCCATGTCTTGGTAGGTTTGTCGTTGAACCGTACTCTTTCTGTTTTTCGAATAATGGATCCAGCAGACATCTACGTGAAATTCAAAGCTTGGGAAAATAGTTTTATTACATAACCCAGCTTCTTCACAACGTTCTTCCAGAGCTGCCTGGTTTGTTCCTTAGTCCTTGTGATGCTGTTTCTTTGCTAATGTTCTCTAAGAAACATCTGAGGCCCTCACAGAACAGCTTTATTTATACAGAAATTAAATTATACACAGATGGAGTTTATATACTTATTGGGTAACTTCTGAACTTCTGCATTGTATTTAGGGGTATCAGAGTAGAAGGAGATGATAACAAATGCAAAGCAGATTTTAGATTTTTATGAAAAAAAAAAGTTGAAACACATATATCATTTACATTGGTCTATAATATAACATCCCAAAAATACATTGAAGTATGTGGTTGAAACATAACATATAGAAAAGTTAAAAGGGTGGGAATACTTTTTTTGGAGGCAGCATATACATTTTGATCATCTCCTCCCTGAATGATTTTCTCTGTGTTTCTAAAACTATGGAAATATATGGATCTTTTATCACTGACCCAATCAACCCTACAGACTCTTATATTTAATTACTGCTGAGTAAGAGCAGTGTGCTGAATTATTAAGAAGAAACAGGAGTTATTTTTAGCATGCAGTCCTCTCCTCTGACACTCTTTAGCGGTTGCACTTGAGCTGATGAAACCCCTTTGCAACCCCAAATCTACCTTCAGAACTTTTCCTCTGGAGTTTACTGAAGTAAAGCCCGCATGGTGAGAGGAGGACGCTCCATAGTTGATGGGGTTCTCTCGTCACTTTCTGCCTAATTGGTTCAGTTTGCACAATTGCAGACAAATTCGTTTCTCCGGTCAAATCCCAACTGCGCCTGCACTTCGTAATCCAAACACAGAGGACTTTGTTCTCGTACAAAACCGGATGAGCAAATCATTTAAATCCTCTTTTTGTTCTTGCTTGACTGATCCGGCACCCACACCTCAGGACTCAACTCCCCTGCCCCAACTCTCCCTTCACCCCAGAGGCTTTTGACACACCCTGAAAAACTTATATTTCTAGGTGTGTTTTTTTCAGAACACCATGAGTTATTTGTGAAAACCATCGATGACAGAGTGTTCTGGACAAAAACCCACACAAAAGAAAACTTCCCTCTGCTGTCACGAGGCCACTCTATTTCCCCAACCCCCTCTCTCGCCCCTCCCTCTCTCTCTCTCTCTCTTTCTCAGCCTGCTTCTCTACATTTAGGTGACAGCTCAGTTGTTTCTTCGTGTCAGGTTGAACTCCGATTCATTGACCTGCTCCTTCTCTTTCTCTCTCAGACATTCTGCTCACTTCTGATGTGCTTGTTAGATCCACTGATGAAGACAAAGGGGGACATGATCAGATTATATTGTCCTCGAGGCAGGAACCCCCCTTTCTCTCTGATAAGACAAATAAATTACTACTTGTCTGCCTCTGAATAGATTGATTTTTCTTCCTCCTCCACTTCCTCCCTTGTGCATTGGCTCCCAGCCAGCCTGCATCGCAAATTAAGCTCCGCCCTTTTATGCAAGTTTGCAAACTGAGCTTGCAAGAGTTTTTTTTTAAATTCTGGTTTTCTCTGACAAATGGCAGTTGCAGGGGTTGTATTATGCATGTGTTCTTCCCTGCAAACCCTTTAAATAAAACAAGGAAATGGAGAGCTAGACTGAACACATCCATTACGACAAAGGTGAGAAGCACTCGAACATCTTGCGTCCTTAATTTCTTCTCTTGTTTGTCGGCGTTGACTTGCTGTCTTTATCACTTCCTCTCATCCTCTGCTCCTCCTCGACTGTCTCCACTGCTCCCTCTGCCCTCTTTTTTTCTCTTCCCTCCCTCCGTTCTTCCCACTCTTCCTCCCCCGATGTCTCGAGAGTGTGTTGGAGCCGGTAGCAGGTACAGCAGGAGCCCATTAGCGCTGAGCCTCACTCTGATTGGATAAGTTGAAGAAACTGGGAGACTGCTGCTGAATAATTGATGTATATTGTGCAGACGCCGGACAAGAGAAAGAGACAGATCAGAAAGCTAGGGTGGAGGAAAAAAGAAAGAAGAAGAAGGAGGAGGAGGAGGAGAGGGTTAGTAAGAAAGAAAGCGAGTGAACAGAGTAAAGGATATGTACAAGAAGGGAGAGAAAGAAGGTGCTGGCAGGAGGCTTGGAAGCAGCAAAAGCTTCGAGAGTTGCCACTGGCCTCAGCGGGATCACCAGCATCTGTGACAATTGTGTCCTTTCCTCTGCACTATGAAGGAAATTAGATGAGATGTGCACCATTGCTCAGCTTTCGGTAAGTGCGAGAGTGTGTCTCTTTTTTTGCAGAGAGCTGTTTTCTTTGTTGTATCCTCACAGACAAGGTAGGATCAAAGGTGAGCAAGGGAACAGATGATTTAAGGCTATGGCTGTTGCATTTAAAATTAGTAGCAGAACCAGTTTTGTTTTTTCTTGACCAGTCAAAAAGCAGAAGTACTCATTTTATACTTGAAAATCCTTCGAGAGATGTGTGTTGGTGTTACTTTGGTTTAAAGCACCGGTCACTCACACAGACAGGATCAGTCCAGATCAGCTGACCACAGGTTGACCTACATGCTGTTCTGCCCTCGGGTTATTCTGTGTGGGTATTTGTCTTTGTGCAAGCATGCACTCATAGTTCAGTGTGCTGCTTAATTTCTCGCCCCGGTAACAAGGCAAAAGAAAGGTTTGACAGATTTATAAACCACTCTTTGAATTCTATGATAATGTTTCTTTTGACTTTGCATTTAGTTTGAAGATGAAATGAATTCAATTTGCTCTTAAGTCAGATTCAAATGTTCATCCATTCAGTGTAGTGAACAGGAAACACATGTCTGAGCAAAGAACTGCTTTCCTGCAAGTCACTGTAAAATGATCTTGCTGGACATTTAGATTTATCTTAAAAAATTCTTCTCCTGGCTTGTGTTCCTAAATGTACAAGGTATAAATATTTTTTTAGCCTCAAAGTGTTACACTCCCAAAAGTTGTGTCTGAGTTGCTGTCAATTGGGACTGCACAGTATATCAAATTTATTGTCATTATCATCATCCATCAATGTTGAAGCAACTTTTTTGACAGCAATAAGCATTAGCTGCAACAGGAAAAGCATTAACAAATTTGTCATTAACAAATTTTTCATTGTCAAAACAGAACCTATTACCAGAGATTGAAGTTTTTCAATTAAGCTACTATTGTTGGTGGGAAATTATTTATTTCATTTTTAAGTTAGCTGAATAGATGGTTTGTCTGAGTGTCTTAGTGTAAGTTTACAATAAACCTAAAGCAGAAAAAAATGTATTTATCTCAAGTTATGTTGTCATTGCAACTTTCAATTATATTCACATTGGGGCTATAATTCAATAACATTATCTATCATGATAGACCCATGATTAATATCAGTTGAAAATACTTACACTAGAATGTTAAATAATTTCACTGAACTCCGATCCAGAACTGCATAGCATTCTGGGGGATGTAGGCGGAGGAAATTCTTTAGTCTCTTGAAGTATCGCAGCCAGGCTAAACAAGCTTTGGTACACTAGCAACAACCTGTTGAGTAACATGCACAGTATAAAGTTTAGATCAGGACTAAAAAATTCAACCCAACCTGGCCCGAGCCCATAGGCATTGTGTCCGAGACCGATCCGACCCGACTAATTAACTTTAATTAGAGGCCCAAGACCAAAGCAAAGCTGGCATATCATTTCTGCAGTCCTCCACGCGGCCGTCACGGGTTCGAGTATCGGCCTCTTGACTTTTGCCGAATGTCTTCCCCCCTCTCTCTCAACCCACTTTCCTGTCAATCTACTGTCAAATAAATGCCACTATAGCCACAAAAATCCTTTTAAAAAATAACAATAAAAGTTGAATCTCAAAAGAGCTTCAGTAATAAGATAGATTTTTTTTTTTTTTACATCACAGTGTCTTTGTTGTCTGAAGAATGTAATGTCTAACGTAGGGTCTTCTTTTTCCCAGACATGTCCACTTTTCACGTTCTGTCCTGGGTATTCGGGGGGCTCTCTTTGATTGATGAATATGTCCAGGTTTTAATTGATTTTCAGGAGACCAATAGAAATATTTAGATTGACTGGCGCGATTCATGGAATACGACAGCTTTTCTTTAATGTGACGGCCACCCCGAGCTGGTGCCTAGTGGCTGGTTCTTATCCGTTCATAGACGGAGGAGACAGTGCTGATTATGTTTACGAAGTACAAGTGCAGTTATACGGATGAACCGGAAAATAAATTTCCTTCACTCCGTCCAGGTGTTGCCACAAATAGGTGGTGGAGAGCACCATGCACATTGCTGGCATATGTGTTTTTATGTGTGACAAAGGTGCCAAAGTGAAAATCTCGTAGGTCACAAAACTATAAAAAGATTGAAAATTTAGGCCAATACAAATACATCTATTATGGCAGTATTTAGTGATATTTACCTACACACACACATACATATATTTCCCTACACTTTCAACACCATGTAAAAGCGAACTCACCATCTACATTACTGCTCTGCTTCAGTTAAGCACCTCATAATCCTGTGCTTCATCACTTCAGCTGTAACATAACCAAACAAATACCACATGGCCAACTTCCTCCCCCCTCTTGAAATACAAAATGGCAACAAGATGAAAATAAAAATCGGTTGTTCGTTCCGCCCCAGTTTTACTTATCGGACCAATACCGATATGTTAAGAAATGACAAACATTCGATACCAGTGTTGATTGTTTCATTGAAGTGTTTCAGGACTAGGCCAAGTGTCGTCTTTTTTGGAAATCAAAAATCAAAATATGATCAACCTAGTCTAACGTAATGAATGTCTTTGCTTTATCACAAGTCTATTTCTGGTTGGTTGAATAGAACCCTATGATGACTCCATCCCAAAAAGTTCTAACTGCTGAAAAGAGCTGTTCTAACTTAGTCAAGAGAAACAAAAACAAGAACAAAAACCACCAAGATTGTTTTTTCCATGACCACAAAATCTAATCAGTTTGTTGTGATTCAACTGAAATAAATGTTTTTGGTTTTATATATTTGTAGTTTTTGCATCATGCACTTTGCTTCGTTCCTCAGATTTTTGTGTCAAATTGCTGCAAATTGTCCTTTATATCATTCAATTTTAAATCCAAAACGAGAAACCAACCTAACAGCCAATTAACTAAGCCAGGAAATTGAGAACCACTTACTGTCTCCAAGTGACCTGTGAGGGACTGAGATGGCAGAAATGCAAGTGGTGTCAAGAAAGTAAACACCCTTGTCTGACTCACGCTGGCACTTCCTTTTCCTGTTCTATCATGGTAGAGATGGTGTTGAAGCTCATGAATCAAAGGTGGTTCGGAAACCTTCAATTCCTCATTTTTTTCCCCACTTAGATTAACTCTTAAGTGCATTAGTCTGCAAGCCCATTCTCTGAATTCCTGAGATACAGATAAACTTGACTAAAGTTAGACTTCAGTCGGCCTAGAAAATATTTTAAACATTCAAGTTTGTTTTTATAAAATTTTACCTTTAAAAAAATAGATTGTAGAGTGTTTAGTGTTGGCATATTTGTTTTTATACATTTGCT
Source organism: Anableps anableps (assembly GCA_014839685.1). Classification (NCBI taxonomy): domain Eukaryota; kingdom Metazoa; phylum Chordata; class Actinopteri; order Cyprinodontiformes; family Anablepidae; genus Anableps; species Anableps anableps. Next base: position 19,869,639 of record CM026076.1, read on the forward strand.
TTTATGGTTTTTTTTTTACTCAGTTAAATCATTGGGAATCTTGTTTACATTTATATTACAAGTTCTTTGAGTTTTTCCTCAGTTGAAGTGTAACCATTGTTTGATTGATACAAAATAAATCTGTCTCAGAAATATACAAAATTCTTTTTGCTTGCTTCTTTAAATGTGTGAGGGTATTCCTTCCATTGGAATGTAAAGAATTCATTGTTCAGACAGATATTCGACAGATTATGAAACTGATTGTGATACTGATTTATTAATGCAGCTTATCAAGCCACTACATCAATAATTATTTCCAGATTATGAAAACTTAATGAGCACATATCTTTGTTGGTGTAGAGAGTGCAGGCTTTGCACTGTTTTATTTCTGTACAGGGGAAAATGACCCATTTCCCACTGTGGATTCTTTTTTGAAAGGCTCTCTGCTTGAAGCCAGAGCTCTTCTGCTCATTACAAGGAACAGAGACTTAAAATGAGCCATTCATTCTGTTTGAGCGCTCTAGTTCTGATGGAATCTTTATTGTCAATTGTGTGTCTCGTGGAGGAAAACAGTTTGAATGTGTAAAAGGGCATTCAGGCTATAAAATCTAAGATAGTTCTTTGCGAGCTTCTCAATCAGTGTTTAACCTTAAAACTGACAACTTAATTAGTGAAATATCTCCTGCATCCAACACCTCACTCTTCAGCTGACCTATGAAGCAAATGTGATAACACACTGGGGCTTCCAGCGAGCTGCGCTGGCTAACTTCCTGTTAGCCTGCACAAGGTGAAAACCACTGAAGCCATTTGCATCCTGAAGCTGACAGCCTACAAACTCTTCACCCTTCCTCTTTCCTTTCCCTCCAACGCTTTGTTCGTATCACTAACTCCATGCACTGTAGTGACCTCCTCTGACAGCTCGCTGAGCACTTCCCATCAGACTGTTTAGTGACTCATTGGTGACATTTGGCGTTGGAGTGTGTGAGCGCGCCTACGTTTGTTTTTGCAGCTTGTTTCTGCTTTTTTTTTTTTTCTGTGAATCATTGTCATGCCTGGCAGCCGCCTCCTTCTTCCCACTAATAGCAAGTGGCCATATTAAGTTGTGCTACATGAGCTGCCTGACAGTTGGGGAAGGAATGTGTAGTAGTGCAAGTTGATGGCTCGCATTGATAACAGCAAGGGAGGAGCTTTCAGACAGCTCCTGGCTATGCAGCAGGATTAATTCATAGTAGACACACATAATGTCTACACTAAGTAGACACATAGTCAGTAGATCTCTGTTAAAGGTGTTTTGGCATTCGCTCGTGCCCTGAAATGTTTAAAACGTCCTAATTTTCAACTGATATTTTTAGGGAATCAAAAGAAATCTCAGAACCTTTCACTCCTGGTTTTTTCACTCTCACGCTTTCATTGAAGCAGCAGCAGAGCGAGATGAAAGCATCACTGTGAAAACTGAGACAAGTAGCTGTCTGGTTATAATTAAGCATGTGATATTTACTAGTTCCCCTCCAGTGGTGGGAAACTGCACGTGGCTGATAAGAGCAGTTCATTCACAGCCCACTGTTCTCTGATGTTCCTCACAGCCAGCGAGAGGCGCCTTTCTGCATAAGCTCCTCTTCACAAAGCCCAGACGCTGAATTTGTTTGTTTACTCATTAATGCACACTTAAGTTTACACTTTTGCTTATTTATTTTTTCTATCCTAGTATGCATGCCTGTGTCTTCACAGCTGCTCATTAGCTGGATTAACTATTTTGAGTAAGATATTACCTATTTTCTCATTAATGTGAGCATGGGGGATGACTATGATTCTTGTGACAGATGTCGGATACAGATGTAGAAGACTGAGCAGGATGGTCATGAAGCTTCTGCCACTGGAACTCCAGTCACCTGAATTTCACATCCCATTATGTCTGTCATGCCTGTAGGTCAGAATCATAATGCAGAGGCCTAAGAAATCCAGTGTCTTATGTCCTGCAGAAATTGTCAAAGAGAGATTCTTGAGAGATTCCTCTGATTCCCCTAAATAAAACCCAGTGCAACAAACTGCCTTTAGAAGTCTCCTCATTAATAAATAGTGTCCACCTGTGTCTAATTTATTTATTCATAAACCCAGCTGTTCTCAGAGCTTTCTTAGAGAACATTAGTGAACAAACAGCATCATAAAAAACAAGCATGGGAATACAGTTGTGAAGACATTTAAAACTGGCTAAAACAATTTCCCAAGCTTTGCACATCTCATGAAGCCCTGTTTAATCCATCATATAAAAATGGAACGAGTATGGGGTAACTGCAAACCTGCTAACATATGGCCCTCCACCTAACTAACAGACCAGGCAAGGAGAGCATTAATCAGGAGAGCAGCCAAGAGGCAGAGAAGCTAACCCTAAGCAGCCAAGAGGCAGCTTAAGATCCAAAGCTCAGGTGGGAGAATCTGTTGACAGGACCATTATTAGTTGTGCGCTCCACAAATCTGGCCTTTGTGGAAGAATTGGCATGAAGAAGGCCATAAGAGGTCCTGTATGCAATTTTTTGTGACCCTTATGGGGGAAATAGAAACCATGTGGAAAGTGGTGTTCTGCTCAGATGAGACCATAATTGAACCTTTTCAACTTTATGGATAAACTATGTGTGGAGGAACACAAACAGTTCATATGATCAAGAACATCAAATTCCTACACTGAAAAATGGTGGTGATAGTATCATTCTTTTAGGGTGATTTCCCTCTGTAGGGACAGGAAACCTGGGAAGACTTTATAGGACTGGACTGAGCTAGATTCAGGGCAATTCTTGAAGAAAACCTGTTAAAAAGGGCTGGAAAAGACTTTCTGGGGTGAAGGTTCACCTTCCAGCATGACAACAACCCAGCAGCTTCAAAGGCTTAGAATGACCTAGTAAAAGTTAGACCCTTTATCCACTTGAGAATTGAAAGTAAGACTTGAAAATTGATGCTCATCTACTCTTTTAATCTATTTTGAATAAGCTTGAGCTACTTTGCAAAGAGAAATGGCAAAAGACTGGCATCTGTAACTGTAGAAAAAGATGGTTCAACAAAGTATTGACTGATGGGAGGTGAAAATGAGCCCACATTATTCACATATTTTATACATCCCAATAAAACCCATTAAAGTTTGCGGTTGTAATGTTACAAAATGTTTAGGGGTTAGGTATTTTACTGCAAGTCACTATGTTGTCTTACCTAAAAGTTTGACATCATAAAACATAAAACAAATCAAGAAAAATAAAGTTTAATACTTTGTTGCAAATCCTTGACTTGTAGTGACTTCTATAGTTCAGCAACTTCCTTCCATCTCTCAACATCCTCATTCTTTGTTTTCTATTATTTTGCTGACTTTTATTGGAGCCTGTTTCTGATATTTGTTTTGGAGTATTTTTTTTTTCTTCAGTTCCCCCTGATGAACCAGTAAAAATCAGATTGTTTATGTGGTGACTTTTTGGTCAGCAGTAAAACCACCTGTTATTTGGAAGTAACTTTGGTCACTTAAAAGTTGGGCAGCCTCAACCAAAAGTTGATATGCTCTTCATTTTTTGTGATCTAGATGTCTTTGTGGATCATGATATCACTTAAATTGAAGAAATAATGAAAGCAATAAACAAAAAGTAACTGATTCGTGTACTCTCTTTTACAGCATACAACTTGCAAGATAGATAACTCATTGACCCATTGAAATCTAATGTAAAATATATGCATCTTCACATTGAGTCTCAACATAGGTCTGGTAAACCAGCAAACTATAAAAAGAAAACATTATAAACAGAAATTTTAGTTTTTTTAGTGGCTAAATGTGACTAAAATAGCCCTGTATTCGCTTTCTGGTTAGATTACATTGCATTATTGTTTGGTGTCTATGCTTCTTCTTCTTCTACCTCTGACCCCATTTAAAAATGTGTAATTTGAACCCCACAGAAACCAGCACCTGCAGGAGATGTCAGAGTGATTCAGGTAGAGCTACCCCTCCCTTCTGGGCTGCAGCATCATTTTTTTGGCTTTTGTGACCCACACACGCATCGCCGGGGAAGTGGGAATCTGCCCACTCCCTTCATCTCCACTTGTTCTCAGTCTTTTCATTCATCATCTCCTGCTCCTCTTCCCCGCCCACTGTCTGGTCTCAGATCTGGTGCACCACCAGAGGTTGTGGAGGGGATACTATCAAATTTGTCAGATTTGAGAAACAACACTTGTTTTTTTCAGTTCAAATTCTTAAAAACAGGACAGAAAACTGTTGAAAATATCTCAAAATACCCTGTCTGTAGCAGGAGCTTTAGATTTGAAATATTCTGACTGTGAACTAGGTTTGGTTAAGTATGATTTCTGAAGGCCTGTCTCTCTACAGGGCATGTATAGGTTGTTCCGCCTCCGAGCTGTTGAGACTAAAGCCCATTTGATATGCTTCTCTCTTAAAAGAAGTTGGCTTTTACAGAGAGGGGGCAGGAAGGGGGATATCATCGACTGCTTAAATGGCTTCCATTACACTTCAGCAAAAAGCATGACTTTATTTTTTTATTTATAATTCAGAGGATTTATTTTATCCCCCCATATTTTTCCTCTGCATAATATTTTGTGCCCACACAGTACAGGCATACCTGCCGGTGTTGTACGGAGTTCTGCTTTATAATATCTATCATGAATCGCTGCTTTATCATCCCACACATTGTCTCAGAAGGCTTCTTTGTCTAGTGCTGCTTTGTTTCGCGCTCAGAAAATGTAATTTTTCATTTAGTAATTCCTTCATTTATGTTATTGCAAAAAAAAAAAAAATCACAACAGAGCTGATATAGACTTGAATTCATGATGTACAATTTTTTAATTTAACCTTCAGGATCGTGCTTTAAATTTGCCAATACCTGCTTCAAAGGCAGTGAATCCCATTCAGTTTTAAAAGACTTGTTCTACATCACTCTGAACAACTGAACCTATAGCTACTGTGTGATGCATTGAGACCTTATTAGCCTCGTGGAATGAAAGTGCAGGATAACTCAAACAGTCTTTTATTTTAGATTAATTTAACTTAATTTTTATAAGTATTTAGCTGATATTTTTAGTTGTAATCGTAGCATGCTGGTAAATGTTGTACATTGAATGATACTTTAACATAGTTCATCATATTCAAGTTGTTTTCATGTTCCTATTTGTTAGTTAGGCTGATTAAATAACTTTGAGCAAAAATACCACAGTTTCTCATTATTGCTGTATTTAAACAAAAAAAAAAATGTAATCAGAAACGTATTAAGTCATCTAATTATGTTTTTAAACCAAAAACTACTTCTACTAAAACTATATATTGATCACCACAGTTATGCTAAAGTTATCTATAGGATTTATGTAGTATTTCAGTTTCAATACATAGGCAAGCAATGCAAAATAGAGAACAAGCACCTGCTAAATATAATAATAGTTTTCAACTGCACAGAATATTACATTTTGTTGACATTTTGCTTGTTATAGAGTAACAAAAGATAACATGCTTATATTTGCTGCCTAATTAGTCAGCTAGAACTTACACCATTTGTTGTTTTGCTATGTAGCAAAATATAGCTACATAAGCGCCACACCACTCACACGTCATATAAACTCAGTATATTCACCACTGCTACAAAACTGAAATAACTACAACTCAAATATCTCACTAACAACATTACTTCATCCCAGCCTAGTCCATCTAACTGGTTCACTCACACCGGCATCTTAGATGCTGGAAACTGAAAGTGATACAGACAGCATGACCTATTTTCTGATTAATTTGGCCAATAATTAAATGAACACATGGGTGTTCATTTAATAAAGCATTGAAGTTTAATTCCCAGAGGGTCATTTAATATTAAAATGAATGATTGATGTCACAGCAAACCTAACCTACCAAGTCCTGAAACAGTTGAACACTCTAAGTTCCACATTCTTGACCTCAATTCAAATGCACTATTTGAAAATGGAGTGCAAACTTTCTTAAAAAACATGACAGAACTTGGTGTTTCACAAATAACCATTCAGTTCCTCAAGTGTAACGTAAGACAAAATGGGAAACACTGTGACAGCAACTGAACCTCAGTTAACAGTTCCAGTTCGCACATTACCCTCAAGAAGAGCGATGGTTGGCACTATTTTACTTTTAAAACGTGACATCTGTTTCTGTATTTTTGCTTTTCTGTTGTTTTTTTAGGGGAAATTTGCAACAACCTGGAAACATTTTCAAACAGGCAAATTTGTCTGGTATGCAAAGGAAATCATAGTTGCCTTCTTTTTAGGCAAGTTGACCAGAAGTGCACAACAACACGTGGGAGAAGGTGATTGTTGCGTTGTTCTCTGCTCCACAAAGCCAGGGAAAACTCTGCTCACTTTTGGCACCGTCTCATTAAAAGGACCATAACAGAAAATTTTAGCAGTTTTTAAAATCTAACCTTTTAAAACTTTGTTATGCCTCAATACCAGTAGTCTGCATGATTCCTTTTAGTCTTTATAATATCAATGATAAAATGTGTTTATTCTGATGGACTCACTGCCATAAAAATTAAGTAGGAAACCTGTGATTGCAGCACCACGTTTTATTGTTGTTGATTATTCCAAGATTAAACTGTATTTCATGATTAAGCTCTTCTAATTGTGGAACAAGTGGAATATGTGACAGCACTCTTGATTGGTTTCATAAAAGAGAATATAACATGCTGAAGTTAATCAAAAATATTTGACAGAAATTGACATAAATTGGCTTAATTTTTAAAAGTAGTTTTTGTAGAATTTCGTCAGGTTTTACACAACAGTTCACTTCTGGGAAATATCCAAGTTATTAACACTCCTCTGTTGCTGCTTTTGCATCAGCGCAGTGTTTTTGTGTGTGTATGTGTGCGTTCTGTGTTTGATTGAGTTGCAGATCAACATCTTTATGTTTAAAACACAATAGACGCTCATTAAGAAAGTGGCAATACCCATCAAGCAGCTTTATGTCAGAGTAGGCACATTTTAAATACTTTCAGAGGGTGATGATTTCTTTGGCAAAATATTTGCATAGAAAAGACAAACCCTTGATATATTCACATATGCTTGTGTACGCTCAGCACCCTCACAGTTCATAGTAATTAGCATTTGGGTTCCCTTGTAAAAAGGACTAGTACTACCACTCTGTCATTAGTTAATGGGCCTGGCTCACTTTCTGCGTCTCTCCCGGCTGCTCCCAGGAGGAGCGGTCGAGTTGAGGTGAGAACGTGCCAGAGCTCCCGCTATCTATCAGTCAGCTGCACGGCTTTAAATACAGATTGAGTGTGGAGGGCCCATATGTCCCACGTGTCATTACAGGGCATTACTCAATTAAAAATCCTCAGCTTCTAAGAAATGGAGCTTCCTGGGAGCTCCAGCTTACGTCCTGATGTCACTGCAGAGCTGGGCAGCAGAAAAGAGCACTTGTTAAAGAGCCGCTCTGTTAAAGAACCTGCTGAGAAAGCTTTGGTATGTAATGCATCAGAGCTTCAGATGAGGTGGAGATACTTTTCTCTTGATGCATTTTGGGACCCAGAACAGTAACCATGTTTTTAGGCAAGAATTTAAAAGATTAGGTTTAGGTGGATCTCTGAAATATTGTGTTGTTAGAAGATGTTGAACAGTCTGAATGACAAATGACAGTGAGAATCATGTTTTCCCAAGTTTATAGTTTAGTTGAGATTAAAATAAAAGTATTGAAAATAAATCCCAAAATATTAACAAAGATGGATAAAATATAGGAAAAATGTGAAAAACATGTTCTTTGTCATCTTTTGTTATGCATTGGTACATAGATTAGTACATTAGTGTCTTAATGTTTCTTAAAAGGGTTAAATAACAAGGGCATTTTCTTTGCTTTTAAAGAGACTGGTAGAAGAACAGATGTTCTCAACTTAATCATACACTTACAGTTGCCTGCAATGTTTCATTTTTACCCAAGATACCCTCATAATCTGTCGCAGAATGGTGAGCTAAGCAAGGAAACACACTGTTCAATCCACTGTAGAACCATGATGCCATTTACATATTTTAAAATGCAACATAGTTGTGTAACTACCACCAAACTTCTCTGTGCAGGCTGCTAAAGGTAGAAACACTGATATTAGAGTTGCTGTTGAGTGTTTCAATGCGCAGCAGCAACAAACATCTCTTTAGTTCAGGAGGATAAGCCCTCAGGGACCATTGTAGCATGTTTCTAATAAGCTTTATGTTTCACAGTGTGGCAGCATTCTCCCTCTTTTCGTCCATAACTTTGTAGTGTTGAAACATTTTCAAGATACAGCCATGTTTTAGAAGAACTAGAGTTTGATGATCAAACTGCATGTAAAGACATAAAGATGGAAAACCCTGAATTTATCCCACTTTGGTGTAAAAAATTAAATAGAATTATCCTTTGTATCCTTCAGGTGTATCAGCAGCACAGTGATGGAAATTGAAGCACACACATTCACATAAAGATAAGCAATAACAATAAAAAGATATAGATTGTACAGTAAGGTCAAATATACAACAGAAACACTATGCAGTTATGAAAAATTACTTATGCAGATTCTAAGAAATGTATTATTCATAACTTACACAGTTTTATTGATCTTGTTTGTGGCAGAATTAATTTAAACGCACAAAAAGAGTGGGCTGTTATTTTTCACAAGCTTTCAAGTATGTATTTTATGATAAACTGCATAGAATTTCTATTTAATTCTAGCAAAAGTAGACATTGCAAATGAACAACAAAATGTGACCCACAACATTAACTGAAACTTTACATTTATTTAACATAATTATCTTTAACAATAACTGTCAAAAGTCTTGGATTTCTCTGTATGTTTAGTCTGATTTAAATTCAAGTTGTTTTTCTTAAATAAAAGGCTGACTCTTCTCAAACTAAGCACACCAGTTTAACGACTATAAAAAACAAAGATGGGTCCATGTCTTGTTTAAATCTCTACATTCTGTATCAATCTTTTTTAAACTCCTGAGCAGAAATTTCTTATATTAGCTTGTTTTCTTTCTGTTTACTGGAGTTGTGACACTTTCGAACAACCTGAATCTATTGACCAGCATTAAAGTGGACAGATCATTCTTTTAAAATCCTCCCTTTTCATATGTAAATCATTTATTTATGGTCTATATGAAGTAGAACTGCAATGCTTTGGTCTGAATTCCTTGTTGTTGTAGCTCCACAGGCTCCTCTTTTACTCCTGTTCTGAGGTGCGTCTGAAAGCAGCTCGTTTTGATGTGAGGCACTTCACACCTCGCTCCCTTCCAAGTCTCAGAGTGTTCCACTCTACTCCGTTCGGCCATTTTTGTAGTTTGATTGAGAGAGATACAATCATCTAGCAGAGCAGAAGCTTTTTAACTAATTGATTAAAAGATGTCAACAATGAAAGACTTGTCAATCCAGCATTACATGATTGAGCCAGAAAATGCTATCACCATATGAATGAACATGACTTGTAAACAAATCTTCAACATAGTTAACTTGTTAGTTAAAGCTAGCACCAAAAACGTCACAGAATGCATTTAGATTATGTGTACCCCAAGACAAACATAGCAAAAACAATGCAAAACTGTTAATGTAAAAACACTCTTCAAAACATGCAATACAGTTATGTCCTCAAGGAGCTAAAAGAGACCACATAGCATTAACATAAGCAGAAGGCATGGTGCTACTGCAGTCAATGGCCAGGATGTCATATCAAAGCAAAGTAAATTCACGTCTAAAATAAAGTTTGTCATTTTAGAGTTATTTGCAGTCTACCACTTTGCTGTGTCCATTGTTTCCATAGACAGAAGGAACTTCTGTCTATGGAAACATTTTTTTACTTCTTCCCTTAATCAGAGGAAGTCTTTCAGCAGATCCCTCTTGATACTGGTGTAGGTTGCTGAAGCACTCGTGCTTCGTGCAAACAAGGAGGTCTTTCCCCACTGATGTAGTTAAACCTCCAAGAAAAATAAAATTAACCAGGTACTTTGAAGAGTTTCTGATGCTGGGAGACAGTGTAATGAATTATGAGAGTTAATTTTGACTTGTCCACTTGTAACTTCAGCATCCTTGAACTACAAAATTAAACTACCTTAAAACTACAATAAAACTACAAAATCAGGACGAGCAATAAAAATGCCAGATTTGCAAAATTGCTTAGCCGGAAGTCCATGACCTTGTCTATCAGTTCCGCAGCACATACTGTGATGTTATTGTTAGCAAAATGTAACACGGAATAAAGAAAACTGAACAAATTGAAAAATATGACCCAAACAGAATATTAACATATCTGCACAGCACTGGGAGAGACTAAATTCAACTTTTTTGCACTCATAGAGACTCTAAAGTGGATTTTGCATGATATGTTCCCTTTAAATGCACACAGAAGCTCCTACTTGGCTATTCCACTGAGTGAGAGAGAGAACAGGCACAAGGGGAGGAGCACAGTAGAGTATACATACCATGCGTATTTGACAAGCAAATATTGCATAGCATCATCTTGTACCTAATGTGTTGTGATCTAAGAGGAGTAGTAGGTGACGCTTCATTTCAAGTGAGTGGCTGGCATCTCAAAAAGACAAAATGATTAGTCTTACATTAATATTTAGTCCACATTTCAAATAAAGTGAAGTCAGGTAAGGTCGTTTCATGCAAAATAGTCTCTTCTCTAACCCACACACCCTTTTTGACCTAATTAGTGGAAACTGCCAAACTTCTGTGCTGACAGCATAAACCCACCATTTGGGTTAAAGGAATAATCTAAAGTGTATTATTTTCCTTTTCATATTTGTACTTCTTAAAAATTTTGGAGTTTGTTTGATTTCTTCAGTGAAGCTTAATATAACTGTGTGTTTGTGGGAAAAATGGCTTTAACAGAATGCTTGTGAGCATTTAACCTTGACTCGTCTTCATCAGACTGCTGTTAGGGTCTTCATTATAAAATATGCAATTAAACTGTAAAGGCCTCAGTGTAAATGAAATGGGAATAAGTGGAAAGATGAAAGAGAGGTGTAATTAGACAGAGACCTTGGCTTTTTCATTCCCTTGTTTTTGTTGGCTGATTGTCTGCGCTCTTGGCATCAGATGCTTCCTCTTTTCTGCCGATGACATTAACAAACCTTTTAATGAGGACAATTTCAGAAAGACGACTTCATACTGGTATTTAAAGTTGTTTAGTAAATAAAAGAGAAGAACTGTAAAGAGACTACAGTGTATTCCCAGCCTTTGATGGTGTTTTCAAGGGGGCTTTTCACAAACAAAAGACTGGGAGGTTAAATAAAGGTCAAAGGAATAAGCTTGTTAGAATATTCCACAATGTCCAAAGTGGACCCAACATTCATCTAATTCACTGCTGGCAGATTCTGCAATTTGTTTCTATTCTGATATAATTAAAAAAAACAAAAACAAAAAAAAAAAAAAACACTTCAGTTTTCTGTCTTTATTTTAAAGTGATTGTGTCACTCATTCTCAGAGTTTGGTTTCTGAATGGTCGGTTACCAGTTGAAGAGACAGTCGCACTGTGTGGAGGTGGTGATTTAGTGTGGAGATAAGCTGTGTGTAATGGCAGGGTGGAATAATTCCACTTTAACAAGGAGGCTTGGCTCTCTGTGCCCTCGAGAAAAAAAACACTGCTGCTTCTCTTCTTCGCTCTTTATTCTTTCTGTTTTTATATTCAGAGTAAGCAGTCACTTGTGTGACAAGCTGTTTATCTTTCAGAAAAAAGTATGTATATTTTGTTGGTATGCTATCTTACATGTTAAAAGTTTAAGGATGAATGAACTTTTTTTTTATTTCAGAGCATTTTGTCTGATAAGATAAAAATGTTTAAATCAGCCACGAAGATAGATTAAAAGGGCAATTTTAAGAAAAGGTAAATCAACACATGAATGCCTAAAGAAAAAATACATTGCTTTCTTGCTGAGGCAGTCTGATTACACCTTGGAGATCTGAGACGCTGCTTCTTAGCGTAGAGTGCTGAACAGAGGAAGTGAAGGACACTGGAGATATCACTTTTTCTTACTTCCTACATTGATCTTATCTGTAACCCCATTCGCTCTGTCTCTCATTCTGACTCTCACACTACAGTTCTGGCTCTCAGTTGAGAAAAAACTGGGAGGTCCCTTTTGTACTGCAGATTGATTTCACATTGCAGGTAGATATGATGGGATAGAATTGCTGTAAAATACACAGGCGGAAAATAAGCCGAGTCAGTTCTGCTGCATTAGGCTGCCCTCTGGTGGCTTTGGAAGCAAACATGCATTTTAGTGCAGCATTGACACTGGAAACCAACTTACAACAAAGATTTCTGTTTATTTCAAAGGGTAACACGATATTTTATTTAGCCAGGAAGTAGCTGTTGAGAGGATTTCTTCCTACTAGGAGCATAAACATAAATTGAAGCAGTTTCAAGTAAAATAATCATCACAAAAGTTAAACGAAGGAAAAAACAGAAACACAGAAATTGCGGGAGTTTCATACAAAAATAAAATATAGGCAATGTTGAAAATCTGAAGCCAAACCACCTAAAATCCAACAAATTCTTTACCAATAAAAGCTAATTTAAACAATGGCTTGTTTCAAGCATTTTACAGAGACCTTTGAAAATATGAAGAGTGTTGAAATTATTAAGCTTTCAGAATTTCAAAAATGTGGAACAAAAGCAAAGGGCAGTTTTGCCAAACTCTGTTTTTGGAGTATATTTTTAGACTTGGTATCCAAAATGCCAATTTGATATGATCAGTTTAAAAGTATCCATAAAACGTAACATGTAACAATATTCCAACACAGAAAGAAAAGAGAATTGATCAAGTTCTTTTGTTTTGGTTGCAAAGGGGAAAAAAACATTTTCATACAACATTTTAAAAAATCAATTTTGGTTCATTTTAACAAATCATCTTTATTACATCTTAAGAATAATTTATTTTGCCCGATTTCTAAGATTTATATGAAGGGAGCTTTACTGTATTTGTGTGATCTGGTGTACAAGTAGAAGGATCACCTGTCTTAGCATTAAAAAAAATGTCAAAGTAGTGATTTATTGGTCTTTGAGTTGAGAACCTGGTTGAACAAAGATTTGTTGAAGTGACTGAAAAGCATCCTAACCAGATGCCTGAGTCACCTTAACTGGCTCCTCTCAACGTGGAGGAGCAGCAGCTTTACTTTGAGTCCCTCCCAAATGAGCAAATTCTTCCAAATCAATTGTGAAAATACAGAATTGAAAGAAGGGTGATGTATTATTACATAAACATGCACTTAATGCAACATGAACACGGTCACAACACACTTATTAAAAGAAGTAATTAAAAGGGAGGCTGAAATAGATCTTTGTTGGACATGCTTAGATACTGTAAGTTCAGCTAATGTATTATTACATAAACATTCACTGTATGCAGTGTAATCACTGTGCTAACTCATTTTCAAAAATGACAAATTTAATGCAAACCGAAACTGATTCTTATAGAACAGCCTTAGATATTATAAAGGGAGCTATGTTATAATTACACAAACATACACTTAATGCAGTGTGATCACTGTCCCCTTTATAAAATAGCTAAATAAAATGGGGACTAAAATAGATTGCATTGTTACATTAGGAAGTTCTTAATGCATAGTGACCGATGTTCAAGCTGATTTCTTAAAATAGAGAATTCAACTGTAGGCTATCATTGGTACTTGGGGAACACCCTTCAATAATGAAAGTAGAGTTGGTGTACTATTTCATAAACATGTTGTTATTGCGATATGATTATTGTTCCAACTCGTTTTCAAAAATAGAGCATAAAATTTTGAGCTAAAATGGATCTCCTTGGAACAGATATTTCAGTCTAGAATAAGTTGACTAATGTGTTGATATGTGTGTGCTTTCCGTGCAGCTCTGCTGTCGTCGTGGTGCGAGGAGCTGGGCCGTCTCCTCCTGCTGCGTCACCAGAAGAACAGGCAGAACGAACCACAGGGAAAAGTCCCCATGCAGCCCAGCATGAATAGCATGAAGCCTGGCCTCACACACAGGTCAGTTACATGTGTGAGAATGTGTTTCTGCCAGACGAACAAAGATGAATGGCAATAAAAAGGAAAAAAAAAGTTGCCAGAAAATCTTTCTATCAGCTACAAAGTAAAGGAAAAAAAATCCCGTTGTTCTGCAAGGAGCCAGTGTGAAAGGAGCAAAAGGGGATTTATTTGGGGCAGAGAGACAAACCAGCAGTGATGTGAAGTAATGTTTTGAAGAACATTGTGTGCTCATGTTTTTCTTTTCTTCTAAGAGAAAATCCTGGAATTAGCTAAGAGTGCTATTTGCCTCCACTGAGGATCTTTGGGGGAATATTGTGCCTTTTATGAGGAAATATTGAACATGTCGTCCATTCCAAGAACTAACCTCGGAGCGAAAACAAACTGCTTTCCAAAAACAGCATTTCTCTCCCCTCTGCACATACCACTTGTCTCTACCCAAGAGGCTTTAGTTTATTTATTCTATGTACCAGACTCTCTTATTTGTTTAAGTAAAAATTACTTAAATTCCAGCTCCCTTCTTCTTATTTATATCCAAGGATTATTTTTGCACAGCTGTAAAAATTACTTTCATTTAGGTTTTTTCTACTGTGTCTAATTAGAAACCTCATTATCAGGTAACTTAAAGCTTTTCATTCTACGTCCTTTTGTATCATATCTTGCCTCAAATACCACATTAGAGCAGTAGATTAAGACTTATATCTGTTTTTATCTGTTTTCCAGTGATGGATCATTTCCTTATGACTCTGTCCCCTGGCAACAGAACACCAACCAGCCCCCAGGGTCACTGTCCGTGGTTACAACAGTGTGGGGTGTGACTAATACGTCACAAAGTCAGGTATCCATTCATTTTAAAATATCCTCTCTGTGATTTCCACCTGTGCTTTATTTTACAGATCTGATCTATGAAATCTCCATTTTTAGCGTGATTTTTGTAAAAATGGTTAACTCCTATTTGTAGGTGCTGTGTAATCCTATGGCGAACAGCAACAACCACATGAATCCTGGGGGAAACCACATGGGATCGGGTATGTCTGCCAGCGCAGCAGGGCTCAGTTCACCTCAGTTCAGCGCTCAGCAGCAGCAGTTCCCAAACAAAGGAGGGTCCGGCCAGTCGTACATGCAGCAGGGCATGTACGGGAGGCCCAGCTACCCCGGCGGTCCTGGGGGATACAGTGGAAGGTGAGAGACTAAAGCAAGCCATTATTTATATGGTAGCAGTTCAGAAGCCAAGGCTACTATCAGCAGGATGTAGTTGTGTTATGGTTAAATTGGAAAAGAAAGATTTGTATGTTTTACATCTGCATGGTTGTTAAAAGTCACATACAGTGCAGCTCAGAAGTTTACATACACTCATCATGAATGACATATCAATTTTGGTCTTTTGACCTGTTCTTTATTCTGGGTGAATGAATTAATATTCAACAAACATCTTCAATAAGTTTTACAAACAGGACTTTGGTGCAAGTTTAAATTAGGCCCATTTCCCTTGAACTGGGTTCAGCTTAAATGACTAACAACACACTGAAACTTCATTTTTTAGTTTTTCCTTCTGTAAAATAAATGTACGCACACACTTTGATTTAAAGGACCTGTTGTTAATCTAGAATAATGCCACTCAAATTTGTCTCAGGAATATAGATTTTAACTGAAGTTTGCCCAGATGCCCACAAATGAGCCCCCCAAATTTCCCTTTGGGGACCATAAAGTATATTCTATCTATGTACCAAACTGCCTGATGGGAAGCCAGTTTCAACTCTATATGATATCAGGGTTTTTGGGAAAAGAGCAGAAAAGAAAAGCCACTCTGTACTCGGATTTCTATAATGTCATAGAATGTCAATAATATTGAAGCTGAAATAGATTTGTAGGAATCCTGAATAGAGCCATGAGAAAAGAGGTCAAGTGTGAATACTCAAACTGAAAACAAGACTGAATAAACTTTAACACAGTAATTGAAACTGATTGTTTTATTAGTTACTCTGGAGGCCCAAACGCCCCTCCTGGTGGTATGGGAATGACCACCCACACACGCCCCCCTGGTGACTTCACTCCACCAGCTGCTGCTGCAGCGGCTGCAGCCGTTGCAGCAGCTGCTGCCACAGCCACGGCTACAGCGACTGCCACAGTGGCGGCTCTGCAGGAAACACAGAATAAAGAGATTAACCAGTATGGGCAGGTATAGAATCCACCTAAGAACATCTATCCATCTGCCTGCTTGTGACCCAAATTAAGCCTGTTTAACACTTAAACCCTTTGTTACCCTGCAGATGTGCCCGTCATTCCAAATGGGCCCTGCACCAGCTTACAACAGCCAGTTCATGAACCAGCCAGGCCCACGGGGGCCCCCTGGAGGTATGAACCCAGCCGCCATGAGCTCAGCCATGAGCAACCCCAACATGAGTGGTCCTCCAATGGGCATGAGCCAGGCTCGAACCCCAGGATTGGGACCATTTGGAGGTCCCAGCCAGAGGATGCCTCACCAAGGGTATCCTGGTGGGCCACGACAAGGCATTCCCATGCAGGGCATGAAGAGGCCGTATCCTGGGGAGGTCAGTGAAAAGTTAAAACAACTCCAGGACTTTTAAAAAAATGTTACCTGTTGCTTTTAACTTTAATATCTTCGATTTTCATTGTCCAGGGGAGTTATGGGGGTCAGCAGTACGGGCCAAACAGCCAGTTCCAGCCTCAGCAGGGACAGTACCCGTCATCAAATGCCTCCAGGCCACTGCCTTCCCCTAATTACCCCAGCCAGAGGATGCCAGTGCAGCAGGGCCAAGGACAGTACCCCCCTGGTATGCCCATGGGTCAGTACTACAAGGTCAGTTTTCCCACATCAACTTTACTCTCCACACTTCCTGCACAGTTAGCAACAATCTGTTTGATAACTGCCTGGGAACATAACAGTCATTGCTTTTTATTTACCCTACAGCAAGAGCCCTTCAATGGCCAGAACACTAGCTTCACTGGAGGCGGATACTCCTATAACCAAGGCAATGGGGTGTGTTCTAACTTTCTTCTCTCAGATTGTTCAGTTTCAGCTGTTCCCTGGACAAATGTTGTTTGTGTACTTAGTTCAGCAGGTGTTTTATTTTAATTATTATAATTTTTCTGTCTTTAATAGCCCCCCAGGCCTGGTAACTACCCGCACTCTCCAGTCCCTGGAAACCCAACTCCTCCCATGACCCCAGGAAGCAGTATTCCCCCTTATCTGTCGCCAAACCAGGACGTGAAGCCCCCATTTCCACCTGATATGAAACCAAATATGACAGCACTTCCGCCCCCTCCAGGTGAGTAAGGCAGCAGGTCTGAAACCAGGGGGTTCACACATTACGTGTCTTTTTACTTTTCTCTGATAGTTTTCATGTGCTAGAGTTAAAAAGTGTTTTCTCCTCTTTAGGCAACCCAAACGAGGAGCTGCGGCTGACGTTCCCAGTCAGGGACGGGGTGGTGCTGGAACCGTTCCGCCTGGAGCACAACCTGGCTGTCAGTAACCACGTCTTCCATCTGCGACCCTCCGTCCACCAGACTCTCATGTGGAGGTACACTTAAACCATGCAGTGTTAGAGAAATTAGTCATAAGCTGAGTTCACTTCAGCAGTTACACAGCAAATCCCTATGAATATGCATTCCCCAGTTTAAAACATAATGGTAGCAGCCTAATGCTGTGTTGTTGCTATTTTAATACATGAACAAGAAATTTGGCCAGAGATGATGGGAAGATGGATGAAGCTAAATACAGGATAATACAATCAGAGCTACAATGAATAGTTCACATCAAACCATATTCATGTGTTAGACTGACCCAGTCGAAGTTCAGACCAAAATTCAATTGAAAAATCTGTTGCAAAACTTAAAGAAATTATGTTCACCGTATTATGAATACATTAGCAAATCATATATTACATATCCTGTCATATTATTGCTCCTCTTGTAGGTCAGACCTTGAACTCCAGTTTAAGTGCTACCACCATGAAGACAGGCAGATGAACACCAACTGGCCGGCCTCGGTTCAGGTCAGCGTCAACGCCACGCCGCTCACCATCGAGAGAGGCGACAACAAAACCTCCCACAAGCCGCTGCACCTAAAGCATGTTTGCCAGCCGGGGAGGAACACCATCCAGATCACAGTCACAGCCTGCTGTTGTGTGAGTGTTCACAGCCAGTAAAATGAGACACAATTCTTGCAAAAATAGGTGTACTACACAGAGAAAGCGGATGAGTAACTCTGTCTCTTGTTGCTTTTTAGTCCCACCTGTTTGTGCTACAGCTGGTCCATAGGCCATCTGTGCGCTCCGTCCTCCAGGGGCTCCTGAAAAAGAGACTCCTTCCTGCAGAACACTGCATCACCAAGAGTATGGCTCATTTTTGCTTTTACTGTAGTTAGGACCTCTTTATGCTAATTTCCTAAAACAGTCAACAACAAACACTTGTCACTGTCCACAAACCAAATTTCCCTCTGAAACACGTTTCATCTGCAGTTAAGAGGAACTTCAGCAGTGTAGCAGCATCAGCAGGAAACACCACTCTCAACGGAGAGGACGGCGTAGAGCAGACGGCCATCAAAGTATCACTAAAATGCCCCATTACCTTTCGACGCATCCAGCTCCCTGCGCGGGGGCACGACTGCAAACATGTGCAGGTTTGTTTTGACTTTGAAGAGGAGATAAAAACAATGACAGTTAGAAGGTTTTTTAATGTTGCTTGTTGCCCTCTTCAGTGCTTCGATTTGGAGTCCTACTTGCAGCTCAACTGTGAGAGAGGGACATGGAGGTGTCCTGTGTGCAAGTAGGTGAAAATCTTCTTTTCTGAGAGTAAAGTTTGTACTTTTATTGAGAATAACTCTAATAGGTGTTGGTTTTTCTCCCTTTAGTAAAACAGCATTATTAGAAGGTCTGGAGGTCGACCAGTATATGTGGGGTATACTTAATGCCATCCAAAAGTAAGTTTCTCTTTCTTAAAGGATAATTGTTCTTCAGTTAGTCAGTGTGTTTCAAACCAAGATCATCTGCTTTCTCTTCCAATAGCTCAGACTTCGAGGAGGTCACTATAGACCCCACATGTAGCTGGAGACCGGTTCCCATCAAGTCTGAGCTGCACATAAAGGAGGATCCAGATGGACCGCTAGCGAAGCGCTTCAAGACCATGAGCCCTAGTCAGATGACCATGCCCAATGTGATGGACATGATTGCTCAGTTGGGGCCCGGGCCAGGACACGGACCAGGACCTGGACAGGGGCAAGGTCCAGGTCCAAGTTCCTACCCCCATCACCCTGGACAGCATCCCAGCGGCAACGGAGGAGATTACCCTGGAGCAGGTACCAAGAAGCAGTCAGAAAAAAAACATTTTTTATTTTCACACTTTATTCCATCATCCATTGTCTACACGTTGTATCTATCCATCATGGATCCCTCCATCTTCTGTTCTTTCATCCTTCTGTTCATCTGCTCTTCCAGGCTGTCTGTCTGTCAATCCATCAGTCTATAATTTCATTCCTTTACCCATCCGTCCATCCTTCCATCAATCTTCTGTTCTTCCAACCGTCTGTCCATCCATCCATTCAATTCATTGTGTTTTTTATGTCTGTTTTAAAAATGGGTCTAAGCTGGGTCAGGAACTCTAGTACTGTGAGTATGATAAAATATGAAGTTAAATCTTAAAAATATGAAGGAACCCTAGTTTTCTGTTTTGTTTTCAGCTGAAACGATTGTTGTGTCTCCTGTGTTTTAAACAAAGAAACAGCCAGAAGGAAAAACTTGATGCACAACCTGTTTTAATTTGTTTCTTCTCTGGTACTTGTTTCTCTGCAGTAATAAAGTAAAAATTGTTATATATTCTGTTTTTTAAAAGCCCACAGGCAGGTGTTCTTTGTTACGAACGAGTTTGTTCTCTGTTTTTTCCCCTGAAGGCAACAGCTACCACAATCAAGGTAGCTTTGACTTCCCTAACGGGAACCCATCTGGTGGTGGTGGTGTTGGAGGAGGAGGTGGTCCTCCTATGAATGATTTCATCCATGGCCCACAGCTCTCTCATCCCCCTGATGGACCTGGTGGTCTTCTCTCCCAGGACAAGCCGCTTAGCCACGGCATGAATGATGCAGTAAGTACATCGCCATGGCTTGTGAATAAAGAGATTGTGGCACTCGATTACTGAAATATACAATGCCTTGAAACGGTTAGGTTCACATTTTGTCATGTTACAACCAAAAACTTGTGAGCTAATATGATTTTATGTGGTAGATGATATAAAGTAGTGCATAATTATGACTTGATGAGACACTTTGTAAAACCTTGTTTAGCTGCAGGTACTGTTGTAAGGTATCCCTGCTCCTACTGAAGACTAGCAGCACCACCCCATGATTCTGCAACACCTAGATTTTGCAGTCGGGGTGATTTATTCAGGGTGATGTACATAGTGATTTGTCATACTTTTCCACCAAACATAGTGTTTTCCATGTCAGCCCAAAAAAATTTGAATAAAATAATGATGAACTATTTTTAATATTTAATTTTCTGTCCACCTCACAAATACTTTATTCACTACTTTGTGATGATCATTATAAAATACAAGTAAAACTTGTATTACTTGTATTAGTTATTACATGACAAAATATGAAAGACAAAAATTAAAAGGTTATAAATACTGTTGCAAGACAATGCAAATCTACTATTGTGTCATATTTTATAAGTGAGAGAAGAAACTCTGCAGACGACATGCTAAAATGAAACCACAGACTTGTTATCTGAACAAGGTGCAGCCTGTCCCTCTAAGCCAGCATGTGTGCTCAGTCATGCTCACATGCTCATGCTTTCATTTTAAAGGCCTGTCCCACATTATTCATGCTCATATAGTCTACCCTCCCCTCCTGCCTTAACACGTTATCCTCCCCTTTGTGTCTTCCAATCTGTACCTTATCCTTCCTTTTCACTCTCTGGCTTTCTGTTTGCGTCTCGCACCTGCAGATGTCCCATTCAGATCAGTCCCATAACTCCATGCAGCCGAGCATGCATGCGTCCCCCCACGCTGGCAGCCAATCAGGGCCGCCCTTACATCACAGCGGCCAGTCAGGGCAGCCCCTGCATCACAGCGCCCAATCATCGCAGCCGCCTCGCCAGCCGCAGCCTCAGCCGCAGCCGCAGCACCCTGGGCAAAACAGTCACCCCCACAGCGATCTGAACTTTAACCCCTCCTCAGACACACAGATGGCTCAGGGAGCCCAGGACATGCCCGAACCCTCCCTGGATGTAAGTCTGCCTTGCTTTGGGTGCCGTAAGCTACCTGTTTAACAGCTAACATTGTCTGCTGCAGCTGCTCTCATCTCTTTGCTGTCTGCTTTGATTACTAGAAGTTGCTTCTGAAGAGAACTGAACAGAATTTAGTTTTTGAAGGTGCCTTGCCTCTCACTGATTGTTTCTGCTTTTCCCTCTCAGCTGCTTCCAGAGCTAGCCAATCCGGAAGAGTTACTCTCCTACCTGGACCCACCTGACCTCCCCTCCAACAGCAACGATGACCTCCTCTCCCTTTTTGAGAACAACTAGCCCCTCCTTGCCCTCTTCCTGTGAACACTTGGAGCAGCTACCTGTTGTCGTGCACGCGGACTTGCTCAAACTGTTTCTGTGTTGATGATGGACGTGTGGCACAGGAGCACGGCTGTGAAGGAAGCAGGACATCAACACTCGATCCCTGCACTCCCCCCTTTTTACTCGGCTTGTGTAAAGATTCCACACACCAGTTCCACCTCCTCTGGCTCCACCATTCGTAGCCATGTTGGTGGGCACTAAATTGATATAAAATATTTATATATTATATACACATACAGTATATGTGTATATGAACACACACACACACACACACACACACACACACACACACATATATATATATATATATATATATATATATATATATATATATATATATATATATATATATATATATATGTGTGTGTGTGTGTGTGTGTGTGTGTGTGACTTTTCAACTGAAAACTGTGCAGCTATAATCATATATGACAACACAGAGGAGACAGGAGCCTTGTGTTGTAGCTTTCTTTTCTTTTATATCTAATTTTCCTTTTGACGAAAGAGTAGTTGGAGGGAAAGTCATTGTGTTGTAAAAGTGTTTTTTTAAAATCCCAAACTAAATTTGTTCTTCCAAATCCTCTACACACACAACCCCAGACTTCCCAGTATGTGTGTGTGACAGCTGAGTAACTTATCCGAATCAGAGCACTGATATCTGTCTGCAGAGGAAGTGAGCGCATGTTGTGCAGCGTTGCATGTCTGTCTGTATACAGGTGCATGTCAGTAAATTAGAATATTATTGAAAGGTTAATTTATTAAAGTAATTTAACTAAAAAAGGGAAGCTCAACTCAATTTATGCCCTTTATTAGCCTTTAGCTATCATTTCCAACAAATGACAATTTAATTTGCAGCAAATCATAAAGTAAAATTAAAGTGTAAAAGAAAATCACATGTACCCATGCTTGTCCCAGTCCACTTACTAGTATAACAGAAAAAATATATAACAGACTTTTTGCTGAAGGTAATAATAACTAGGTTTAAATGTAGTTCTGAAATACCACAAAAGTACTCTGCCAGGATAAACCTCCAAGTTTCTTTTTAATTTCTGTACTTGTTCTTGTCCTGACCAAGCAAAACAGCTTATCCAATGAAGAAACCCATTACCATCTAACACATTACATGGATCATTAAACTCAGTAAAATTTTTCAAACGTTTTGTGTTAATTTTGATGATGATCATGGCTTATAGGTAACGAAAACCCAAAATTCAGAATCTTAGAAAATTAGAATGTTGCATAAGATCAAAAAAAGCATTTTTCAAACATGAATTTTATGTTATGGCCTACACAATAATAGCAGACAGTCACTGACACCATCTACAATGAGGGTTAGCCACAAAAGATGGTTGCTGAAGAATCTGGTTGCACACAGAGTTCTGAATCCAAGCATATTAATGGGAAGTTGAGTGGATGGAAAAGTATGCTGTCTACCAGGATATTTTAAAGCACTTCATGCTTCCTTCTGCTGACAAGCTTTACAGAGACACAGTATCTTTTTTTAGCAGGACTTGACACCTGCCCACACTGCCAAAAGTATCAGTACCTGGTGTAGTGACCATTGTACCACTATGCTTAATTGGCCAGAAAAATCACCCAACCATATAGTGTACTTCATAGGAGGATGAGGGAGACCAGATCTATCAGTGCAGATGAGCTAAAGTCTGTGTTAAAGCAACCTGGGCTTTCTCAGCACCATCACTCACACGGATGCAGTAATTCATGCAAAAAAAAAAAAAAAAAGCCCCAACCAAGTATTGAGTGCATACTGTACAGTAAATGAATATACTTTTCATTCATATCATATAATATTCAAATTTTCTAAGACAGTGACATGTAGCCTTTCATCAGCTGTCTATCAGTCTATGGGTAAAAATGAATCGATATAATGAGTTTCACTTTTTAAATTATTGGAACCACTTTTTGATGATTTTTTAATTCATTGAGATGCACCTCAACGTGTCCTGTTTTTCTTTACTTTTGAGTTCATGTGAAAGATGGAGAGGGGGAGAGAAAAGCAGCAGAAAAAAAAACAGACGAGTGATCGTGGTGTTATTGGAACCTCCCCCGGATGATTTACCTTTCCTCGTCAAGTTTCGCACCATTTTCACGTGCCAACAGTCCCTGTTGTCTTCGTCCAGCCCAAATGTGCTCAAGAAATCTTGTCTTCATATGTGTTGCTTCATTTTAAAGCTCATGGTTTAATTCCTCCTCATTGTTTGTGTTAATGTTTGATCATCACCCATCATTGTAATTAATCAGATCCGACCTTTTTAAATCAGTGTGTAGTAAAAGAAAACAAACATTTGTGTAGGTGTACATGATTTCCTTTTGTCATGTCTTCACCTTTGAACTGCATATTTTTAGGTAAAAAAAAACCCATTGTGCATGATGACCCAGCAGTGCTCCCAGACTTGTTGTGTGTATTATATCCCCTTGTGACTGTACAGTGCTATACCTAAAACTATTAGTGGCTACGTCATGGTACTGTGTGTCTGTCCAGGCCTGCACATGCTCACACACACAAACATACACAATCCCTCACAACAACCTTATATTGTAAGACATCTATCCCTATGCACTGTCACTGGCCTTGTACTGAGTGTATTGTGTATTTTAACCCCAAACCTGTGACAATGCGTCAGCAAAAAGAATATTTAAAACTATCCTACAGGCTATTCTGGGGTATTTTTCTTATTTTTATATTCTATATGTATGTAAAATCAGATCAGCTTTAAATGAGCTCTGTGTTTCTTTATGTCTAAAAGATTGTTAATGCAGCTTCGAGGTCCAAATTTCTCCCAAAAATGTATTTTCTTTAACGTTTCGTAACACGCGACCTCATCCTCTTTATTTAAAGTGAGAATGTGCAAAACAAGGCCTGATAATGAGCATTTGATCTCCACACTTAGCAGAATTTGTGTATTTTCATCATATTTTCTATTGTTTTAAGTTATTCTTGTCCAATGTATTTTTACGACCAGTTTGATTTGGTTTATGCAGTTGTAATGCAGTAAAAACAATAAGTTTAGAAAAAAAAAAAAAAAAAAAAAAAAAAAAGAGCTTCCCAATTTGAGCTAAAAATCACTTTCCAGAATCAAATGTGTTTTAAGACGATGCACTGCTGCTTTGGGAGATTTTACACCCCTGCACAGTGTGTGATGATACATATAAGCTCTCACAGAATCACGTCTTGTAATGTTGCGACCCAATTTGTATTTTCTGATGGCAGATGTTCGAAATGAAGAGGAG
This sequence comes from Anableps anableps, assembly GCA_014839685.1. Classification (NCBI taxonomy): domain Eukaryota; kingdom Metazoa; phylum Chordata; class Actinopteri; order Cyprinodontiformes; family Anablepidae; genus Anableps; species Anableps anableps. The sequence goes on from CM026076.1 coordinate 19,894,428, forward strand.
GGATCTCAGAGACGATGGTTGATATTGTAAAATGATTCTCCTTATAGGGGGGATTTTTTGGGTGGGGGTTGGGGATGTATGGGATATTTGTATATATTGTAAATGACAAAATAGAGACACATTAACAGAAATGTATTCATTTTTCTCCCGTGGGAGTGTGCATAGTGTATTTAGAATTTGTAAAGCTTGCATCCTCCTGTCAGACGTTGCAATGGGAAAACCAGTCTGTGTTTGATTGCCTCTGTGCAGACCTCTCTAACCACGCCTGTTCAATGTAAGATACTTAATGCCACCTTTCTCACGGGATTCAGGAACAGAAAAAAAAGAGAGTTTTGCTTTGTGTACTGTTAAACCTCTGTGTTTTTCACTCTTACCTGTGTACTTTTTAAAGGTGCTACAAAATTATTAATAAAGCTTTTGAGGTATAACAGAGCCTCGGGTGGCTCTTGAGTGTGGCATCCAAAAATTTACAGTTTGTAGAAACAAAATTTTGTCAAATTTGTAACTTTTCTGAAATTTGGCAAATGTGCTGTAAAGGTACAATCTGAAGCGATTGGCACAAGTGGCAATTGTCTCATTTGGTTTTTGTACATTCTGTGTACAATCATTTCATATTCTAAACTGGTCAGAAGAACATTGTGATTTTTAGTCTTGCAAATCTGTATGTAGTTAGATGATGTGACATCCTAATATTTATCTAATAAATATGTATTCAGATGAAACACACTGAACTGCATCTGTCTTTTTTTTTTACATGCTATCTATATAAACTGCAAAATATTCTAAAAATATAATCATTTCTTGCAGTAATATAATCTAACAACCTTGAATGGGGGGAAAAAAAAATCACAAAGTTAAAACAATGATAATATTAACAGATATCACAATCACTATGATGTAAATGAAAAAGAAAGCATTTTCATCTAGGCTTTCCTATTTAATTTAATCAGAGAATCTTGAAACTGGAGTATAAATATAACACATCTTAAATGCCGTTTACTCTTTGCCAGTGGCCACAAGGCTGGATGAGAACCCATGTTTATGTTGTCAGTATGCACAGTGATCAGGATTGTTCTGAGGTTAAAAAAAAAAATCTCCAAACTCAGGGTGAGCGAACTGCAACAAAGAGTGGAATCTTGGGGTCACCATGTCCCCATAACAACCATCAGATGCTGTCAACAGGATGGACCTAAAGCGAGCTTAGTTAATTTTGTTGAATGTGGAGCACAGATGGAGTGTGAACCAATAAAGACCAAATCAACTTTTACATTGTTTGACTACAAAAATTTAATACAGTATGTTCATTTGGTGGAGATTTCACCAATAATAATTTGACTGTGTTTTTGTCTGTTTTAGTCAACTCATTGAGTTTTTTGTTTGTTAAGCCACTTATCACTGAATTATGGATCCTTCAGACATAAAAGGCCTTCTAAACTCACCAATGAATCACTGTTGTGTTAAGAAATAGAAGACAATTTTTAAAAGAACCAATTTAAAATTTGCTCATTTATTCTGCTGTATCTACAAAACAAACCAAAGATTACAGTCTGACTAACTAAATACAATTTAGCACCAACTAGGCAATTTTTCACAGAACCATTGGCTGAATACTGAACACTGAAAATGTTCAGCTGAAGGATGATGCATCCCTCAGCACCTAGGCCGGGTCTGCAGAGTTACTTTTGTTATTTTTTAAAGACACTTAGATACTGTTCTTTCCTCTGTAGTTAGTTGCTTTAATCTGGGCTCTTCTTGTTTTGTCCTTGTGCAATTTACTGTTCTTCTGAAGCTCTCTCCACATTTTATTCTGCCATTGTCAGGTACAAGGAATGAATGGAGAATTAAAGAAAAAAAAAGAAAAATAATACTAAAAATAATACTAATCACTTAAATTATCCCAAACCACTAATGTAAAAGACAAGAAAAATCGATGTGCTTGAATGACACACAAAATTTGAACAGTATGGTATATTTTCACTGTTTGAGAATTGTTGTTTAAAAATACATTTTAAAAATGAAAATTAATCAATGTTATTAATTAAATTCATGAGAGAATTTCTGTTTTTAAAATAGTCATTTTATGTTTAGTTACAGAATCTTGCAAACATTCAGGGGAAAGAAGGTGTTGCAACCAACAAATTTTACTCTTTGTTTTTGCGTGAATAAATGGAGTCATTAACATGGGGGAACGTGGAGAAATAGCGCTAACAATAAAGTTGTTAACAATTGCTGACAACGGTCAACAGTTGCTAACAATAAAGTTGGTCTTGTCGTTTAATTTCCTCCCACGTGGTGTCGCTGTTTCACGCTGCGGTAGGTCTGCTTCTTTTAGTGACGTCACATGTAAACAGCACCAGCACCGTTGTCGCTACTCTTCACTTAATCAGCTGAGCAGCAATGTTACAAATAAAAAACCGCATGAGGTACAGCTCGCTGGGTCTTGCTGCTGCCAGGCTGGTCTCCTCAGGGCCCGTCAAGAACCCCGTCGTGTTTCTCGACATTGAAGCCGACGGCGAACCTCTTGGAAGAGTAATCATTGAGGTAGCAGCTGCAGCTAACACATTAGCCTCTCTCATAGACCTTGTTTCTACTCACAGAATTGATATTAACTAATTTTTCTGTTTTATCTGACAGCTGAACGCGGATGTAGTGCCAAAGACTGCAGGTATAATAATTAAAAAAAATATAGTTTTTTTTTTTTCAGTTTCTTTTAGCTCTAATGAAACTTTAATACGAAACTTTTAATTGTGAACAGAAAACTTCAGATCCCTGTGCACAGGAGAACATGGCTTTGGATACAAAGGCTGCAGGTTTCACAGGATCGTCCCTGACTTCATGTGTCAGGGGAGCTTTTTAGAAATAAGATGATGCAAAGTGATGCATTAAAAAAAATGGCAGAGTGGTCACCATGGTTTATGCTTCTGTGTTTTGTGTCACAGGGAGGAGATTTCACAAATAACAACGGCACAGGAGGCAAGTCTATATATGGGAAAACATTCAGAGATGAGAACTTCAAGTTAAAACACAGTGGTCCAGGTACAGGTCAACACATCTTATGCATTTTTTATTGCACAACATTAATAAGCAACAAATGATTAATAATCTGCAGATTTAAAAAAAAAAATCCTAAAGTGCTAAACTACATGTTTTAGTGGTGCTCTGCTGACTGGTCAGAAATACATTGTCCTAACTCATCCTTAATCCTCTGACAAATACCATCTGATTCCGTGTTTCTCATGTCTGGGTTTTGGCTTTATAGTCGATATCAACTTTATTTATATAACACTTTAAGTCATAAAAATGTTGCACCAAAATGACTACAACACAACCAAGAACAATAGAATATTACTTCCTTAAGTAAGAAAACCACAAAGTGACTAAACAAAATAGTCAAATAATTTCAGAAGACAATAAAATGTAGCTAGAACAGAAATAAAATAAATATAAAACACACACACACACACACACACACATATACATATATATATATATATATATATATATATATATATATATATATATCAAACTATCCATGAGTTGAAAGAAACAAAGGCCTGAAAAGGCAAGCTGTTCCACAACATAAAACAGTAACTGCAGAGGTACAGTCACCTATACTATTAGAAAATCTTAAAGCACGTTTGTTGTCTGACCTCAATGTTCTCGATGAAAGTTGGTGATATAAAAGATCTTGCATATCTGATGGGGCCAGACCATTAGCAACCTTAAAAGCCAACAGTAAAATCTTAGAGTCAATTCCACTGAATTGGAAGCCAGCGGAGTGAAGCCAACTCTGGAATTATATGCCCCTGCTTCTGAGTTCCTGTAATACGTTCAGATGACGCCACATTCTGCAGCAGCTGCAGACGATGACTGACTAGTGCCTTTATACAGAGGGTTAGATCAGTCTACATGTGTTGTGACACAGATTTTCTCAACATATTTAGGAAAGAGACAAAACTTTAATTTGGCTAGAAGACTAATTGGAAAAAGTTTGTTTTTATTTGCTCATGATATTTAAAAGAACTGTCGAGAATTACACCTAGGCTGTTCATGGGGGATAGACTATAAGGAGCCAAAGGCCCGAGAATATACTGTGGCCTCACATGCAAAATTATTTCAGTTTTGTTTTCAGTGAGATGAATGAAATTGAAATTTTTAATATTATTAAGAAATATATAAACACTTAAAAAGCCACCTATTCTTAGATTTAAAGTAAATAGATGTAAATATTATCAGAAAAGCAGTGGAAGGGAACATATCCCTTTTTCCTATATCATATCTCCTAAAGATAGACCCAAAAGTCAAAAAAATAATTAAAAGAGCATGGGGGCCTAAAAGGGAGCCTTGTAGAACTCCATATGTTAGTGGTGCTGCAGCTTTAAAATAGTTACGCATGTGGACTGAAAGACCCCTGCCATTAAAAACTAGGAGTAGGGCTGTACAGATCAGTGGTGTTCATAGCTATAAACAGAACTGTTTAACCTGTGATGAAAGAAGGCTGTGATCACAGTACCAAAAGCAGCACTTAGATCCAGAAGAATCAATACAGCAGACTTAACTGACTCTGAAATGTCATTTTACTGCTGTGATGTTGTTTAAAACTAGTGTGACAGTTTTCAGAAATATAATTATTATTCACAAGCATTCCGACTAAATTTAAAACTATTTTCTCCAGGACCTGGGAAAGACAAGGCAGCTTGGAAATGGGCCTGAAGTCTGACAGGTTTGACCAGATAGAATGGTCTGATTTATTTCTTAATTTTTCTGAGCAGCTCTACCCCAGTGTGTTTCAGGGCTGCTGCAACACCTTGAGAGATGTTTCCATCAAAACAACAACAAAATATATTGCACGGCAGTATTTAAAGCCTCCATGAATGAATAAGCAGAAAGGACAGCATGTGGAAAAATTTACCTTGAAGAAGGCACAATAGAAAAGAAGATGAACAGCACTAATATATATTTAAAAAAAAAAAAAAAAAAAAAACTCAACAAAACTCAGTGCTGGATTTACTTTTCCTCTCCACTAGATGGCAGTGCTTATGCCCATGTAGCCATACAAACCTCTGGTCATATAGATTTTGCAACCATGATGTGGATGACCTACTTTTCAGTGAGCCAACTTGCACAAATCAAAATAATTTCTTGTCTCGAATCAGCTTTTTTTCACATGCAGTTTATTTTTTTCAAGGCTCGTACTGTTGTGCGATCATAGGTTGCGTAAGTCATGGAGGAAGAAAAACGGGCCGCTTTTCCTCCCACATTTCTTGACTTTGTACCATGTGCTTCTGTGAGGCCTTAATGTCGCTGGATCAGGGGTAAAGTAAAAGGGACACAGAGGTGTTCTGGAGTGTGACAATGTTCTGATTGCCGTTTTGATCTCCACAGGAACACTTTCAATGGCAAACTCGGGGCCTCACACAAACGGCTCACAGTTCTTCATCTGTACGGCGAAAACTGAGTGGTAGATATTCACCTGTCTTCACAGAATCTCATCACATCTAAATCTGTCTCTTTACGGGGTGCTGAGCTTCTATGTTTCATTTGATAGGCTGGATGGAAAACATGTGGTCTTTGGGCAGGTGAAGGACGGCATAGATGCAGTCATGAAGATGCAGTCCTTTGGTCTACATGATGGAGGTGTGCTCAAGACAATAGTCATTGCTGATTGTGGAGAGATCAAATAACCACAGACTACTCTTGAATCTTTCAGCATGCAGTAATTGTTATTATTTCTGTATTTATGATCATTTTAATCAGGATTTGTTAAAAAAAAAAAAAAAAAAGAAATTTACCTTAATATCTCATGTAAAGTGATCAAGATGTTGGTCAAAACAAACAATACGATTAATATCAAAGGGAACATTTATAAGTGTATACAGATTTTAATGATGGTAATAATGCAATAAGTACTGAGACATACTCCTGTTTTTGAGAATTCTTCTCAGTAAAATACACGAAAAAATTCACTTTGTACAATCTGATTTACAAGAGTTTAAGTTTTATATTCATGCAATACATTTAATAAAATTAGATGCTTTTTTTAAACCCTGTGTTTTTGACCTCAGGTGACCCTGCTTCTGCAATTTTAAATCCAAAATGTTGTACAATTTTCCCAAGGTATGGGATTTCTGTTGCCTAAGAGGTCAAACTATCTGGTTTTGTTTTGTTAGTGGTGAAGCAGATGTTTCGGTGTGTGTTGGGACTGGATTAGGAAGCTTGTCCAGCTACTTAAGTTCTTATACTTATGGATACTTTCTATGTACTTTGTGCTGAAAGTGTGCTGCTGAAATGTAACCTTCCCAAGTACGCAGTCTACGTGGGAGCATTGACTGCGATGATCCAAAATGCGTATATGGTATATAGCTTAGCATTAATATGTGGGGAGTGGGGGACTTCACAGATGTGCAACTAACCCGTGAACCAATGCACGCATACACACACAGTCACAGCTGGGTCTTGAGATACCGAATGACTCCAGCCTATAGTTTAGCTCTGAAATGCAACACTCAGATTTCTCAGAATGAAATACAATTTCTGATTCTTTGGACATTTTTACAGTTTTTCTTACTAATCCTCTGTCAAGCTTTAATGCCACAGGCTTACACCTTCTTTGTGGCAGTAGTAATGACTTACGTTCACTGACCTGAACACACTCTGACTCCCTCTGCTTTTAGACACAGTACGCCTAAAGACCAGTCAGCCAATACTGCTTTTATTAACTGTCTACTGTGTGACAAAAAAGACCAAATCTCTTTCATTATGACCACATACAGTGACAAAATACACAGTCTTTACTACAGTACTTTCCAAAGCGATTTATGTGCCTAGACTGTTTTTACAGTTTCTCGTTACATCGTTGGGATTTACGGAGAGACCAACACTAAGTGCTGCATAATTGTGAAGTGAAAAAAATCAGAAATGGTAATCTTTTTTTTTTTTCCTTCACAAATATAAATATGAAAAGTGTGGCATGCATCTGTATGTAGAACCAATTTTCTCTTCAAAAACAGCTCCCAGTCTTTTGGGGTATGTGTCTTAACTTTTCACATCTCGAGACTGAAAATCCTGTTCAAATTTCTTTGGAAATGAGCTCAAGCTTTTTCTGCCACTTCACAATTATGCACTAATGTGTGTTTGCTCTATCACATAGCTTCCCAATAGAATGCATGAAGTTTGTGGTTGTAACATGAAAAGAAGTATGAATACTTTTGACACTCCTTGTATTTTGTTGTAAAACATTGTTAATAACTGACTTGTTACACAGACCATGCATTTCTTATACTCACTCAGCTCTGTTGCTGTGTTTTTCAAATAATATTTTACAACCTCTCCTTATTTTTAAAGATGAGATTTTAAAAGTACAACAGCAGAACTTACTCTGTACTTTTGTGCACAATTAAGAAGCTGTTTTACAGATTGTTGCAACCTGCGGCCTGATTACAGGACATGTGCTCTCTTGTGCCACTGGCCCTGCCGGTTTTAAAGCTTCCCAAAAAAAAAAAAAAAAAAAAAAATTTCCACTTGCTTTTTTTAGACCCACGCTTCAGCACAACTGACGTCCTGTCCTTTGGAGCAGGATGTGACATCAACCTATTTGAATACAGTTACCAGATGATGAACATGTGAACCACAGTATATGTACTCTGGGTTCAGTCGGTGCAGATGATTAGGTTTTCTGGAACCGCAGAGGAACTTGAAGATGTGTTTAGATTTGCACGTAGGCTCTTTATTTGAAAGGCAGAAGGAAGAGAGGAGGCGGCCAGGGCCGGCCCGAAAGCCTGAGAGTGGGTGGTGCTGCTTATCAGCCTAATACTTCATGAAAGTAAATAATGAAGCGACGTGAAAAGGCAGGCTCTCGCCCCTAAATGAAAGCACATGTGTCCTGACCTTCCATCGTTTGTTTGAATTCTCAGATTACATTGTTGCCATAGTGACTTTTTTCTGCTCACGCTCTGTTTGGGTTAAGAGATGTTGCAACAAACTTAGTATAATTTGGGTCTCCACCCTCTCTAAGTTTTAGCCATTTGGAATGCATGTGCAATATTGTGAATAAGAAAGCTTGGCTCAGAGGACAGTAGTGCTGTTCTCGACACATGTGCAAAACAATGACGTCTTTACAGCTGGGACCAGGCGGTTTCTCTGTGAAATGTTTCACATTTATCACCCAGCACCCGTGTCAGCTGGTGTCCTTTTTTTGTGTGTCTTTGGGGGGGTTTCTGTCCACAGCCAGACTTGGGGCGTTGAAATGCGAGGCCTGGCAGCTTTATGCGCCTGTTATCTTTCAGCACTTTCACGGAATGTAAAAAAAAAAAAAAAACAGGTATTAAACATGTCTGACTCAACTGCATCATAGAACCACCATGGATAATCCATTAGGAACCTCTTCACCATAATCTAGTCCTGTGTGGGAGCTAGAGCTTGCATTCAAAGACACAAAAATAAAGAGATTGTTAAAAAAAAATAAATAAATAAAAATCTTTGCAAAAGTATTTATATCCTTTTTCACATTTTGTGACATTACAACTGAAAAGGAAAAGGACGTAGCCACCATTTACTCTGATATCCCTTAATACAATCCAGTGCAGCCAATAGCTTACGAAAGTTACCTAATTAGTATTTAGAGTCCACCTGTGGCTAATTGAACCCGAGTATAAATACAGCTGTTCAGAGGGTCATTGGAGAGCAAACAGCATCACGAAGACCAAGGAACACATCAGAAAGGTGGAGGATACAGTTGTGGAGACGTTTAAAGCAAATTTAGGTTACAAAACTGTTTTCCAAGCTTTCGACAGCTCATAGAGCATCATGGGTTGAATGGAAAGATCACAAACCTATAAAGATATGGATGTTCATCTAAAGTGTTATTCCAGACAAGGAGAGCTTTAATCTGAGAAGCAGCCAAAAATGACCAGAAGAGTAGGAAAAAGTTTTTCTTTTTTATAAAGCTAGAAGAAGTCCCATGTAAAATTTGTCAGAAATCATGTATGGAACCAGAAAAATGTAGAACATGCTCAAAATGAAACTTTTTGGTCTACAGGCTGTGTATTATGCTTTGTGAAAGAAAACTAACCCTGAATATTACCCCAAACATTTTATTTTAGCAATAAAACATGGTGATGACATCTATCAAGCTCTGGGGAAGGGAAGCTAGTCAGAGCTGATGGGAAATGGATAAAACAAAATACTGGGTAATCCTAGAAGAAAAGCTGCATGAGCCTGGAAATGAATTGAGACTGAGCTTAAGGTTGACCTTCTAGCAGGGCAATGACCCCAAACATAGAGCTACGGCGACAACAGAATGGTTTAGATTACAACATATTAATTTGTTGGTATGATCAAGCCCAAGTCCTGCTTGAGCTGCTTTGAACTGCAGGAAAAGAGTCGGTTGATGTGCAAACCGGTAGAGAAATACTCCAAAGGTGCTTCTTTAAAGTATTGACTCAGTGGGCTAAATACAACTACGCACCTCACTTTTCAATTTTTATTTGTAAAAAAAAAAAAAAAAAAAAATCAAAACAAAATTGAACACCCAGGTATCCTTTCCGTTAACTACAGAATTAGGCACTACTTTGTTTTAGTCTGTCACATAAATTCCCTACGGACTATCATAAATTGTGTTGTTGCAACAAGCTAAAATGTAAGAACATTCTGCCGGAAATGTCAGGAATCAATGAGGAGGTTTTGGCTGAGACCAGGCACAAGATAAATAAAAACAAAACACAGTTTAAGCAGTTATAAATTTGCCTTTTATTCATCAAGCTCTCAACAGCTCCAAAGCACTAAAATGTTTTCCCATCTATCAAATAAGGCACATTTTGGAATGCCGTTTCATGGACGTGAAAAACAGACCTGTGGCCGACGCTCTGAACCTCGCCTGTCCTTGTTTCCCAAAAAAAAAAAATCATTCACCTCGCGCCTGCGTTCCGTCCAATTCAAACATAACATTATTGCAATACTGCATTGCAAACATCTCAAGAGAGACACACACATACACACACACACACACACACACACACACACACACACACACACTGCACAGAGAGAAACGGAACGTTCCAGCTCGACCACATTAAGTGTTAACACATTACATTCAGTAAATATGTTATTCATAGAGGCTACACTTGTGGTAAATGAAATACTTCATGACTAACGTTGCTGATAATGTTAAGCTACTGTAAAGAATTTAAATAGGTGTAAATTGCACAAAGTAATATTTCATTCAAATCCAAACACATGCACATGCAAACTCGGACAGTTCTTTGTCAAACACACCTTCCTGACAAAAGCATAGCATGTTCTAATCTACAAATAACATTTTCTAACAGTTTCCTGTCGTCGCTGCTTTAAGCATACTACATCTCACAGTTTAATGTGCTTATACAGTGGTGAATATCCATCACTAGATAAGAAACAAAAAAACCCAAAACATTTCTGCATGTTAACACTATGAATCTGCATATTACTGTTTACAAAATGAATACATACGGCTTTAAGGATGGTTAGTCGCATAGCAATGTGGGTTATTTAACACTGCTAACATGGAAAATACAATGACTTATAAGTGAGAAAGGGTATTAATTATGTACCAACTTTTTCTCTAATAATATTCTATGCAGACATCAATATTTTCTTCTTAGTGTAACTTTGTAGCATATTCTATACAAAAAGTGTTGTAAAAAGTCTTACCATAAATATGTCTGCAGGATATTCCTCCAGATGAGTGTAAAATAAAACAAAAACAATTCCCCAGCTTTGATTATTTCTCAGCAATAGGCCCTTCTTTATAGACACAAACAAAAAAAGCTATATATTGATAAACATCGGAACTCATGGTCATCAAATATATACATAAAACATCTTAGTCAGGGAAATAAGTTGCAGATTGCTTTAGAAATTTCAACATCTAGCAATGTTTCCAAAATACACATCTTATTCATAGAAAAAAAAAAGCAAATTCTGATCTGAAGATGTACTAGAAAATTCAAAATATTTATGTCTACAAGTTCATTCTCTGTTTTTAATGTTTTCCATCATTTGCTTCTAGAGAGGCCATTTATAATGGCATCCTTATGTCATGTTTCTGGGTGGAATCAAACTTTCTGATGGGATTTTTGTTTATCTTCACCCATAATAATACTGTTACTCATGAGGTTAATTTATAAGGCATCATTGGTATTTAGTCTGGCAAACCAGTTAGTTTCACTGAGCAAAGCAAAGCAGAACATTAACAGTAAGACAAATGGATTGTTCCCAATATTGGAGGGCTGTGAGGAGTCTGAGAAAAGATATTTTTAAAATGCCAACTCTTCTGTTTAAAGGGGCACTCCCACCAGTTTTAATAAATAAAGTTAGCCCATTCTTAGGTTTTGAAAAGATAATAGATGAGGTTTTTCAAGCCTGAGAAATGATCTCAGTAGTGTCCTATTGATGTCCCATATGTGATCTCACTTTAAGCTTGGTAATGCCAATCAAAAAGCTTCTGAGTGTTGTGATATTAATACCACTGAACAGAAATACAGCAAGACGTCAGCTGGTGACTTAGATTGAAAGATTTTATGTTTAAGTTATAAATCTGATCTTTTTTCCGATCAGGGAACACATATCTAGGTCAGAAGGTTGCATTAACAACAACATCTCTTCAGTGTGGAAGTTGTTATGGAGGAAAGAAGACTCAGCTGTCTTGGTGTTGTTGAGGTGATAAAAACAAAGTCATAGAGACTGCACTATAGAGGGTGTGAGAAGCTTCAAGAAACAAAACAACTTTTTACAGAGGCTTGTTGCCTGCTCCTTCAGACTGCTACTTTTAAACAGGGAATGAGGCCTTAGCAGATAACAGGAAGCCAAACATATTACAGCAAAATTCTTTTGTTTTCCCCCTGTAATGAGTCCACTACTGTCTGTTATAAAATATGCTGGAGTGGGAAATGTTGGCTATCTTTTGGAAATCGGTTAAGGTAAGAGTTCATTAATTTTACATCAAATGCACACACAGACTTAAGTTTACAGTTAGAAATCCTAGGTTTCAGTTCTCTAATTTTGGTTTTTGAGAACATCGTTTGGTTTTATATTTTTATTGCTAAAACCGTAACATTTTCTATTTTATTTCAATTGCAAAAAGTAAAAAAAAAAAAAAAAAAAACAACAACAAAAAAAAAAAAAACACTTCTATTTTGTATAACTTCAAAAAAGAACTCAGAATCTGTGAAAAATTATTATCAGCACGTTGGAGATCTCTGATAGCTGTATCCATACCGTTGATACGACCTGGAATTCACATGCAATCCAGTCACAGTGATCTTTACACCTGTCATGTGAATGCAGTGAGATCCTGTTGTTAATGGCACAATTAGAGGTGGTCTTTCTGTGAATACATATGACCAAATACCCTTTGCACTCAATGAGCAATAAGTTCTGTGCCACATTGAGGTGCCAACTGTTTGCACAAGCACTTCATTGCAAGCAGATGAGAAATGAAAAGTGCGCTTAAGCCTATAACTGGTAAAAAAAAATACATCTGGTTTTTGCAAACAAATATCCTGTAAGCTTTTAGTTGCATTTAGCAGGGAAGTCACATTACATCACATTTTATGCCAGGCATGAGTTGATGGACTTTGGGCTCACCATATGTGATTTAATCATCCCAAAAACACAAGTTAATGCCAGGTCTGATGTCATCTTTTAACAGGCAGGGTAGTTTAGAAAAGATTATGTTATGGGACCATATGGAAAACAAGTTAGTGGGATTTTGAGTTTATTCCAAATGACTTAAAGTGAATAAGACATTCGCTTTTGTTAGTATTAACTCTCTCAGCTTTGTGGACCTGGACCTGCAGAACTAAATCCCTGGAGTGGAGTGCCCTTTTAACTGAAAAGTTGGCTTTTACTTAGATTTCCACACACAGCAATGTACCAATATGACTCCAAATACTACAAGTAAATGTGTATGTTTTTTGACAAAAGCAAAATTTTCCTTAGATAAACACAACCACAACAGATTATAGGGAAAAACAAAACAAAGCGTGAGGTCCAAAGTTTCATAAGGGTTTCATTCTGTTGTGAGGATCGAAAGAAGAAATAACATCTATGTTGATATTCCATGACAACAGACCACAGTGGGATTGTTATTGCCAGCTGGAAAACGCTGGTCCAGCAAACTGCTCTGAAGCAAACACCCACCATGCCAGTTCAACCGCTAATAGAGGGGCTTTAATCTTTTTCTCATCCTTTGTCACATCTTGAACCTCCATCAGACTTTCTGAGCATCAGTTAGCACATACACAGTTCCACCTCTGAGCCCACGACACTTACCCTTCAGCCTTGAAATCTTCAGAAGGCACATACATGTTACAGTATAAAAATGTTTTCAACCAGCATTTAAAAGGCTTGAAATACAGTACAGATAACAGGTCTCAACTCCTATGGAAAAGAATCCTTGAAAGGCAGATTTCAATTGATTAAAACTAAAATAAAATTCCCACTGTAATTCTTCAGATTTACAGTTTAAAAATACCCCCTGGCATTGCAAAGCTGATAGAAGGCACTGAAAAAATAACTGTATTAAATCATTTTCAATATACATATTAATTATCAGCTTCGCCTCTTACAAACTAGATTTCAAATTCAGTTCTTCCACTTCAAAAATGCCACTGCAATTATTCTGAGCTTAAAACGGATAGTTCAGGATTTTTAAGGCGAGGTTCTATTTAAAGGCTATAACAAGGTAATATCTTACCAGCAGCAGATAACGTTCAAAGAGCTCACAAGAGAAAAGCAAAGACCAAAGCAAACAGCTACCATCCTAGACAAGGCACATACCAGTCTTAGATTCTCACAGTATGATAAACTTGAGTAGCAATACTATGGTATCATTGGTAGTTACACAAAAATGTTAAACAAAAACATATAACATGCCTAATTACTTTTAGCTATAACAGGAAGGCAACCATTATTCTAACTGCTGCTAGATAATTAACATATTGCTAATTGTTGTTATAATATTATCTTTAACATTTGCTTACTGTTATAGACTTAAACAAAAACTCCGAAAAAACACCCACCAAATTTAGTAGTAGTTTTCGTGTTCTTATAATTCCTTTTGATGTTATCTTTTTTTGCTGTCTGCTTATCATAGTGTAAAATTGGGAGGGTTAACAACCTTCTTCCAACCACTTGTCTGGCAGTCCACAGCAACATGTTGGGGAGGGGGAGTATACCGATACTCTTTGCTCCATACTACCTGAGAGGATGCTGGTGACTCAGGCACTCTCTTAATAATCTCAACAAAAGAACTTTAAACTTTGGGATAACTTGATATCAGGAACCAGCTCATGCCTGATCTCAAAAACCAACACTATTTTATAAACCTGTAAACTGTTGAAATTTTTTGCATTGGGTTGTTTTTGCACAAAAGCCGATTATTATTAGGAAAGGAAATGAAAGTAGGAGTCAGAGCACCAACAAAAACCTTTCTGTGTGAAATCATGGTAAGAACGGAACATATTGAGTAATTTACCTGATAGAAAAGTAAAGCAGTGTAAAAATCAATAAAATTGCATTCATTTAAACAACTGTAATATTTTTCTTTTTTACACCATTTTAGTTTTTTTTTTTTTTTATCTCATAGTAAATCTGTCCAAAAATCCCTTGCAGGTTGTTTCAGTACCTGTTTCACACAGGAAGATCACTGGTGGTGCACCGCCTCTAATCTATTTATCTGTCTCATGTTATACTGTCACAACATATTGACAGTTTTAACAAAGGTGTAAAAAACATATTGTTTATAAAAGTTATATACTGCAGCTTTAAAGATTCTTAAAATATTTTCTCCCACAAACTGGCTGTCTCCTTTCAGACTTGTTGCTAGTTTCATCCTATGGATCCAGTTCATTTTGATTTATACTAAAGAAAGACACAAGCAGGCATCTTATAACCTTTAAACAGAACCTCTGTTCATAAATCCTGAGCCATATCTTTAACCTTACTGTGTAGCCTCCCTATTCAGCAGTTAGCTACTGGACATGATGGTGAAGCCCTTGGAAATATCTGCCAGATATAATTAAAATGTATTTTCAGTTCCTTTACTGGCTTGTTGTCAAACGCGAGTGTAACAGTTTAATCTCTAAGTTATATATATATATATATATATATATATATATATCTCTTAATACTAAAACAATTCAAAATATGGCAAGAATTTCATTGCTGTGAAAAATACTGTTTAACAATACCATGTTCAGACTGAAACTTTTGTCCTACAGACTGACCCTTCTTTTAATTTGAAGTTACAGTAATCTGTCCAATATATGTTGCTGCTCAATACAGTTATCTCCAAATTTGCAAAGCTAAGAAAATACTCCAGAGGGGTTCGGTGGAACCGCTTCTGTCAACAATTTGCAAAAATCCATCTGAGGAGCGACTCTATATGACTGAACCTACAGTAGTTCCTAAATACACATGGACGCAGTAACACAATGTGATACACAAACATAGAAAAAAAAAAAAAATCCTATATGTCCCAGTTAAAATTCAAATTGCACACTAGAAGAAAAG
Source organism: Anableps anableps (assembly GCA_014839685.1). NCBI lineage: Eukaryota > Metazoa > Chordata > Actinopteri > Cyprinodontiformes > Anablepidae > Anableps > Anableps anableps. The sequence goes on from CM026076.1 coordinate 19,909,977, forward strand.
GAAATAAATATGTGAAATGTAAGCTTGGGATCTATGGCACTTTATCCCTCAGTTAATTCACAGTTAGTAAGATGTGCTGCTGACCCCTAAAACGGACGTCGAAGGTCTTCTTTTACATTTTACCATTGCTAGAAGCCCCCCAAATAAAATGTTCATCGCATCACATACTTCACTTGGCAGGAAAAAGGAAAGCAGATCTCTGTAAACACAAAGCCAACAAACCCCGAGGTGAGGTATTGACACGAAACATATCGTCAGTGACACCAATACGATACATGCTTGGTGCTAATTCATCAACACATTAATTTGCTGGAGTTAAATATACATTTGGAGTAATGCAGTTTCTAATATATTGTTTTACAATTTGTTGAAAAGCGTGCAAGATGAATGATCCTGATCTTACAGAAGGAAGGTATCAGAAACAAAAAGAAAGGATTAGAGCTACCATCTTGAGCCACAGAGTGGACAAGAAGGAAAGACCTGCTTGTCAGTAGGCAGACAATGTGACTTATGACGCCAAAGTTCTTTCCCTCTGGGTAGAGATGATTATTGCACGCGGCGGCAGTAGTAGCCCAGGACTTTACATTTCTCACACAGGTGTTGCGGGTGCTCCTTACTCTGGTCAGACACATCCAGGCCGTCTGGCTTCTCTAAAGGTCGCTGGAGAAACAAACAGAACAAATAATGAGTGAGACTGATTAAGTGAACACGGACACTTCAGATTTGACCTGTTACCCACAAGGAACTGCTTTCCACCAGGTCATCTGCCAGGCCCTTCAGATAGTCATAACTTCTTATTACAAACAGATGGTGCCTCAAAATCAAACAAATATGAATGTTTCTATGGCGTCAACGGTTATGCGCAGAGGTTCTGTTTGAAACCTTATTAGTACGTGTCATTGTTCAGATATATGAAATTCATATATAAAATAATATTAAAATAATCTATAGATCGTCATACCTTTAAATATTGATACCAGAATGGAGTCTCTGATTGGCTGATGAGTTCCACATGAAAACTCCTTCCCCAAAACGACGGGCTATTGAGACCTATTTTGTGTTCAGAGAGACTGAGAAGCCCCCTTCAGATCATCCCTCGAATCGATTTAAACATTTACTGCAAATCAAGATCAACCGAGAGGTCCCGACATAGAATTGGGTATTGAAATTGACCCATCAATATTAGGCCTCTCATCCACCTCGGGAAGTGGTGTGCAACAACATTGTATTTAAAACACTAAGGGCCTGATCTTCTAAAGGTTGACACATATAAAAACAGGTACAAATTTCATATCATGGGCAAACCCGGTCTACAAACAACACGCAAGCAAGATTGCGGAGCAAAATGAGGAGAATCGCAGGCGCAATAAATTTAGCACATCTGCCTTCATGAATATGCAAAACATATATTGATCATCAGAAATTACAAATTGCTGAAAGGAGGATATGCAAATGTAATGACTTACCACCCGCAATGTGATTTACTAAACCTGAACCAGATTGCTAGGTTTGCTGTTTTTGCGTCTATATTTAACACAATTCAAAAGTAGGTGTAAACTGGCTTGCAAAGATGTGGTCACTGTGGCGAGCTGGAGGCATATATACAATGACATAAGTCATTGCTTGTCAAATATTTGGAATATTTAAACAATATCAAATAAAAATAATAAAAGATAGATTAGAAATATCCTCCAGCAATGCTGATTTTGAGCTGCAGGATTCTCAAATAATTCCAGCGAACCATCATTTTATGGCAGCACATCGTTATGTCTTGATGCCCTGCAGGAGCACATCTATGTATATATCCCAGAAAAAGTGATGCGGATTATATTTATCTGCTTCAGGGATATTGAGGTTAAAACAGATAAAAAGGAATGTCCTATAGTTTTTTGTTTTTTTTTTCCCCCTCTCAAAGTTCCTTTACAGGCTTGTATGAAGCACATTCATGTTATAATAAATTATTATAGGCATACCTAGGTTTGCAATGTTTGGGTCAAGTAAGTAATTGTCACATAAAGATTGGAGGTCAGATTGGGCTGACGGAGTTGGAGAGCACGCGCCAATGGGGAATCTTTGTAGATCAGGCCCTAAATGCTACATGACCTTAAGACTCACATGATCATGAGTTCAGTATAACGCCTTGTACGACGTGAAAACAAAAAGTGATCCATAATGGAGAGTTTTTGGTTGCTTGTTTATTGTGGAATTTTGAACGAGCGAATCTACCAAGAAGCCTTGCCTGACCACATCAGAGTGATCACCCTGTCTGGATTGCAACTGAAGTGCATCACCTAGTTCAGAATCAAGAGCGAAAACCCATCAAGACATCCAAAAGCCAGTGCCAGAAAAGACGAGTAGAGCCTGCCTTTTTCAGAGTGACCAGAGAAGTTGACTTCCCACCAGCCGAGAGAGAGAAAGAGAGACAGAAGTCATAGACCCCACTGCAGAAATGCAAGTTGGTTCCGAGAAAATAAACAGCCCCATGTGACTCAGTAAGGCATTGTTTCCAGGTTTTGGTATTGAAAGCTGATGGTTCAAAGGTTGTTTGCCTCTTCTTTTTTGACTCCCTTTTCCCTTTCTGATTATTGTTTGGCAATAGAACTCAAAATCAGGCCACAAAACTAAACCCTATTTTTAAACTGCTGAGTTCATTTTTGAATCACTAATCATGAACCATGAACTTCCCATTTTAGCACTATCATATCTGTTCTTTAGATTTATTTTTATTTAATTAAATCATAAGCACATAAACCCTAGTGTGAATTAAAAAAATTTTTTTGACCACATTTTTTTTTCCAAGTTCCCAAAGTTTTTTTTTTTCTTATAATCTCTCCGTTTCAGTTGAGGTGCAACCATTTTACTGTTGATCCAAAATAAATCCCTGTTTGTGAAAGAAATCATTCATTTAAATAGGAAAAAAAAAATCATAAAACTAAATTGGTTATGCACATTAAAGTCATTTCAAGTAAAGCTGTTAGTTACTACACTAAAAACTAAAGAAAACTACAGTGAGCGAGCAGTTTTTTCAGCAGTATGTTTAGCCTAACTAACCACATGGACATTCTTCACAGATTAGACTTGCACTGAACACAATTAGCTAAGAGACATGGAAAGCTGCAGCGTGCTTTATCTGTAGCAGAAAATAGAGAGATTATCATCTGATTATGATGGACTGTTTGGAAATATTAGCATCAAGTTTCTTGGAATCATTATCAGCTACAAAGGAAACCTTTCAGAGCCAGCACGTTTGGAGGTGATTTTAACAGCCCATCTGGAAATTTTTCCCTCTCATTTATTCCTTTCTTCTCTAGAGTTTTTTTTTTCCCCAAAACACTTATTTATCCCAACTGGTTTAACTAAAGGAAACCCGGTTAGCATGAGTCATTACAAGGAGATTCTTCAGGCTTTCACTAATGACTCTCCCAGCAAGTTCTGGGACTTCACTACTGCTGTGTCAAAGACATTAGGTCCTAAAGGAAAACTGGAAAATCTAATGGAGATTTTATAGGGTTCCCTTAGTGGGTACAGGAACTAGACTGAAGCCCATGTGGTGGACGTTCTTTTTCCTGCTGAACTGTAGAAGAGCAAGAAACTCAATTAGATTGAGGACATCTTTTGGCTAATAAAGGTGCAGCCTGTGGTCCTGTCCTATTGAAAACTTGTGTGTGAGCATTTGGTACAGAGGTCTCCAACTCCAGTCTGAAAGAGCAACTGTCCAGTAACTTTTAGATATATCCCTGCTCCAACACATCTGAATCAAATGATTGAATTACCTCTTTGTTTGGCAAAGGCCTGGTAATGAGCCACTGATTTGATTCAGGTGTGTCGGAGCAGGGATGCATCTAAAAGCTGCAGGACAGTAGCTCTCGAAGACTGGAGTTGGAGACCCCTGATTTTGGTACATAACAGTTTTTTTTATTCCAGTTTATGTGCAGCTGGACGCAGGTTTGACTTTAAATGTGTTTGGGACACAATTTATTTGAGTATATGTAGAAACTAAGGAGTATATGTGTAAAATACAATGAGATGGGTGTTTTTTCCAACTCATAGCTCCAACAAAAAGGTAGAATGAGCTTAATTTCAGTGACCCTGATGGAACCTACTAGGCATAAATATGAATATTTATCATTTAAATCCTGTTAAAAGGGGTGGGTTACTTCAACTGTCTTAACATTTTATTCTGCTAAACTAGATCACAACTAAAAACACATCAAAACTTAAATAATTTGTCTTTTCTTTTCAAATATCTGAAACTTGCAAAAGCACATTGTTTTAAATTCTTCACTAGATATTTTTACAGATGTTTATGTCTATGTCCAAATCTGAAAAACTGAGTCTTTCAGACCAAGGGAAGTATATGAAATGTTTATAAAAACATATATTTCTATAGTTACAGAAATAACAGTGGGATGCTGTGAAATCAATATTCAATAAAGTGTGAAAATATTAGAGTTGCGACTGTTCTGATCCAATCAGATGTTGTTCTTAGATCAAATATTGAGGCCACTGACACATAATACCAGTCCAAGAATGGTCCTGTTTGATGTTACCCTGTAAGTTTAAACTAACAGCCAAAAATATTTTTGGACACTTATAATATCATCAGGAATCTGATCAAACTAAACAGAAAACTTCACATAAAAGAAAACTCTGTGCAGTGACACTCTACAGAAGAGAGACAAAAAACTTCAGCAGATGTTTCTGAATAGCAGAAAATTGTTTTAGTTAGTTTTTGAGCTCTCATACTGTTTATCATAGAGAAAATGGGATGTGGAAATAAATATCAGCACCCTTTTAGTAGATTTTGGTACAAGTTAGGCTTATCTACAATCTATAAAACGCATTTACATACTACAGCATTGCTAACTAAAGCATCATTAACATAGCTAACTGCTAATCACTCATAAAAAGTAATAAAAACTTTTTCAATAAGTCATCATTATAACTTGTTTACTTCATTCAACAGGAAAGGCCCTCTTTATTGAGTTGTTTGCAGTTAATTCTTTCAATGTCATGTACCTACACACAGTTTAACATCACCTCTGCACCTCACACACACACACACTCCCACACCTCCTCCTTCACTACAGTCTGCAGTGGATTTTGCAGCTAAACAGCTGAGCAGAAACATAATATGAAAAGATTATTCTGACTTGTTACACATAATGAGTCAGATAGTTTTCAGCTTGATCGGCACTCACCGGTGATTGGTCTGTCACAAACTCATAAATCAGTGTTTTCCCTGATCAGTGAACTAACCATAGATGAGCGCTACCAGGTCACTCTGACAACAACACTCTAAGATGTAGAACTTGTTAATTGAAGTCAGAGATAGCACAGACATCTAAGAAGATATCTAAAGGAAATTTGTGTTTTCTTTGAACTGGAACATGTCTGTGGTTCATTCAGGCATTCATACACGAAAATAAAATGCTAAAGACAACCTAAAATGGCAGCTTTTAGCTATTTAGTTTTGAGTTTTTTGTTTATTTCAAATGCTGTTATAGAATATTGTTCGTCAAGAGAAATTGGTTCTGTTCAGAATCTGCATTGGCAGATCAACGCTTTAGCAAAATCCGGCCACAAAATTCTAATCAGTCCACCTCTTGAAAATTTCAATATCAGGAGATATTTAAATTCATATATCAGGATCAGATTGGAACTAAAAAAAAAAAAAAAAAAAAAAAAAACAGGACTGGAACATTTCTTGAAAATATGATAAAAAACATAAAATAGAGAGGGAAAAGTTATTCCTTTTCTGCATTTACTTTCCCCTATTTTAGCCTCTCTGAACTGGCTGCTGGTACATTTTAGGATTCATTTAAATCATTTTATTTGCTTTTAAAGCTGTGAATGGCCTTGCCCCACCCTATGTGTCCGAGCTACTACATCCCTACACACCCTCCCGTTCCCTCAGGTCAGCTGACCAGTTGCTTCTGGAGGTGCCAAAGACAAAGTACAAGCTCAGAGGGGACTGTGCTTTTCTGTAGCAGCTCCCAAGCTGTAGAATGACCTTCCCTTGGACATTAGACAGGCCTCTTCATGTTCTGATTTTAAATCCCTTCTTAAGACCCATCTCTTTTCTTTGGCCTTTGACACGATCTGAGATGTTGACTTCGTCATATTGTATTTTGTTTCATTATTTTATCATTTTTAGTACTACTTTTATATACTACTTCGTTTATTGATTTTATGATTGATTATTTTCTATTATATGATTGTGTACAGCACTTTGGTCCTATGTCTTGTGGGTGTTTAAAGTGCTCTATAAATAAAATTGAATCTTATTTATTAGCAGCTTCTTACAAAGATGCAATTTATGCCCAGTTCTAAACACGAATCTGTGAAAAAGATCTGTTTCACACATTTAAAATATTTTTAATTAAAAAATGATGATACTCAAATAGCTATAGCTGAAAATGTGTCCTCCAGTAGATGCACCACAGAAGCATGATGCATCTCTCAGGTCTTTGTTGGATATTTTCCTGTTTCTTAAAGACAAGACTTCCAGATACAGTTCAAATCAAAAATAACAAATAAAAGCTGACTGATTTAAAAAAAAAGAAAGTAGTTAGTTTGGTCAATAATCTTAGAAAAGAATAATAATCTCAATAATCTTAGAAAGGATGTCACATAGTTGAAAATTTTAAAACCAAATAAAAAAAATTGAAGCTTTCGATTGTTTCAGCTGTGACACGTGAGAGAAATCTGCCATTTCCTGTTTCATTTTATGCAAATGTTGACAGAGAGTAGGGCCTCTTAGAGTAGTCCTAATTTTATTTCTGGAAGTGGAATTGCTGGAATGTGAAGAAGTATAAATACTAAAAGATGAAGTGTTAGGGATAAATATATCTCCAGTTGGAAAACAGTGGATTCTTTCTTTGCCTCTATACCAAAATAAGTTCTGAGGAACATTTTTTGGACAGAAAGCAAAACACGGGTTATGCAGTATGTTAATTCCAGCATGTGCGGTTTGGAAAAACACTTCATGGTTAATATGATTTCATGTTTTCTCCCTGAACATGAGGAGATTTCTGCAACTTTTTAAGTGGCAGAAATTCTAAGTGAGCCATTCATAAATATGTGCTTCTTTTAGTCTTGAGCAGATTTACTGTATAATTTTAAATATTTATGCGTCAGGAAATGGAATTTGTTTATTCAATACTAGTACATCAGTGTAGATAAAGTGGTTTTTATTTCACTTAAATGAGGCCATCTGGAAAATCCTTAAACCAGAGTCTGAATTCAGTTAAATTTGGTTGAACTGAGCCAGATTCTGTGTGTGTCACATTTTCCCACTCAGATCAAGTCACGATATGTTGACTGATGTACCTGTTTGTGTGGATAGACATTGATGTGGCATTTGATGCATTCTTGTCCCATGTTGGCCCAGGAGTTGCCACTCATCCACTTCCTCTTACATTTGGGGCACTTGTACTCGCCAAAGCATCTTTTCTTCCCCTGGTATGGTGTCAGTCCTTCACCTTTAGGTCTGGCCTATAACAGGAGAGAAATAAATGATGAATTGGGAATTTCATTAAGCTTTACATCCTTGATGAGATAAACAGAACTTTAAAACAGCCAAAAATTGTTATTTTCTTGCAGAGGGACATTTTAAAAAGCACTCCTGCAGCAGAGGGGTAACAACTGGGTGTTTCCATCTTTGTTGTGCTCATATATCAAACTTCATCACACGCAGAACACTCCTACACAAGGTTTTGGCTCGATATGAGGTCGTATAAATGACGTTTCCTTCCATTACAGCTGTGTTAAATTACTCCTCTGATTCTCAACAGGGAGATGATTGCGAACAGTTAGCCATGAAAAAAGCACTTGCTCCGAAGACGATATTGTCAAAAGGCACCACCCCATGACTTCATATTGGCAGCTGTATTTGGGCCACTATAATAACATTTGGTAAAGAGACTATTTTTTTATCCCGTAAGGAAGATTGTCACAAACAAATACGCCATGGATGACATCAACAGCATAAATCACAGCCTGCCAAAATAAATCCAAATGTAAATTTGTCTGTTAGTTTGTTAGAACGTGTCATTAGCAGTCTCAAATATCTACTCAGCTCCATCTCTCTGTCAGATAAGTGGAATCAGGGAAAATTTTCAACATGCTTTTTTTTTGCACAGAGTCATATCAGATGTGGCAGAAAAAATAAATCTTGATGCGTACATGCTGTGCATGCATGCAGCTGATGGCAGCTCTCCAAAAAGTCAGGAAGCTCTTTGCCTTTAAAGTGAAATCTGAACTATTTTGACACTCCTGACTCCTTGTGCAAGACCGTTTTTGAAATCACGCTATCATTTTGGATGCTGAGGATGAGGGGTGGATGTTAGCAAGAAGAAAGGTTAAAGTCTGAGCAGTGCCTTGCAAAAGTGAACCCCTTGAACTTTTTCACATTTTATCACGTTACAACCACAAGCTTCAGAGTAATTTATTGGGATTTTATAGCACATAGTTGGTAAGTGGATGGACAATATGTGTTTCGCAACATTTTTAACAAGTAAAAATCAGAAAAGTGCGTTTTTATTCATGCTCCTGATTAAATTCCTTACAGTACCACCTTTCACTGCAGTTACAGCTTACAGTTAGTCTTTAGTAACATGTTTTTTACCTGGATTGCACACCTAGAGGCTAAATATTTTTATAAAATAACTCTAGCTCAGTCATACTTGATGAACAAAGTCTAAATAGGACTTCTTGTTGCTTTCTTTCAACAATGGTTTTTTCTTGCCACTCTTCCATAAATGCCAAATTTATGGAGCACACGATTAATCCTTGTGCTGTCAACAGATTTTCCAACCTGAGCTGTGGATCTTTACAGCTCTTGGTTATTTATCTGATTAAAGCACCCAGGTTTTCTTTTTTCTTTTATCTGCTGGTTTACGTCCTTCACCCAAAAAAAAAAAGAAAAAAAAAAAGCGCAGCCAAAACAGTATTGTGAAGATGTGCAGCAACATTATAAGAATAAGTCTTGTGGCGTTCCCTCGGCTCTACAGAACCAGAGTCAGAAGGAAGGCCAAACCCTCTTTACCGTAATTACAGGTTGATACCATCAGCTTGCAGATACATGGTAATAAAGTGCAATACAAAAAGGTACAAATGTTCATTTGTTCCTGTTAGTGTCAGCCTCATTAATAGTTTGACCTGATAGGCCCAAATAAAGCCAATGTTTGTTTCTTGGTTGTATCATGAATGTTGTGGTTATTTTTGTCTTTCTGCCAATTGTATTTGTATTTTTCAAAACAAATTGCCCCTTGGCAATAATAAAGTTTATCTTGATCTTGATCTCTTTTACCAGCCAGTCAGTATGGTGGACTATTAATTGTTAGTATGTTTGCAATTGTTTATTTTCAGATAATGGATTGACACAATGCTCCATGTGGCATTTAAAGCTTGAGATGTTATTTTTTAAATAATGTTCTCCAACACACTTCTGACATCTTTACACAACAGCTGTAGAGATGACACACAAGGAATCTATTTACTGATAAAGTGTCCTCTATAAGCCTTTGGTAGCACTGAGTTGTATTTAGGGCTATCAAGGGAGCTGAATACAAATGCATGTGAGATTATTTAAATTTGCTTGTCAAAAATACTTAAACCAAGTATCATTTTCCTTCCACTTCACAATTATGCACTATGAAAAGATGTAAAACGTTCAAAGTTGATGCAAGGCACTGTATCCCTGGCCTTTCCTGGCTGTGAGTCCCAGCCTGAGTGTGAGTAATAGAAACTTAAATCAGCAGCATCTGATGCTTTCCAAACAGACATCAGCACTCTGCATCAGCACCAGCAGGTCTGGAGTAAGTATGCAGGGTTGAGCTTCATTCTGGCTCTTCAGGAGCATGACCTCAAGCCCTAACTGTCAGTGTTGCATCTTCCACTGAGAGCACATGCAGCCTGGAAAATCTGACTTCTGCTGGCTGAATCCACATCAGTCTGTATTCACTCTGACTGGTGTTGCTCTCTTGATGCAATCAATGGCCAATGTTTATGACAATGCTAGGAGAACATTTTGCTGGAAACTCTCCTGCAAATGATCCAACTGATATATAGTTCAAGTATAAACCAGCTGACATTCTCAGTCATAAAAATCTAAATACAGTGGTGTTTGCACTGTATTATAAAATAAGTTACAGTAAAAGTATATGGGAGCACTGAGATTAATACCCAGGGGTATGATCTTAACCCTCAATATTCATTTAGAAACCCAAACATAGAGATAATTTCCCATTAAAGCTGTTTACTCTGATATGAAACCTAAAAATCTCTGACTCTGCAGCCAAGACTCAGCAGGACAGAAACAGCACTCATTCATCTCATGACCATTCCTTATTTTGCTCTTAGCTGTTTCCAGGGTCGATCTTTGGCCTCTGGCTGCACATTATGCTCTGCCGTCAGTTTAGGACTTTCAGATCACCTCAGACCCCTCTGTGCAACCAAGCAGTGTTGTAGGAGCAAGATGGATGTCTAATTTTTAAACCTATGATCATTTTGTACATACCCTGACTTTTTATGAATAAGAGCTTGACATTTGACACAGAACACAACATGGTTCGTTATAGTACTTGAAAGGGGATCTTTTTGTACACTGCATCATTTATCCACATGCATTGACAGCTGATGATTTTAGGACATTTTCTACAATCTGCTCATAATCTGCTTCATTAAAATTTGGTCACTCAGTGTATTTTTGGTCTGACCAGGGCTCATAATATGTCATATCATATAGGTGGCAAATGGATCAAATTAATGGAACAGAGAAATTTTTCATAAAATTAAATCAAATTATATGAGATTTGAGTATTTTATAAACATTGATCTTCTTAATTTACCAAAGACAAAACTACCAAGTTCAAATTAAATTAGTCTGTTAAGCAATTTAATTCGGTATTTCTATTAATATCCTCCATTAAGTTTCAGAAATGTTGTCTTTTTAGTTTAACCATGTTGTAGAAAAGTGTGTACATGCAATTTTTTCAACATTGCATTTTTTAAATGTTCTACTTTTATGTACATTGCCTGTGAAAATTTGGCTTTGCAAAACTGCACATCACCACGGAGCTTGTTGGAGTTGTAAATCTCAGCATTGCACTTAAACTGTGGTCAGCTGTTATGAGGCCATTGCAACACTCTGGCTGTCATGGAGGTCTCAGGCGAAAGCAGCAAGTTTAAGCACTGAAGTTACAAAGTTTGCAGGCCCGGTTGGTGCTGCGCATTCCATCAGACCCCCACAAAACATGTGGGAAACGATGCCACAACAACATCTGGATTGCTGTGCCATAACAGCTGCCATGAATGGAGAAAGCAGAGGAAAACAGCAGAGAAAGGTTTATATATATATATATATATATATATATATATATATATATATATATATATATATATATATATATATATATATATATATATATGTGTGTGTGTGTGTGTGTGTAGATAGATAGATATGTATATAAGCCCTGTCATTCTGCATTTACTAATGCAGTGACCAGCAGATCATAACTCCCAGCTGTAAATGTTTTAGTTAGGCTTAATTTCCACAAAAGCAGAATTTATTAACTATACACAATGCACTCAGCTCAGTGACTAATAGGATGGAACTGCGTCATCACACCACACAGAGCTCTGGGAGATGAGACTGCATGGGAAATCTTTTTTGTCGCTTGTTTTCCTCTTAAGTCAATAAAAAGCTTAGAGTAAAACTTAAATGGACATATTTCAGCAATTTAGAGCGTTTTAGTTGTCTGTCAAGCAGAAAAATGTTGTGAAACAGCTGCTGATTTCTGTGCCAAAAGGCAGTAAGTGGAGTTTGTCACTGTATTTTTTTTAACAATGCTTGGTGTTTGTTTAAGTCCCGAGGCTGGAGGCCTGTGAGCTAAAGGAAGATAAGCGTCAGAGAGTGTGTAGAGGACAGTGTGCTCAGAAAAGAAACATGTCCTCGTATCGCACACACATGCATTCACACTTTGGGTCACTGAACTGTTAATTGAAGCATATACACATATGTGATGCACACACTCAAAGAGGCAGCGTCATGACGAGCGTGGCCACACACAGACACTAGCAAATACTGCTCTCAGTCCTTTACAGAGTGGACACACTGAAAAATTTCCACATCCACAGGTTTTCATACCCTCTCGAGATCCGACTGGAAAGTCTCAGTGCAGTTTCCGGCAGTGCTCCTCCCCTGTTTTACCCCCCTCCCCCCAGGAGTACACAAGTCGTTCCTTGGCTCGTATGGTTGGATTAATGAGCTCGCAGACTGTATTAAATAGAATAAACAGAGCTCAACTAGAAACAGTGAAACAAAAATGGGACACAAAGAGGAGATACAAAAGCAAGAAAATCTTTTAGAATTTGATGAAAATGCTTGAAAACCTGCAGATGATTCAAAAACAAAGTGGACAAACACAACGAGCCCGAGCCAAGTACAGAAAGACCTTCCAATCAGCCTTTATTATGTGGGGTGGGGGGTGGAAGGTGAAACAGAGAGAGGAGGAGGAAATCCAAATCCAAAGCAGATGGCCTCCATAGGGGCCGAACACTGAGAGCTGTCGTAAAATTGCTGCTCTGCTTTCAATTAGCCCTTACATTTCAGAAACACAGAAAGAGAGGTGGGGGATGAAACAGTGTTAACATACCACTGAGGTTCTGGCCACAACGACACTGGACTGAACCCATGATGTGAAGGAATGCAGAGAGAAAAAAATCAATCTTCAGGAGGGACTGTACATGTGTCAGACATACAAATAGAGCGATATTAGGAATCTGAAGCATGTGTACCATTTTAATGTACATTACTAAATTTGAAAAAATGTGTGTAAGTGAGTTATTCCAATCTAGACGAGACCCAGATAATGGGGTGAAATTGATTAAAAAAAGCAAGCGATTCAGACACATAGCCACAGAATTCCAGTTTCGATATCATTCGATATCAATGGTTTTGCCACAAAACCATTTTAAAGTTTTCTTCAAATGAACATTTTAAACACATTTCTATCACTGACCACGGACAAAAATGCAGTCGTGACCACTGTCTGAGCCTGAAAGGTGGTGTTGAAGTTGAAGCTGATCTCGTATATCATAGAGTAATGAACAGCGGACAGACACCAGACTGTAGGCACCTCCCCAAAATCTGAAACCTTAATCCTCTGTCTGCAGGATAGGCTACCCTTGGTTTAATGTTGGACCCCTCATCCAAGTTAAACCTAACAGGAACCATCACCAAGGCCACTGCTTTCAAGGTTGTGGACAAGATTTCACACTTTATCAAAATATATTGGAGAACATGTGCACCTTTGACAGTGAGGACTTCATATTTTACCCAAAGTCAGACCACAGAAGTATGAGGGAAAAAAAGACAACAGAATTTTTTGTGCAAATACTTAATCTCATTCAGTATTATGCTGGTAAAACAACTGAGGAAAATGGTTTGTAGAAGTTGTGTGTGCATTTAAATCTCACACACACTCGGTCAAAATGTGTTCTGGCACAAGCTCCACTCTGACTCTCCCTCCCCTCGTGCTCGGCCTGATGTCTGCATTCACAGCATAGTGTATGTAAATGAACCACTCATGAACACTCCCCTGGTTTTAATACATTTCTAATTTAAATGCTGAAAATGCAAGATGCATCAAAAAACACATTACATGCCGCAATAAATGCACTCCCCAAGTGTCCACTATTCCCACTGCCTTTCAGCAGTAGGCAGCAGCAAACAGCTCGTCAAGCGAGGCTGAGATGATAGTCAAGTTTAACGTTGGCTACAATATTGCAAAACAAAAAAAGAAAGAAAGAACTTCCCTTTACTAAATTGAAGTCCAAAATAAGTATTCATAAAAAATGGCTTGAAGGTCATGAAATGTTCAGTTTAAGATGTTCATAAGATGTTTAGCCCTTAAAACATTTGCATTTATAATAAAAAATTAGACACACCTTCTCAGTAAAACTAGGAAAACAAAGCACATCACCCCAGTTTTAAAGTCCTTACACTAGCTCCCTGTAGCTCAAAGAATAGACTTTATAATACTTCTGTTAGTTTATAAATCACTGAATGGCTTTGCATCAAAATACTGCTAAAGTAAAAGGCATGTTGTCATTGTATCAACCTTCCAGACCACTCAGGTCTGCTAGTTCAAGTCTGCTCTGTAGACCAGAACCAGGACCAAACATGGAGAAGCAGCATTTAGTTTCTATGCTCCACTAATCTGGAACAAACTTCCAGAAAACTCCAAAACAGTCGAAACACTGAGTTCCTTTAAATCAAGAATAAAACCCCACCTGTTTAGAGTTGCCTTTGATTCATGATAACTGGAACATTGATCATTATATTTGATGTATATTTGCTTGATGATTTTGATGATGGGATTTAACAAAATGTATGGTTTATTGCTTGTTTCATAATTAGTTACTGTATTATGTTTTTGTGGTGTAAAGCACTTTGAACTGCCTTGTTGTTGAAATGTGCTATACAAATAAACTTTACTTGACTTAGACTTGTCCATTGCAACCAGTACAAAAAGTTAGTCTAGAGCCCTGTTCTTTCAAAGTCCCCAGGAACCTTGTTATAGTACATGGCATCATGGATTCCTTGAAGCACCAGGACACTTTAAATTAAATTCTGATGGCCTCTTTCAGTGAACTAAAACTAGGTCTCCATTGTGTCTTACAGCAGGATAATTACCCAGGTTGTATGGTAACAAAAGCAGCATTCTCAAGTGGTGATCTCAATGCCCAAATCTTAATCCTATAGAAAATGCAGGGATTAATTTTAAAAAAAAAAAAAAAAAAAAAAAGTGGAGAAGTCTATGGAGCCTGTCAAAGAGGCATGGTCAAAAATTGCTCTTTTTGCATGCTCTGACTTTGTGCAATGTCAAAGGGGGAAACTGAGCGCTGACTTATTGGTAAAAATGAGCTTTACAAAGTGTTAACAGCAGGGGTACTAATAAGAGTGGTAAGTGTGAGCACAATTATGCCATACTATTTTAATGAAAAAGAAAAGTGGCCTCAACCTGCAAATATTTCTCAACTGCAAGCAAAAAGCAGATATGAAATTCCATTAGATATAAAGTGCAGTCAGTTTGTATAAAACTATAAAATGCCTTTTCTTTAGAAAACCTTTAAACATCTTTTATTGTTCACTAGGCTATTCTGAGTAAAACAGAATCCATTACCCTATTTTGAAGTAGTTTCTGGGTTTTCATGGCAAATAAGCTCGCCTATGTGACCTTTTTCGAAGCAAAATTTTGCACTGGTTACAGTGTAAAAAGCTCAGGTGTAATCAGTGATAGAACAGATGGTTCAGTCCCTTAGATGAACTGCAGTTGAGATGATATAGCAAGCCTATTGCCTGTTTGTTCAGTTTCTTTCAGTCAAGAATTCCACACCTGCTCTCCACCTGGTCTGTGCTTCAATATCTATTTGGTGACCTTGTCCGCTAGACTAAGCACTACCAATACTCCACTGTTTCTTGGTACCAACATGGGAATGTGTATGGACCTGTACAGATGTCTTCGTTTTTTGTCACACTTGTTTCAGACCATCAAACAAATTCTGAGTAAATACAAACAACAGTTTTCAGACGACTTCATTTATTAAAGGAAAAAAAGCTATCCAAACCAAACTGCCCCTCAATGGAAAAAATTCCCCACTTAAATTAACTGTGATGAACCACATTTTTTACAGCTGAGTTCAGCGTCTTTAACTACATCCAGAGCTGATTACTGCCAGACTGTACAATGAAAAAATACTTAAAATAGAAACTGTCTGACAGCATGAAGTAGGATAAAAGATGTAAAAAGGCAACACTGCAATATTTTTTTTCCACAGTGCTGTATATTCCACCAAGCCTCTGTAATTAATATATGATTATCAAATGGAAAATCTCAGTATTTTCCATTTGTTAATACTTAAGTCAACATTTAATGACGCAGCAAAAATTAAGGTTCTTATAACTGAAAGCGCCAGTTTGTGATGTGATTTTGTTTGATGTGTTGAACTATTCATACAGTATGAAGTTTTATGAAAACTGAGACTGTGTCAACTATTCAAAAAGAAAAAGGTTGAGGTTGTTTTACAGACCACAAAGTTAAAAGCAAGAACATTTTGTTGGATTACTTAGGGCAAACCAGTCTTGCAGAACTTTTCTTCCCAAAGGGAATAGTTCGGCTGACCACATTAAGGCAACTCACATGTGTTAGAGATATGTATACCTGTCACTGTGAAAACAGGAAAACTTAGTTTGTAAAACCATCACATTTAATGTGTTGTCTGACATAACAGAAACGACAGAAAAAGATCTGAGGGTGCCTGTCAGC
Organism: Anableps anableps; assembly: GCA_014839685.1. Taxonomy (NCBI): domain Eukaryota; kingdom Metazoa; phylum Chordata; class Actinopteri; order Cyprinodontiformes; family Anablepidae; genus Anableps; species Anableps anableps. The sequence goes on from CM026076.1 coordinate 19,926,311, forward strand.
CAGAACCCGGGACCAAGTGAGGGCATGCAGATGGCCGCAACTTCAAGCATCTGAAAAGAATGACACTGTCACCACCTCAGCTGTGTCCCACTGCGCACAGGACAAGCATTTTGTATTGCTCGTTTCCGCCATTGGGGTAAACAGCTGCAGCTTCATGCCAGAATCTCAGCCAGGTGCATTATGGGGACTGTTTATCAATCCCACCATGCACTGCAAGCTCTAAATACAGCCACTGTTTTCTGGTCATTCGTCTCTCTCTCTCTCTTTTTTCCCCTGAAGTCTTTCTCACCTCCTTCCCTCCCTCTGGTCAGCTCCTTTGCTGGTGCAGCTGTCTCTTTATAATGCCTGTAAGGAAAAGTGACCGAGACTGAGAGTGATGGGAGGAACAGGTGCGCCGATTGAGGGATACGTTTGGCCTCAATAAAGCACAATGCACCTCTGTTCGTGAAAATAATCTCATCTACAGGAGGCTGCATAGAGAAGACAGACAATATACTTAAAGTAACAGGAAAAAGAAGTTGGGAGAAATTATAGGGTGCAGAATTTTCCTTTGCAATCAGGATCAGAACAAAGGCTTGGCTAGTATCTCTTTAAAAGAAACATGCAATCAGATTACTCTGGAAAACAAGTATGTTAATTGCAGTCAGATGAAATTAATCCAGGTCTACATTTTGCAACTAATAATTACCCTTAATCATCTATGACGTCATTGCAAGTTGCATGTGATGCTGGCATTAATGAGAACAAACCATATCATATCCAGAATCCCCCCACCCCCACACACACACACACACACACACACACACACACACACACACACACACACAAACACACACACACACACACACACACACACAACCATCTCACCCTTTGGAAACAATTGCAGTGTCATTAAAAGAGCTGCAGTTTGTTTTTCAAGCGTTCAACATAGAGCTGCCTCAGTCCAACTTGCCTCTGAACTGCTGGGCCGCTCCCCAGCGTTCTGCTGAGCTCCAGTCACCGGCTAGCATCTGGAAACCATCAGTGTAAACAAAGGAGCAGCGGAGGAGCTCAGGCCATGCTCTGACTCTCCACATCCCCCAGGACATCACTCAAAGAGCAGCCCAGGAATGCCAAAACGGCACTTAAACTTGTGTGTATTGCATTTCCATGTGCCCTTGAGTGGGAAAAGTGCGTCTGTCTCTGGTCTTGTGTCCTCATCTCTGAATTTGTATTTAATTTGGCTGAAGTTCAGATGCAGATAGGTTGACAGATAGAGAGGACAGGGTTCAGTTCACCATGTTAGCTTTGAGCCTTTTGCTTTTGGTTTTTGTTTGGTTTGCTCATTAAGCGTGGTATTTCTGATAAGGCTTCTAATTGTTTTAATGTGGTCTCAGTTAGCATGTTAGCCCTGGCTTTGTGATGAATGCGACAGGGGCACAAACTTTGAAAAGAGGTTGAACCTGAGAACTTGTTCTCCTCTGTGAAACATCAAAAAGGATCAAAGGATCAATCAAGTCTGATTCTTGTCTAAGACATCACAGGAAATATTTCCAGAGATTTAGTAACTTCATATCTATTAATCATGTGGTTTGGTTGCTTTTGCTTAAGCCTAAATTTCCAACATGTTGCTCATAGAGACTGAACCTCTTTGATGCTTGTGTGCTTTGTGTATAGACTTCACCACACAGCCGAGATAGTGCACTCTTATCTTGCTCAAATGTCTCTAAATATAAACTATAGAAGCACACATAATTTGCTCCACATCACCTCAATCACTTACTAATAGCTGTACCACCAAGCACACAAATTTCAGCCTGCAAGTTACTTTGCCAACACAACACATGGAGGGTGGCACAAAGTCTATTCAAGCCTCACAAAGAATAGAAATCATAATGCATCCCAGGTTGAAATAACACTAAACAATTATAACAACAATGTAGCCCTACATAGAATCATCTTTTACATCTGTCTGATAAACCAAACAAGACATAATGGAACCAATCATTACGTTAGGGGACGTTTTGCACCATAGGACAAATCAACCCAGACACCTTATTTTTAAGGCATGCTCAGTGAACATGCAGCTATGATGTTAGATCGTAACATTTATGATGTTTAAGGCAACAAACTTAGTTTATACAATAGGAGAACAACTCTTATTGTGAGTTTTCTTCATGTACGACTAATTGAGAATTTTAATAAAACAGGTTATGAGTCAAAATATTGACAGGTCATATAAAAACAGAGAGGAATCAGGCTAACATTAGCCTAGCGACTCAGGAAACCCATACGTGTTTAAAGATCCTCAGGTGAGTGAGATGCATTTTTACTGAAAACCTTCTGAAACCGAATGTGCAGAGTATTCATTTTGAAATAAACTGTAAAACTATAAGTGTTTTAACTAAGGTGTTGGAACATTTTAGCAGCTTTAATTTCATATTGGAGCAAAACACTGTCAAGACACTCCAGGTAGACAAAGAGTGTAATAACTGTCTCTGGTTATCTTTAATTTTACCTCAGTTGTTAAATGTTATAGTGTCATATTGCACTTTAAATCCAGTTTATTTATTTATTTATGTGTTTTATTGCGTGTAAATAGGCACTTTATTTATTGAGGCATGAAAAGTAATTATGTTCATTATGTTTAAGGTTAAATTAAAGTGGTCATCACTGTCGAATGATTGTAGGCTTAGAGTAGCCTTTTTTGCCTGTAAGTTGTAAGTAAAAGTTAATAAAAGGGATTTGAAAATCATTTTTTGTTCCAGAACTCTGACCTTTTCTAGAAATCAGATTTAGACCTTTGAACATGAAGCTAGGAAACTCCTGGTCGAGACTTTTAGACTTTTTAGCTTGACAAAAAAAAAAAATAACCACAAATAGACTTAACAGCTAGAAGTGGATACTTTGCAGACTAAAGAGGTCCTATTTAATACCAAACTGAAATTATTTATTTGGCTTTATTAACCCAGTTACAACAAGTTACAGCAGGATGTTATTATGCAATAGGTTTGGTTTGGTTATGAATAGCTATTAATAAATGCCAAAGGCAATTTTTCACAAAATTAGTCATTTAAATCAAAATTACCAAGTTAGGATACCACCTGATTATCAGGAAATAATAGCCAAATAGTTTTCAGTCTCAGTTATTACTTATGAATATCTGCCTGATAAGGTTTAGATATGAAATGATGAAATGAAATAGATGAAAGACTTAAGTTCAGCACTGATGTTCTTGAACAGCATAGCACTACACTAGTACTTCTCGCAGTGAGGCATCAGGGGGCACGAGAAGCAGGAGGACTTTATTATTGTCTTTATTTATGCCTGACTGATAAACTGGCCTCCACTCACTAGGTAGCAGCAGTGTTCAAATAAATCAACAGGCTGCCTGTTCAACCCAGTAGAAGTAGCTTACACAGACACTGGTGTGAACAGAACTGACGGAGGAGGATACAAGTGTGGATATTTTAAAACATATCTATCTCTTCGGAGGAGATATGGAGAAGTTTGTGACAGTTAAAAGAAAAATGGCAGCAGAGATTAGTAAAGCAAGTATGATGGAGTATTAAGGTCAGACTAAAATAGACATTTTTCAAATACAAGAATAAAGTCATAATATTACTAGGGCAAAATCATATTATGAGAATAGTTATACTACTGACCATGGCATGAATGGAGAAAGTTATTCTGCTAACAACAGAATCAATAATAGCTAAAGTTATCTTAGCATTAGCTGCTAGGATAACAGACTCCATTTAGAATGTTTTAAGGACTATTTCATGTAGGCAAGTAAGAAGACAGGAAAGGAAAAATATCAATAAAACAGAACAAGGTCAAATAAACAGAATATCAGTGCTCAAACCATTCACTGGAGTAAAGTTTGAATCAATGATAGCCTCAGCCCTCAACCTGTTCCCACTTGGAACTATTTAAAGCAAAGGAAGCTGTGATGGGTGATCAGGATCACACTTTATTATCTATGTGAAGGCACTTCAAACACCATCCAATCTTGTAATTGTAACACACACATTTTAAATGCATTTCTTGGACGCAGACTTCACATGCACTTGTGGCAATTAAGAGATAAATGAGATCTCTGATCGGGATTACAACTAGGTGCTTTACAGCCACAGCTTCATGGATTTTTTTTAAAGCGATTACACTCAAAAACAAAATTAAAATCTTTCAAACTTTGGGAAAACTTTAAATCTATTTACAGTCCACATTCCTGGGGAGGTTGTGGCTGTTTTTATTTGTGCCTCAGAACACAGAAACCATAAAACATTCTAACATAAGCGATCCAAAACACTAAAATACTACTTTATCAAGAGGATTTTCTCCCTCTGTCTCCACAAATGACCAAAAGTATTAGTTATTGTCTGATTTAGTGAGACATAAGCTAAAACAGGGTGTTTCAGACTGAAAGTAAAAGGAGTTGCTGCTGCAAACCAGTGTATAGAAAAAAAAGTTTGATTTTCTTCAAGACTCAAAATGCAATCGTAGCTTTGCACTAAATCAGATTCTATCACATTCATATCACATTCTTACAATGAATACCAACATGGATAACCTTTAGCTTTAATGTTTATGCTTAAGATATTAAATTTCATATTTGTAAAAATATACTTTTTTAACTGAATATAATCATATACTAAATGTCCACTATAATGGGACTAAATCAAATAAACTTGTTTTAATGTTTAGCAAGGTGAGTAAACATGTGTTGAAAGATAGCAGAAACATTCATATATGCTGCTTGTAAATGTCCAGACTCTAATAATAAAGAAGCCAGAATATGATATAAATACGCAAGCAGACACACACTCATTATATTTTCTAATATTAGTCATCAGATGGAATGACCTCTCACTAAATATGACTTCCCCTTTAAGTTTTTCATCATGGTCGTCATCCACTCACAGAGCTCTCCTCTGCACCTGCTCTGCAACCATGTGGGTCACTGTGGGCTATTCTTAAAAAAGTGGTTTCATATTCTAAAAGCTCTTTATTCCAGCTATTCTTATATGTTACCATTTATTACTCTAAAAAAGGCAGTAGAACCCACCTGCTCTCAGCTCTTAAAATGCGCATGATGTTATGTTTATTTGTTATCTCCCTCAGGTATAATGTTTGTCTGAAGCAAAATAGTGTGTTGGGATAAAAAAAAAGTGACAAATGTGGTATGTGGAAAAAACCTAGAACAATATTGGTATGTAATCAAATCCACAGCTATTTGAGCACTGCAGTCTTAACAGGCAACATTTCCCAAAAGCCTCAAAAACCCAAATGGAGCAAAACAGAGCGCAGAAAATCCAGCCAAGTCTGTATATGATTGATTACTTTTATGTGAGCAGTGACATTCAGGATCTCCTTTGTGGGTTTCTGGGTTTAACCTCTGTGATCACATGTTTTCATAGATGTGTGTTTTATCTCACTGTGACATGAACGGGAGGACGATTATAGTAGCCATTACTGTAGGTCCGTTTCCAAACCCATGGAGATGGCAAAATAGTTCCTTCTAGTAAATGGCCTCTCACTGGCAGAAGTTCGCACTGAGAGGTTGCACATCAAAGTCCTGCCTGTGCTTTTACACTGTAGGAGACTGATCCTTGAAAACAGTACACAAACGAGTGCTTTCCTTATAACAATCTTAAACCTGAATAAGGATGTCTTTTTAGGATTTTCTCAGACTGCAGTGAGATTATGTAACAGTAATGAGAGAATCATTACTGTTTAGTCTGTTCTTTGACATGCAGATATATCAACCAGGGAAAAGCTAACTAAAGACAGCTGTAGCAAAGATGAAAATATCTCACCGCTTTCAGTTATGAAGATAAATTGGGACATAATGCTGAAAAATACATGAAAAATGAATGTTGTGTTGTTTTTCTAATGACAAAAATCCCCTTAGAGAAGTTACATTTGTTCTAGGAAAATAACCAGATAAGACAATAATTGCAAGGCCTTGCAAACGTACTAAAAACAAGCCCTTTCACATTTTCTCACATCAGAACAAATTTCAATGCATTTTATAGGGATTTTATGTGACAGACAAAGCAGAGCTTCATTGTGAAGTGGAAGGCAACAAAACATAGTTCCTTTTTAAATGTTTTGCAAATAAACATCTGAAAAGGGTGGCGTGCATATGGGACAATACTTTCTAGAATCGCCTTACCCTGGCTTGTATAGCATTCTTTGAATAATGGCTTTGCTGTTACCACTCTTCTATAAAGGCCAGATTTGTGGACTGTATTACTAATGTCTCATTTGAGCTTTAGATCTCTGCATTTCCAGTTAGCATGGGCCTCTGAGCTGCTTCTCTGATTAATGCTCTCCTGGTCTGGCCTGTTAGTTTAGGTGCATGGCCATCTCTTGGGAGTTTTGCTGTTGTCATGCCATACTCTGTTTTCATATGATGGGCTGAACAGTCCTCCAAAGTGCTTCAAAGTTTGTCAAATGGTTTTATAACCTTAAACCTGCTTTAAACATCTCCCTTACCCTTGACCCATCTGGTGTTTCTTGGTCTTTGTGATTCTGTTTGTTCACTGATGTTTTCTAACAAACCTCTGAGGCCTTTACAGACAGCTGGATTTATACTGAGATTAAATTACAAAAAGCTGGACTCTATTTACTTATTAGGTCACTTCTTAAGGCACTTGTTTGCACTTTATTTGATTTAGGTGTGCTAGAGTAAAGGAGACTGAGTACAAATGCACACTGCTGTTTTCAGATTTTTATTTGTAAAACAAACAAAAAAAAAAAAAAAAAAGCACAATTTTGTGCTAGTTTGTATTGGTTTATCACAAAAAATCCCAGTAAAACACAAAGGTTTGTGGATGTAACATGACAAAACAGTGAAATACAGCAAAAAGAACAATCATAATACATCTTTGAGTTGCAAGGACCGATGCAGCTTTAAACGAGTGTACAGTGAAACAAGGCTATGGAAGCTAACCATCCAATATGATGATCTGTTGATGCAGATTAAACCAAATCTCCATTAAGTCCCTTTTATTAACATTGTTCCTCACAAATGAAATGTCATGACCTGCAATTTTAGCTTGTTTTGATAAACTGGAGGTGGAGCTTTTTCATTATGAATTGCTGCAAGCAAGTGATTTTAGTTACAGGAAATACAATTATTTGATTTTAATTAACGGTAATACTGCAGGTTCATTTATTTACAAGAAGCCTCCCCAGTTCCACTGACCCCCCCAACAGATAGCCGTTAATCTAAACTACAAACCGGCTATACAATGCAAAAACACCATGTACACCATATAAATCAGTGTTTTTCTCTTCAGTAACAGACCAGCATTGCAGCTATCCAAGACAGCTGCAGAGGCATATCATCAGGTCAGTATATTTTTGCCAAAAGCAAATTCCCAGATTCCTAGATTTCCACAACCCAGCTTCCCTAATCGGCCACGGATCTCAGTGTCATGTTCTTGGATGACGGATGGATACCCCTGAGAGTCAAGCGTGTGGGTATTTAGACTCATAACAAAGACGCCCTCTTCTTTCAAAAGCTGATGTTTTTCACTGGATCATTTTTCTTTCTTTGTGCCATATTCATAAAAAGCAGAAACACAGCGCAGCTAAGAGGTGTGCTTGAATCAACACATTAGCTTGACACAGAAGCCATTGTAGGATACGCTTGTCCTTCTCCCACATTTACCACATTCGCTTGGTTTTGAGGGCCAATGCAAAGTGAAGATGTGGGTATGAGTTTCTCCTTTGCCCTCTCTTGGCCTTGGACTTAGCCACAGTCCCACTAGTCCCAGCAAGCTGTGTGGCTGCACAGCAGGGTTATGTTTCCAGTCCAGTGAATGACAAGGCCAGGTTGGGTGCACACACTGGGACATACAGAGGTGCACAAAACATTGTCACAGGAAGTGAGAGTGTTTCTGTTGTCTCGCTTAAATGAAATTTGCAGGAGATCTGCTGTAATTCATATGTGGGTGAGTGTGCCTGAGTGTCACCTTTCTGACAGTTACTTTACCGGATATGTTGTGCATGTGTGTTGCTAATCTGAGTGTCTCTCATACTGAATTCTATATTGGACCTATGGCCCTATATGGTTTCTCAATGGCAAGCCCAGCACAAGGCCCTTCTCTGTTTAACTCCTCAAAAATAAAACATCTTGACAGTTGAAGATCACAGCAGTTATTTACAGTGATGATGGTCCTCTGCCTGATGTGACACAATGAAACAGAAAATACAGCTGATAATACCAATCCCCCGCATCCGCAATAAGCCTTATCTGTTTGCAGAAGGGTCTCAGCTTGCTCCTGTCTTTGGTAACCTGACAGAGTGAGTGCTTGGGAAGAAACAGACGCCTCCGCTGCAACTGGAAGGAAGATCAGGGGTCAAACTTGGAAAACATTCCCATGGAGCACCTCCCCCCACCAACTCTTATCCCTGCCAGGAACGTCTCAACAGGGAAGTGCACACAGAAGAAGAGAAGACAGAGAAAGTGTCTAAATAAAACATTCGTTATTTAGACACCAATAGTCTTTTATTCTTCATAATAGCACCAATAATGCCACAAAAAGCCCTGCAACTAAAGTTGAACAAAGAACAAGGTTCCAGTACAAACTAAGAAAAAAAATGTAATTGTAACTGAGAAACTGTATTTATACCTTTTATTTATTTTTAACCACAACATTGAATGTAACCTCTTTTATTTCAGCAACTTGGTTTAATAATCAGTGATGAGGTTGTGAATATCCAGTTATTCTACCTTATATGCACTGGAAAATAAAAAAACATTATTTTCTGATCAGTGAACACACCATATGCAAGTGCCATTGGGTTGCATAGACAACAAAGCTCTTCTGTGTGGATATTGTCACTAAGTAAAGAACAACAAATTTTGCTATTTTCTATGACTTATACAAGAGAGTGTGAGACTTTGGCAGATAACATGAAGGCTGATTGGAGGACAGCAAAGTTACCGTGTTCGCCTTTTAAAATGTTGGTAATTGTTTGGGTTAAAGGGGTAGTATTTTGTATTTTCCAGGCACATAGTGCCATTTTATAGCATAATAAAGTAACTATTTTACCCTCAGTTGTTACAAAAATGCTGAATATATCAAAAATGACTTAAAAGAAATTTGACTTCATACTTTAACACCTTGAAATTGGGCCTCTGTCTCTTTAAAAACTCCTGCTCTTTCTGAAACTCCACCTTCAGGAAGTCATCACAACAGCGCTCCTCTATTAACCCATAAAAAACATTTTTATCAGCGTTTCACTGAGAAGAAGCTCATATCATGAGCTCAGCAGATGCGCAGTTCCACCAGGTGGTTGCTAATTGCTCTGAAGTCACGGGGGAGGGGTGCTCTGTGAGACAGAAGATCGGAAGCTTAGAAACTGCAGCTCTGAGGAAGAGCTGCACCTTGAAGGTGGAGCTAGGTCCATTCAGGCATTATAACACTGCAAGAGACTAGGGCTGGGCAATAAATCAGTTACAATATAATGCGATAGACACATGATCAATATAAACAGAAAATACATCTGATAGAATGCTCAATAATTTCACTGAACTCTGATCCAGAACCATACGCCATTCTAGGGAATGTACGCAAAGGCTTTAGCCACTCAACCTCTCATGGCCAGGCAAGCAAGGTAGGTGGCATCACCTAACTCACTTGGTTACCTAGCAACAACCTGCTGAGTAACTTGCGCAGCCGCAGTTGCAGATTTTGCCACTGTGCCTCATAACTGCTTAAAAATAAAAACCAACAGCATGGAGAATGAGGAGAAAATGAGTACAACAACTCGAGAGGAAATTGTGGATAAAAGAGGAAAGGTCACATCACCAGATTGGCAGTATTTCAGATATTTAAAACAAAAAACTAATCAATAACTATCGATATCCACTGATATGAAATGATTATATCGTGATAAGTTTTTCAGCCATATCGCCCAGCCCTACAAGAGAAAGTTTAAAATGTAAACTCGGAAATCAAATTGTCTTCGCTTTAAAATAGCAGTAAAACCCTGTTTTACAGAGTGTTCTCTCTCTCTCTCTCTCTCTCTCACACACACACACACACACAGTGTAACCTTATCTTTCAACTAAAAAAATAATTAACAACAGCTTATAGCAGAGGGCAAGATAACAAACATTTTAAATGCTGCTTGTCTATCCATTGGCTCTTAAAAAGAAATCGACCACAAAACCCTGTTCATTGATGATGCTAATTTTACATTCAGTCCCTAAATGTTTACCAAAGACATATCATTCTGCACATTTTTCAGCAGACAATTTTTTTTTTTTTTCCCAAGAAATATTGCATGCCAAGGTGTACTTTCACACAATTCCACATTGTTTTCTGATAACAAATATAACATCTTGTTGTGCTTTTCCCTTTCTCCTTTGCACATATTTTAGTATTTTGAAACTGCATGAAACTAGGTGAAAAACTGCCAAGGTACATACATTGCAGAGTATGAGTTGCCCTACATGTGTCATAAAACAGTGGGTTTGAAAGACCCAAGTGCAGGTGATCAAGGGGCTTGAATACTTCACAGAAGAATGGCAACACAGGTTAACATGAGGATCTAAAGAAAAAATAAAAATGAAAACCTGGGCCAGGTATACTGACGGCAGTGAGAGCAGGTGCTACACTGGACTGGAAGCAAACTCAACTAAAGCCCAAATGGAAAACTATTATCACAATGCAAATAAATAATTACAACTACAAAAAGCAAAGGGTTACAATATATTCAGGAAACCAAGTTAGAACAAATTAACCTAGGCAAATTACTATGACAAAATGGAAATGTGTAAATATTTCCAGCTGACAAATCAGAGCAGACTAGACCAGGGGTGTCCAGCTTTAGTCCTTAAGAACTGGTGTGCTGCATGTTTTAAAGGTGTCCCTGCTCCAACATCGGTGATTCAAATGTCTAAATTATCTCCTCAGCATGTCACCAAGTTCTGGTAGAGCATGCTAAGGAACTATTTACTGCATCTGATTCAGAGGTGTTGGGCCAAGGAATCTTATAAAACATGCATTTGAAACATGAGTACAGAAGTTGACCACTCTAGGACTAAACCATTTAATATGAAAGCCAGAAAAGCCAGAAGTTAAAATGTTTAAGATAGGAGGTGATAGTGGCAATGTACAAAAAGGTTAGTCGAACCCCTTGTTTAATTATTTCCCATTTAATTAAAAAAAAATACAAAAGTATGAGCTCTCTAAACAGGTAACCTATCATTTCAGATTTTTTTAAATTAAACATTCATGGTGTCTGTGTATTCCCCCTACTGTTTTTCTCCTGCACATTTCTTCTTGCTTCCATTTCTATCGGTACATATTCCTCTTATTTTTCACGAAGAAACAAAAGCATTATTATTCTGTATTACTACAGAAGAGACCTCAGTCATTTATGACAATGGCATATAGAGTAAAAGATAATATGGGACCAAAAGAGAGAGGTTTGTTGTTGACATTCTTTTTTCCTCTGTTAGGATGTAAAACCTCTGTCCAAACATACTTGAGTCTGACGCACTACTGCGATGCTGAGAGGGCCCTGTTGGGGGAACAATACAGCCCTGCCTTCCTGACCTCTCGGTCTAGCATATCTTACACACACACAATGACTGCCTTAATTACCAGACTCCATTCCCACCACTAGGTCTTTCCCCAGTGGCGGCCATTCATAACCACAGCCTCTCCCTGAGGTGCCCATTCAAGCGCAACACAAAGCCAGCAGTGTCAGTCCCTGATCTCTTGACACCAACTCCTGCCCAGGGTGCCAACGCTCCTAGCTTCAGCCTCATCTCGTCGTCTTCTCCGTACTTCAGTCAAGGCTGACATCGCAAAGGAAGCTGTTGTCTCCATTTGACAAGGATCAAAGGTGCTGCAGTGGCACATTAGCTTAAACAAGTTCCAATAAAGCAGCCGGGATAAGAAGGAAAATCACTTTAGTGTTTGGGTCATTCAGAAATCCTTTACCTAGCTCACACTCATACTGAATTTAGAGTGGAGGAGCAGTAGAAGTTGTAGTACTTTTTCTAATTGGGTTCTTACTTTGGCCTACCGTTATTCACTAATGAATAAATGAAATAATTAAAGTTACCTTAAAATATTGAAGTATTTTATTGCATAAATAAGAAAACATAGACAAATAGAATCATGTCCTAAAGTGTAAAATGAAAATATTCCTGTAGCAGACAGACACATCAAACTCAAGTGAGAAATCGTGAAACTCTGACCTTTGAACTCCCAGCCTACCCAACACCTTCAGTAAAAAGTAACCTGTGATATACGTTCAAGTTCAAGTCAACCCCAAGCCATACTGACCTCTGTCACACCGAAGTGTTAAAATCCCAGGCTGAAGCATTACAATAAACATTGTTGTTTTCATTTATTCTCCATCACAGGTTGTAGGTAAAGTTGGAGGTAAAATTGTTTCCAGTAGGGACATAACAGTAGACTTTTAAGGTGCTTTTGGGTTGAGGTAAACTAAACAAAATGCTAGAATACCAGAAGACTACATTCTAAAATGAGATCTGACCTGGTTTGCTTCATGCTGAAATCAACGAATTACATAAATGTGAGTATCCCAAATACATTGCTGTTTATTTGCTTTGTATTTACACCAGCTCCAATTTTACAGAGCTGGCTTAACGATGTGACTGAAAAAAATGATCATTCAACAAAGTTTTACATAACACGGTCTAATACAAACAAGGCTAATGAAGCAACCTAGTATATTTAAAACAATATTTCATTATTCTAAGCTTTAGAAATGGGTGTATCAGATTGTAAGATGTGTAGAATCCATTTGTTATGAGACAACAAATCAGAAACATCTCAGCATCCCAAAGAAATGCCTAACGGGCAAACCCACAAAAGCAAGTTGTGCAAGCAAAAAGCCATTTCATTTGCAAAATCCACAAATGGATAGATCTGCTTTTTAAAACTGTGCTACCAAGCAAATAGTCTCCTTCTGTGCTGAATCAATTTCCCCACACTTAAATACAGAATCATGCATACATTTAGAGAAAAAAAAAAATCCACTGAAATCCATGCATATTTATGTAAATCAGAGTAAAGTTGTGGTTCTTTCAAAGATTAGTGCTGTTTGGGATACGCAGATCGTGTGAAATGTTTACCATCAATTGAAAGCAAGCGGATATTTTAACTTAGAAGAAGAAAATGAAACAAAAGGGACCCACTTCCCAGCCAACATAAAAAAAAAAGGGCCTGGAATGTAACAGAAGGTCTAATTCCTCCTTCCTTTCCTGTGGTCTGCTTAAAGTCTTTTTAAAGAGGACCAAGAGAAAATTAGACTGGCTGGAGCTTTGCCTATCTGTTTGGCATATAGAGTAATTTAGCACTCAATTTCCCTCCACCACCCGTTTCTGTGCCCTGGTGGTCAGCTGGCTAATAGAGAGTCAAAAGAAAGCTGGCTCTTTATATTTCCAGACACGAGAAATGAGGACAGTCATCATGTGGAAACTAAAGGCATTCCACTCATCACTCTTAATTAGGTAATTCTGTTTTAAACCTACAGTTCACATGCTTCAAGCAGCATGAGTAGATAGCCAGACTAATTAAGCAGTTAATATCAGCTTGATATACTTGTGTTAGTCTATAAAGAGCAGACTGGCAAAAAGTGTAAAATTGTGCACAAGGAGCACTTGTAAAAAATACTATTAAAGCTTAAAGTCTATGTATCAAAATTAAAATAATAATTAAATGGTATAGATAATATTTTCAAAACTAATAACCAATATTTTACATGTTATTTTAGCAACATTAGTAATATTTATGCCTTTTCTATATAAAATAAGAACCATTAGATCATTTTATACAGTTTTGGAATTAATTTTTGAAGGAATGTCATGATTCCAATAAACCATGGTATTTTTACTGTCAGTTATATCATGAGAATTTTACACTGGTGCATGTACAGATGGTTAGCAGTAATGTAAAAGCAATGTTTTTGTTTTTTCATCCTGACATTATGTCATAAAATATTATAAGTATTTGTTTAAACTAAATGTACTAATTGTTCAAGCTGACAAACTTTAAACCTTATTTCTTGGAAAAATCTGTTTCAGTGTCTTTCGCAATCTGTGACGGTGCACTGAAAATATCCACATAACCTTTTCATTTAAAAGTACCATCCTGATTATGATTACTCCTTAATACAGTGAGATGTTTGTTGATTTTATCAGAACCTGGAGCTTGCTGTGAGAAAATGTCTGTCTCTTTGTTTTTGTCACTTCTGTACCTGCGGTGTTTTTTTTTTTGTTTTTTTTTTTGCTGAAAGTCATTTTTATATTGTGAAGGAAGCAAGCACCACTGTGACCTGGTATAAAAAAGCAGAGCATCACAGTTGTTCACATCTGCTGTACTTGGTAGGAGTTCTTCAGTATATAATTAAAACCATTTGCTCTGTGAGGGTAGAGACTGAGCAGATAGCGGTCATAAAATCTATCTCGTACTCCATCTTCATAAATTATTGCCTAAATGTTCTTGTTGATGGTCAGCTGGACTTTATTTACTAAATGATCATTTTTCTTCTTTAATCAGAGTTGTGGTTTTGGAGCACCTATCAACTTTTTCCACATTCAGTTGTAACTATACATGACTTTAGTTGCTGTGGCAGCATGCCACCTCCCAGAAATGGGGTTTTCAATGTCACGATTGACAAAACAGGAAGTGGTGCGATTGTTGTCTCAGCAAAAATTGAGAGGAAGAATGGGATTTCTGTCCAGAACACAAACCAGCTGGCAGGAAACTACACTTTTATCATTCTTTTAACTTTGATTTCCTTTCAGGGGAAGTGCCCTCACTGCCCTGTCACTGTCTCCTGCTCCCTCCCAGATTCAGTGCCATTCTCAAGATGATACCGCTAAAACCTGTCACATGCAAACACAATAGCCCCGAGTGGCATAACAGGGACCCATCCAAACTGCCTGCCATAGCAAATGATCACAACCGTGTCAGAACTGTCTCTAGGGTCATGAGGATCACAGAGGTGAAAAGTGAAGCATTCTCTCCTGACAAATGCTGAAGTGTGACCATGCTGGTGAAAGATAGGCTGTTGATAGGATTAACAAACCACAGGAAGCAAACAGCAGGGAAAATATACAAGAGAAAACAGCTGTTGGAAAAAAGAAAAAATAGAAATATAAAATGTTGCTAATTCTGGTGAGGGCTGGTTACAATACAAAAAAGCTAATGGAAAAATGTAGGATCTATGCTCTTTCCCCTCACACAGGAAATATCTAAAGCTACGTCTAGGCTACATAATCCCTGGAACTACAGCAAAATCAGCACAAGACTGGGTATCAAAGAGAGAGCTACTAAGACTGTTAATCCATTCAGCTGCATGTGTCCAAACCAAGAATTGACACATCTTGAGCTAGAGTTTTAAGGTAGAGCTGTTCTCAATGTGAGATAGGAGCGATCAGAACTCCCAGCGTCTATATCTGCATAAATTGCAATAAAATGTTGCCTATTATACTGTTGCTTCAATCATTGTATCAATTTTACTTTAATATCTCTGGGGGTTCATTTTAGGATCCAAACAAAAGCTTAACAAGCATATTTAGAAAGCAATAGCATGCCACAGACCATGTAATTCTCAAGCCCAATCCAAAGGAAGATCTCCTCCTAAAACTGGTTTGCCAAGTAAATAACATCTCTCTGTGCTGTCCCAGTTTCCCCACATTTAAAAGCTGTATTATGCACAGAATTAAAGGAAAATCAATGGATAATTAAGTATAGTTAGAACAAAAACCATAAGATTCAGAAACACCTGCACTGTTTACAACACACAGAATGCATTAAATATTTACAATATTTTCAGATGCTTCAGGCCTGTATAACCCCTGGAACAATTAAACAACTAGACTCTAATAGAAGAACAAGCCAGCAAGCCAGTTAAGACATTTCATTGCAAGTTTCCAGAGCAAGGATTGACAACTCTCAAACAAATATGTTCTGAATAGTGGTGGGACCCGATTAAACTTTTAATCGAGTTAATTGCAAGGTCTGTAATGAATCAATCCCAATTAATCACATTTTAATCAAAACCATATGTAGACAAAATAAGCAACATTTTCAATTCAAAACCCTATTAGCTGCTAAGTTATTGAATAAATAGACATGTGAGAACAACAAAGATATTGTTTTTAATTTGTTATTTAGGTTATTCAACCATCAGATGACTGCAAAGTGCTATTATGAAAATTCAGCTTTCAAGTGTTTCAAGAACCCTTGTTCATCATGTAACTACTTTGAAATGTGAACTGTGGATGCTGAAATTAATGTTGCAGACGTCTGTGCTTGCTGCAACATTTTTTTTACAATAAAATTGGTATTTTAGGCTTGAATAGCTTTGGTAAGAGGCTAACCCCTGTTTGCACAACTTGCACACAGCAATAGTCTTTTCCAGCATCCCATCAGAGTGTTTTTTTTGTTTTTCATCAAACTGTTTTTTGAAGCAAAAATTAACTCCCAGTGGGCCAAGAGAAGCGGCTTTGTTGTCCATTGCTGTTGTTTGCAGATGTCGCTTGTGCGTTAGATTTACGGGCGTACCAAAAACACAGTACAAAGGCTCGAGCTCGGGATTTTGTATGTAAAAAAAAAAAAAAAACCAATTGATTTTATTAAAATTTTTAACACGTTAAAATATATGTAATTAATTTATCAAAGTCAACGTAATGAAGTTTTGGCCCCAGTTCTGAATATTACCTAGAAGTTACAAATCAATATGAAAGCTTTTACCCTTCAATATCTTCAAAAATTGCAGTAAATGTTGCTTCAGTCATTTTATCTATTTTCTGTTTCAATTTCTATTTCTATGTATTTTATCTATTTTCTTTTAATAGCGTCCCAGAATGTCATCAATGACATTTTGAACCAAATGAAATACTGTTTTGCACATCACAAAAAGGATTAACTTCTGAGTGCCCTTAAAAAATTGTCAAATTTAAGTAGAGTAATAGGAGCTAATTTAAAAAAAACATTGGATTGCAGGTTATTGGGTTTGAACTAGAGATGGACAATTATCACACTATTCTTTATGATGATAAAAATTCTGATTTATTGTGACAATGACTGATCATGTTTAATCACCCCCCAAATCTCAAATACAGGCAGTTTGGTTGGGATTACTACTTTTGCTGTTTAGACTATCATTTCTTTCAATTTTGGTTTCTTAAGAGCACATATTAAATTACTAAATGTGAACACATGATTCAATATAACTATTATGTATGGTGCAATAGCACTACTTTATGGTGTACTAAATGATATGGTAAGTTTACTTTAAGACTAGCATTTGTGTTTGTTGGCCTTTGACTTTGTGTAGAACCAGATATATTAGCAAAAGGACAATGATGACGATACACTTTTAAATAATTTTCCCATTTTAAAATTATTGCAATAAATGGTACAAATTGTTGTAATAAATTTTTTTTTTCTCCAAATCGCCCATCCTTAGATTGAACCCACACACATACCTTGAATTCTTCTTATCATATTCTAATTATCCCCTTCTACACTACCTCTTTAAGTCACTGTTAATTATCCCAGCATGACATCCAGCCAATTCAAAAAATGGCATCAAAGCTTTGTTAGAGCCAAGCATAGGGCAAACAAATACATTTTGTGAGAACAACAGCCACTGAGGTTTCTTATGGTGGGCTGTAATGGTAAGTCATTATGTTTATCACCGGGACAGAAGGAAAAGCACACGTTGGCAACTTACACGTTACTTCCAGTGTGATTTGCATCTAGTGTGAAGAAGCCATTAGGGGTCTCAGTGTCCTTAAACTGCTAGGGGACCTCTTTGTGACCATTTGTCTCAAAGGACGGACTATTGCTGAAGTTTACACCACGAGGTGTGAGGAAGTAACAAGGTGTGAGGAAGTAACACAAGAGCTGACATGTAAATCATTTGCTAAATCATTTATGTTACACTGAATGACACACACACACACACACACACACACACACACACACACACACACACACATATATATATATATATATATATATATATATATATATATATATATATATATATATATATATATATATGGTCAGTTAAGTTTATTTGTATAGCACATTTCAGCAACAAGGCAGTTCAAAGTGCTTCACATCATAAAAAACATCAGTCAAGTATATAGTAAATCATCAAAATCATCATGCAAATGCACATGAAAATTATCAAAATTATCTAGCAAATATCCATGCATCAAAATCATTAGGCTCATCCAGCAAATATCATCTTGCAAATATAGTTCAATGTTCTACTTAGTACTAATCAAAGGCAACTCTAAACAGGTGGTTTTTTCGCCTTGATTTAAAGGAACTCAGTGTTTCAGCTGTTTTGCAGTTTTCTGGAAGTTTGTTCCAGATTTGTGAAGCATAAAAACTGAAAACTGCTTCTCCATGTTTGGTTCTGGTTCTGGGGATGTAGAGTAGACCAGAACCAGAAGACCTGAGTGGTCTGGAAGGTTGATACAATGACAACAGGTCTTTAATGTATTTTGGTGCTAAGTCATTCTGATGCTAAGTCATTCGGTGAATTATAAACTAACATAAGTATTTTAAAGTCTATTCTCAGAGCTACAGGGAGCCAGTGTAAGGACTTTAGAACTGGGATGATGTGCTCTATTTTCCTGGTCTTAGTGAGAACGCGAGCAGCAGCGTTTTGGATCAGCTCCAGCTGTCTGATTGACTTTTTAGGCAGACCTGTTAAGACACTGTTGCAGTAACCAATGCGACTAAAGATAAATGTATGGATGACTTTCTCTAGATCTTGTTGAGACATTAGTCCTTCGATCCTGGAAATGTTCTTCAGGTGATAGAAAGTCGACTTGGTAATTGTCTTTATGTGCCTCTGTAGGTTCAGGTCTGAGTTCATCACTATACCCATAGAGCTATAAAAACCTATGTAACAATTTGGATTGAATGAAAAGTTTTTGTCATTTTCCAGGATAGCTTTATTAAGAGTTTAGAAAACATGCTTCAGCTTACTTGGAAAGGTTTATTAGGACAACTGATACAGTATCATTTGCAAATGTAATAACACATGGGGGTGGTGTCCCAGAATGCGTAAGGGACAAACGAGTTCTTTTGTCTCTCAGTAAAGCACCTCAGCAAAAGGAATCTGGTGCTCACCAAACTGCGCTAGTGGGAGAAGAACAAGTTCAAGAGGTGGCACTGATTGGAAAGGATCACTCCAATCTTGGAGGGCATCCTCTTCTCTGTCACCTTCTCCACAGAGTCAAAACAGTCTCAATACCATAAATCATATTTATATTCAGGTCAATGTCTGTTGTCAATTACAATGTGCTATGTCCATAACATATATAAATGGGGTATTGTTCAGCATTTAGAAGTATTTATGAATAATTCACTTTTTACCTTTTTTTCCTTTTCTTGAAATAGGCAATTTCCCTGCATTTTTTTCTATGTCAGTAATATGAATCAGCTGCCCAGATGGCTATGTGCTGCACATTTAACCCCTTAACTGTTACCTTCAAAACTCTTACGTTATCCAATGGGACCATGAGGAAACCGGTGTTCTCATGACAGATAATTAAACATGCTTCCTTGTATTTTGAAAGTTATTGACAATAACTTTAGCTGACCAAAATAGAACCAAGCCATATAAAAAAAGAACAATTTAATTCACAGTTTTTATTTATGTTAGAAAATGCTGGTTTATGTACCCTAGATGTTTTTAAAATGTACTATTTCAAACATATCTCTACATTTAAAAAAACAAAATACTTAAAGAGAAGGATGGTTCAAATTGTCAGTTCTAGTGGCTGAAATCAATGCCACAGGAATTTTCTTTGTTGTTTTCAAAGAAATGCATAAATAATGCAATGCTTTTTATTCAGAAGGTTAAGAATGAAAGTCTGAATATTTGAGAAAGAGAAAGAATATTACTCAGGAGCCCACTCCCTCCTAAGGACAAACACACACAAAAAAAACATGCATGGCAACAGAACCCACCCCCACACACCTCACTATGGTGAATACATTCTCTGAATTAATCTTCCTACAGGAAGCAAGTAGATGCCATTGCATTTATCACTATGACCACTTAAATCAGAGCTGTATCCAGCTGCTGAGGGAATCAGGCCTCTCAACAAAACCAAATCATAAGTGCAAGTGGAAGACATTTTGAACAACTGCCAAAGCACAGCCATGAGAGGCATTCTGTTCATAACTACAGGACCGACCTCATTTTCCGAATAAAAGCCAGTTTACATAACACCTCTGTCCCCATGACAGGGAGCACTGGGCAGCTGCTGCCAGGCCTGTGGCTTTCACTCAGCTACAAGAGAGCCTTGAACAAATTTTTCTTCCAGTTCAAACATGCCTACTCTCTGTGCTTTCAATATTTATGTTTGGGAAGAAAAAAAAACATAAGACCAAATAAATGAAAGTAAGATTTTAAAATATATAATAGATTATTTCTGCTAAATTTTATAATTAAAGTCCTAGCTTGTGAGTAGTAGAAGTTGAACACTACACAGTGTTGTAAAAAAAAACTATTTAACTCCTTTTTTGTGACACTTAAATGTTTTAGATCATCAAACTAATCTTAGGTTTAGACAAACTGCGTAAATATAAAATCCTGTTTTTAATAGATGATTTCATCCATTAAGGAAAAAAGGTGGAAAAAGTAGTTGCTCCATAACCCTAAAAACTGGTTGTGCTACCCTTGAAAGCAACAACTCCCATCAAGCATTTGCGATAACTGGCAAAAAGTCTTGAACATTGCTGTGGAGGAATTTTGGCTCATTCTTCTTTGCAGACCTGCTATACTTTAGCCACATTGTAAGATTTTCAAGCATGAATGGCCTGTTCAAGGCTATACCACACAATCTCAATTGGATTGAAGTCCAGACTTTGTGTAGACAACTCCAAAATCTTCACTTTGTGTTTTTTTGAGACATTTAGAAATGGACTTCTGGTGCTTAGCATAATTTTTCTCCCGCACAACCCAAGTGTGCTCGAGTTTAAGGCCATAAACTTATGGGCATATTATATCCCTCAGGATTTTCAGAAAGAGAGCAGAATTCATGGTTCCATCAATGAGTCAAGTCATCCAGGTCTTGAAACAGCAAAATAGTCCCAGTCCAGTCCATCACATTATCACCCCCATGTTTGACTTTTGGTATGATGTTTGTTTTCCTGTGATGATGTTAGTTTTTTTGCCAGATGGGGCACGGCCCTTTCAGATTGCTCCACTTTGACTCATCAGTTCACAGAATATTTTCCCGAAACTCTTGGGGATCATGAAAATGTTTTCTTTTGGAAATTTAAGACAGCTCTTTGTGCTATTTTGTTTTATTGATAAGGCAAGTGAGGCCTGCAATGCTTTAGATGTTCTGGGTCTATTATGACCTTGATGAGTTGTCCGTGCACTCCTGGAGTCATTTAGGTAGGGTGGCCACTCCAAGGAATGCACACCACTATTCCGTGTTTTCTCTTTTCGTGTATATTGGCTCTCACTGTGGTTTGCTGGAGAACCAAAGCCTTACAAATGGCTTTGTAATCATTTCTAGACTGTTCCAGATTGTGCTGCTTTTTGAGATCCTTTTGCCTTATTCATGTTGTCAGACAGCTGCGAGTTGAGCAATTTCTTGAGTCGACATGTCAATGAGAAATCAGACCTGGATATGGCTAATGACACTGAACCAAATAAAAAACAGTCGATTCATGATTTAACAAAAAGCTCAATTATACTTTCACCTTGGGCTAGGTTGGTTTGAAAAGCTTTTTCTGCCTTGAAAAATGAAATCATTCATTGTAAACTGCTCTTAGTCTTTACACAGGTTATTCTTGTCTGATATTAGAGACTGTGTGATGATCTGATACTTTATAGCCTTGACAAAAAAGCAAAAACAGAACAAATCTGTAAGGGGAAAATACTTTTTCACTGTGTTTTTTTATATCATCAGACTGTGAATATTCATGCTGTCCAAGATAATAAACTTAGCTGCACTATGTTCATCAGAAGCCTCGTTTTTATTTTTCTGGCAAAGCAACTCCTGACAAGATAAACAATTGAGAACATAGTCAAGATTGCATATTGTGCAACTGAGAAATACAGGATGAGAAAATATCATCGTAAAAATGGAACAATTCTTAGACAGAAATGCTTTGGCATTGTTGTGGTGAAACAGAGAGTGAATTACTCTCTGAGTGTGTTAATTTACAAGGCCGCTTTCCATTCATTTGGCAGACATTTCCTTTCAAAGTCATTTAGATTTGAGATATATAAAGGAATATGGAATTCTGGGTATGACACTGAATAAGTTTGCATTTTAGTACGGAAGACTTATAAAATAAGGATTCTCTTTGATTAGTGATCATAGTGTTAACATGTCACTTTAAAAGTACATGAAGTCCCAGCTTTAGACGGTACTATCACCAATAAAACATCGAACAAAAACACCAACCTTAAAAGACGGTACTGAACTATGTGATGGAAAAGGGCCAGACATAAGGCATAACAATCCCTGGCTAAGCGTTCAATGAGTGTGAAAGATGTTGCCCATGTGGAAGGTAAATTGATGGAGAAAAAACCCAGGAGAAACCTAAATAACTGCAATGGGACTCAACTGTAGTGTCTGTTTGGAGACTTTGGTAGTTTTTGAGTTACTGTTGGCAGTTTAATGACCAGCTGAAATACTAACCAGAGGACGTCTGAGAGTGATTTTGACAAACTCAAATGAATTCCTAAATCAGCTGCAAAACTTCAGCTGTCCAACTGTTTTTGTGTGGTACGGCAGTATTTTACAAAATTGTATTATTTTAATTTTTCAAAAGTGATGTTCACACATTTGATTACACAACTGTAGTGCACAAGTGTGTCAAAATCAGCCCCTGAAAACCTTTCTTTAAGCTAACGAAAAACAAGTTAACGCTTGATAAATCTATAATAAGTTAAAATAATACTGTTAACATTCAATTCCTTCTCAACACGTTCCCTTTTAACCTGTTATAGTTGTAAAATTTGCATTATTATTATTCCCCTTAAGATTTATTGGTTTGTGTCCTTCTTTGGCTTAATTAAATCAATGTTACTGGTTTGATTAAAAATACATTTTGTTTTTGATTAATTGCAGAAAAGTTGTCTTTTCTTACAATCCATGACTGAAGTGTAATTATTTCAATGTCAATCATAAATCCTAATTTACAAACATCTCCAGATTCTTTTCTAAATTTGTAGAGATCGCTCATTGACAAAGTAAGAATTCATCCTTCAGACTTCAGATGAATAATGAGACTAATTTATCTATGTACAGCAATACAAGTAAATACTACACATGACTTAGAGTATACCTACTTCCTTTGTTGAGTGACATTATTTCATCAATAGTCACAGGTGAACATGTACTCCAAGGAAAAGCAAAGGTAAGAGTTTCATGTTGTATGATATAAAACCTGAAATTCCCATTAGAGTTTTTATTAGATGATCTAATTCCCACACACTAAGCTCTGAGCTGTCCAGGAATTTTTTTTATCAGCACGCAGGTCTTTTACAGACCTCCTGAGACCAGTCATCATATGTCACAAAACAAGTCAAAGCATTTTAATCTCACATGTGCTCCTCATTACTATTTCATACAAAAGTAATTTAGGGGCTTGGACTGAACTGCAACTCAACTAGAGAAAGAGAGAGAAGACAAAGGGGAAGAGGCAAAAAGAGAAGAATTGAATCAAAAGAGATTAACAAGCACTTGAGTTTCACAAAAAAACATGTCCATCCAAATATTATGCACTTCCATGGGAAAGTGACATGCTGGTTCCATTATGAAGTTAGATCATATTCAGGCTGCAATCCCAACTATGAAGTTTTCCTTCAGAATGGACTTTATTACACAGTGACAACCCAATGGTTACGTGATTGAGTACCTCCTCAAATACACAAAAAAGCACACAAAGTATTGTTCTTTTTGCTGTGAAGTTCCTGCGCATATTTCACCTACATACTTATATATATATATATATATATATATATATATATATATATATATATATATATATAGCATTTATTCTCTAAAAAACTATAATGTCTAAAAGGACAGCAACCAGCAGCTAACCATTAAAACTTATATATTTCTATTCAGATTTACAATTTAAAAACTGTTGGTCACAGACTGTTTAAGAAGTTATGCACTATCTTTTTCATGACATTGTAAAAAGATAACAGCTTTGAACTTTTGGCTTTCATGTTTTCTTGCCAAGGTAGTTATAAATTTTAGCATGCTAAGTGGTCAGCACCAGGTCATAATTTGGGGTTTTGTACCTCAAAATAGAATAGAACAGAATAGAATAGAAATATCCTTTATTGTCCTATGATGGGGAAATTTCTGTGCAACAGCAGCAAAGTGGCAGTGGTAGGCAGTAACAGAAACAAAAGACTCATACAAAGAATATAAAAATATGTATAAAAAACAGAATAAAGAATAAAAAAGAAAAATACATTACAGTAAGGCAAAATTCCAACATAAATACTGTGTAGTTGTAAAAAAATACTCCAGTGCAGAGGAATGTACAGCTGAGTTGGTTAATTAAGAATGTACAAGATGTGCATATCTTTGGTCATGAAAACTACAAAGTATTTACAGTTAGTGATAATAGGATAGTGAGTTGGGCTGCATATCATCAAAAAACATACAATATCATTGGTGAATGTCAAAATGACAATATGACTTATGAGGAATATAGAAATGCTTAAATCTGTAGTGTTAATGTTGGTCTGCTTTAGGTTTAGTGCTATAATAAACACAGAGACATAGTTGCATAGCATATAGCATAGCATAATGAGTGACTGAAGCAACTATCATTGATGAAAGAGCTAAATATTGTCCTAAAAAGATTGATGTAGGGCATCACTGAAAAAAAAAACAGTGGAAAAAAGCTAAATTATTCAGGAAGCTATTAATTTTCTAAAATACCTACACATTATAGAAGTAGAAACTAAGATTAGAACATTTACTCAGTCAGTCACTCAACTACTCAATTAGTCAGTCAGACAATCTATCAATCAACAGCTATTTGTATAACTCATTGATCAAACTAAATCTGATGTAAAGTGCTCAACAACAACAGACACTAGAAATAAAAAAGCGGCAGTTTCTACACTTGTACCTGACCAAATTTCATCCCATCTTCAAGCACAAAGCATAAAAAAATTAGGATCTGTTTTAATTGGTTGCTGGTCATTTCAGCCTTTGTTTTGTGTTTTACAGGTTAGATCTTTTCATATCCAAAAAAAAGTAAGGTATGAAAAGAGCTGTCTTGCCAAAAGATCCCTCATACTGACCATGGGTGAACATGTACCAAAGTTGGGGACCCACTTTGGAAACTGATGAGTTATTGTCTATAATCTGCTTATAGTCTCGTCTTCTGCAAGGAAATGTGACTGGATTATTTCCCACCTGGAGGTTACTTAGACTTGCTTTGGTTAGATCACGGTTTATAATCTCTCATATTTTGAAACAGGGCGTTAAATTTGAGCCTTTTCACGACTATTTACCTCTGTAATTTATCAAAATATTTATCAACCAAAAGAAATAAACTGAGCAGGTACCAAGTGAGGGTAAGAATTGGCAAAAAGGCAAAATGACCCAGAGCCATTTTAGTTAGGATACAAGGAATGTAACAACTGGGAAAATGCTGTTTTAGTTGGAGCTGATCAAGTATTGTGTTTTTGCAACGAGGGCATATTTCAAGAAGAAAAGCAAAACTGTAAGAGAAGAAATTTAATTTACAGGTTTTGTAAGAGCTAAAATAAACTAAGAGTAAAGTGAAAACTTTATAACAAATGATAATAAAAATCTAATGAAGTAAAACAGGTCTGAATTTATTGGAAAAAGGAGTAACTAAAACTGATCTGAATAATGTCTGTCTGTTATTGTATTGCCTGTTATTAGCCTCAGTACTGACAGTAATTCTCTCTCTCTGAACTTGGTGTGTCATCATATCCTCATATACAAGGATGTCTCCTTCATCCGGCCAACAGCAGCAGGCAGCAACATGACTTGGAGGCCTTTTTCCTCCAACATGTGAATATTGTGTGGCTTATGCAGCAGATCATTATGTAAGTGGGTCATTGTTTAGTTTCTTTGCTGTGGATTTTAGTACATTTAAATATGTGTATCCTGCATAGCCAAGGACCGTTTAACAGAACAAAAACCTTGTCTTAGTAGTTTCAAAAAATGGCATATCTGATGCTTAAGCCTTAAGATTCTTTACATAAAAGTTAACAACAGTTCAGATTGTGACATACAAAAAGCAGAGGGTACTTGTTAGTGACACCATATATCCTGAAAGGCAAAGTCTGCACAAAACTGCAAGGGAAAAGAAACTAACTATATTGATTATCTTTAGCTTCATTAAAGATGGATCTCTCAGTATCTGATCATGGTTCTTGATTCTTAAATTTACAAACTATATATGACGCACACAGAACAACCTCTTATCTAGAAAAATGAACATTTTTCAACAAATTATTGACTGTTAAACATCTTTTTAGTCAGAGAAAGTGTTCTGCTGTGAAGATGCACACAAGCGTTTGTACAGACATGCACACACATGACTGGATGGGACAGAGGCCAGCCTGTTCAACAAGTAGGTCAGCCCAGGTCCAACAAGAGCAAGAGAAACAGAAGGAGAGAAAGGCAGGAGCTGACTGAAGCAAGATCACTGGCTTGCTGCGCTTTACAAATGTATTTACATCCCTTGGACCTTCTCCCATTTTTGTCATGTTACAAACACAAACTTCAGTGGATTTTATTTCAATTGTGAAGAGGAGGGAAAAAAATACATGGTTCTTAAACATGGAAATAAAAAACAAAGAAGTGTGTTCTGCCCCCTTTACTTTGACACCCCTAAAAGAAAATCTAGTACAACCAGTTTCTTTGTGTCACCTGATTAGTAAATATAGTCCACCTGTGTATATTTAATTCTCAGCATAAATCCAGCTGTTTTGTGAAGGCCTCAGAGGTTTGTTATAGAAGATCAGAAAAATGAAATCATAAAGACCAAAGAACACAGCAGGCAGGTAAGAGATGGGGTTATGAAGAAATCTGAAGCAGGAATAGGTTATAAAATATCTCAAGCTTTAAATATCTCATTAAGCACAGTTCAACCCCTCACTTGAAAATGAAAAGAGTATAACACAACTGCAAACCTACAGACCATGGCCATTCACCTAAACAGACAGGCTTGGTGAGGAGAGGAGAGCATTAATCAGAGATACAGCCAACTAGGGCAGCAACTGACGATTATTTTAGGTATCAATTAATCTATCAACTCTTCTAACAATTAATTGATTAATCGGATCAAGGAATTGGCACATTCTGCAGATTTTTCATTTAAGATTTTTTATACAATATTATAAATACATTAAAAGATGCAAATAAAAAAATAATTCAGTTCCTTATTCGAGTAAGAAAATAAACATTTTATTGCCTAAAATGCAATAACAGCATGACTTTAGTGAATGATTGATCTTTTGTAGCAAAGGATGAATCTGCTGCAACAAAAAATCCTTCCAACATCAGAATGTGAAAATCTCAGCCCTTTCTGCTTAACTTAATATCAATACAGTGTAGGGCTGATCTGTTGATTATTTTTTAGATTAAATGATCAATAATTGATAGCAAGAATGTGCTTAATGGGAGGTTTCTTTACAGAATTTGAACCAGGTGAAGCTAAAACTATGTTCTGGGTTGAACATTTTTATATACAAAGGAGTTTTTTTTATCTTAAATGCAAAATGTGTAATTGTTTGTACAATTTTGGCTTAATTACTGCTCTGAGTATGTTGTTCTTTCAGCAAATGGCCTTTTTTTGAGTCTGTATACTCCAATTAACGATTAATTGATTACTAAATTAGTTTAATTGATTCAGCATGTTTAATCGTTTCAGCCCTACAGTCAACATGTTAATAGTAACTCTGGAGGAGCTGCAGCGATCCACAGTTCAGGTGGGAGAATCTGTTAAGAGGATGAGGATAAATTGTGCACTCCACATATCTGGCTTTAATGAAAGACTGGCAAGAAGAAAGCCACTGTTGGAAAAAAAAAAGCTACAAGAATTCCTGTTTTCAGATTTACCACAAGCATGGTAGTGGTCATATGTAGGGAACATGTGCGGATGTTTTTCTAAAGCAGGGAGACGATAGGAACATGGATGTAGCTAAATGCAGAAATGAAAGCTCAGCGACTGCATCAGCATTGAGACTGGGGTGGAGGTTCACCTTATCATGGAAAGAAGGGTGGGCAAAAAGCTCAGTCTCCAAATGTTCAAAGCTGATAAGTTCAAAACCCCAAAAACTACTGGCTGAGGGGAGTGGGACTGATGCTCACCACAATTTTCAGATTTTATTTGCAAAATGATTTTGAAAACCATGTATTCTTTTTCTTTTGTTCAACAGTTATGCAAACCTTTGATTTGGTCTATCACATAAAATCCCAATAAAATAGATAGAAATTTGTGATTCTAAAATGAGAGAATGTGATAAAATTCAAAGAGTATGAATGCTACATATATTTATAGCAGAAAAGCAAAACATAAATGCTTAACTTTTTAACGCAAAATGTACTATGTCTAAGTTAGCGCTGGAAAAGTATGTATATCCTCCAATTGACAGTGTTAGATATATAATATTAGTGTCATTAGAAGACCAGGTATGTAATAAATGTGTGTTTTACGTCTCACCTGAGGGCAGTCTTTGATGTAATGGCCCTTGTTGAAGCACAGGTGGCACAGGTAGTTGGGTGGGGGTCTTTTGTTGGGTTTCCTTGGCTCTGAAGAAAGGGAAAGGTCTGAGAAATGGTCCGTAAGGGAGTTGAGTCCATCCACGATGTTGTTCAGGGAGCCATATGGGGATACATTCTTATACACGTTGTTGTTTAAAGCCTACAAAACATTAACAGGCAAGGCTCAGTTTCCACACAGAGGTTTTATACGTTGCAAATACGCTGTCATATTTTTTTCTTTAATTGATTTTCACATCAAATTTAATGGTTCTATTTTCTCCTGTGAGAAAAACATGTGAGGACTCCAAGACCGTTTCTCTTATTTAATTCACAACATCTGGCGACATGCCCAGCTGCGCTTATGAACTGGAAAAGTACTGAGCATGTTCATGGAGAAAGACAGGACTTTACAAAGGATGACTCACTGCAAACAAGATGAGAGACATGCTCCCTGACCAGCCCGTGGAACATCAGCAATGTCACCACACACTGTTGGCGGTAAACTGGCCTCTGTCGGTTTGTTGTCTGCGACAGAACACAGCCTTGCATGCAACAAGGCCCAGTGAATTCATAGAGGATGCCCTCTGAATATTAAAAAGAGGGAAGCCAATGCTTGCAACTCCTTTCCTTTCCATCCCTGTCTTCCTCAGTTAAATTGCAATACAGAAACAAAAGACAGGAACTGGCCTCTGGGGGAAATTAGGCCAGTTTTAGAGCAAACATTCATATTTCACAAAGCCATCTCACTAACCTTGAGGGAACATTGCAATAGATAATCTTGCCTGACATCTGCCTTAAATCTGAACTGTTTAACTCCACTTATAACAAATATCTAAGACAAATTTCAAGTAAAAACATTCGAGAGCATTGTGAAATCCACAATTCAACTCTTCTTCATCACTCCCAGCCACGCTGTAAATTTTGAGACTCAGGTTTATGTCTGGTCTGAAATGTTACTGTCGGTGCTTAATGCGGCAAAGAACAGAAACTTTAGCCTTGGCAGCTTTGCCATGACTGAAAGCCAAATCTTTATCTGGAGGCTGTAAGATTGTCTTGCTAAACAGCTCCAGCCTTAAGACTCATGTTCATTTATTACATGCAGCCATTGTAAATCAAGCATTACAGCTCTTTAGTTTCTCAGAGTTTTCCATCTGTCATGTGTTTCTTTTCTGCTGCTGCGAGCGACTGCAATTCTCTACTCCCTGTAACGTTAAAAGTTTGGAGAAGATTGTGAAATTATTTGAACAATTACACAAAACAGGAAGCTTTACTGTTTATGATGTGTCACATTTTTCCCTTGTTTGGCTTCAAACCACTATCTGTCTACACAAGTGAAAGAGATTTCACACACCTCTGCTAATGGAGGGGGAGAGTTTGTTTATTTTGCGCATTTGTGAGTCTGAGTGAGTGGTTACAAGAGATAACCCTAAAGAGGCAGCATTTTGGCATTCAAAGAGATAGTTGAGAATCTTTTCAATGAGGTTCTGCTAAATGGTTATAAGGAGCTAAATCCCTTGTGAGGGGTTTCCCAGCAAAGCAGTTTCAACACTAAACCAGAATCTTTATTGGTTCTAAAAGAGCTGGTTTAGCTTTGCACCACAACAATACATCTCTATAAACATCACATCTGAAGCCAATAAATGTAGTTAACTTTGAATCTGTCTGTATGATTGGATTGACATTTTTCTGTAAAGTTTTGTTTTGAAACAACCCAAAATTATTTAATACAGACTTCAGTCTAAGAGACGTCCTTATAATCATTATTATAATGCTAAAATAAAAATAAACAGATTGCCATAAACTATTAATAGCCTGAGGTCCACCAATTTCCCTGCTTGATAAATCAAACACACTCTTCTACAATAGGATATGAGTATTTCCATCAGGGCTGTGGTTTGTGGGTTACTTCCTTTAGATGCTTGCTTGATGGTAGCCTTAGATAAAAAAAAAAAAAAAAACAAAACAGAAAAATGTGTCTGTATAATCCAGAAAAAGTCATTGTACTGGCCCACACTGTCAATAAATATTACAGCGTACCCATACATACTCAATACACAATTGTCATGTGCATGGTTACTATAACAATTTATCATCCATACACAACACAGTAACTGAGACAGCGCAGCATTTCTAATTATTTACTTAAATGATCAACACTGATTGGCTTAGCTTCACTCCTAATTAGATATAATGAAGACTGTTCATTGGGCCGGTGTGAAAGCTTAACAGAACTATAGTGTGGACCAAACAAGTCAACTCTGGTCCACCTGAAAGTGTGGGTCTCAGTTTACTTGGTAGTGAACCCTTGTAAGGTTTTCTTACAGTGGGAATGCAACTGGAATATCCAGTAAACTGAAGAGAGAATGTGAACCGAAAACAGGAAGTGATGTCACTAATACATGTGATTTACAGACATATACTCTATTTAGTTTAAGTTAGTTTACTGTAATTACCTAGTGCCAATTTACAACAATATCATCTTAAAGAGCTTTACATAACAAAGTGGTCTGATTTTTAAACACAGAAATATAGTCTATTCATTCCAATCCAATCATACTGTATAAACAGATTTAGATTCAATTACATGACTCCAATCTAATCCCAGTTATAAAACAATGCAGTCAAGTTTAGTTTATTGTGCTAGTTGGTAAAAAAAATTTTGCTGTATAAGGAAACTCCGCTGTTTGATCGAGTCAATCCCTCCTCCATGTGACTATAGTGGACTGTTGACTGCATTAAGTTGCTAACTTTGCATCAATCCCCTATACCAAGCAAGCACGTGGAAACACGGGAAAGGAAAGACTCCCTTTTAACAGGAAGAGAGTTCCATCAGAACCCAGCTCAGCTTTAGCACCAATCTCAAACCTACGGTTTGAGAAAACAAGGCAGACACACAAAGAACACGATTGTGTGATCTGAAAAGTTTTATGTCCTCACTCGGTGTCTGTGTAACCCCAGTATAACGTTGCTGGTTCTTTTTCCATTTTATTTTGTACACTGCTACATTTCTCTCATGTTTTTAGAGCAACAGATAGTTCCTCCAGGAAGTTGCGATGTTGCGATTGCAACTATTAACGCAAATTCACTCATCATTCGCAATTTTTGCGCTGACTTGCAATTTTCACCAATCATCGCAGCTATTCCGCAAATCTGACCAAGGTCCTCTTCTATGTCCACTTTTAATGTGTTTTCCAGGGCATCCATTGATTGATTAAAATGTCCGGGCTTTTAAATTGACTGGCAAGATGCATGGCATATGACAGCCTTTCTTTTATCTGACGTGAACCCGGCCTGCTGCCTAGTGGGTGGCTCGGAGCGAACAGTGGCGAAGTGCGTGGCGAGGCGGGTGGAACGGAGATGCATGCAGACAGACAGCTATCTGCAGCTGATGTTTACAAAGCGCAAGTGTAGCTTTGTGAATGAACGGCAAAATAAATTTCCTTCATACTGTCCAGGTCATAAAAAATGGGTGGCGGATTGGTGAAGGAGTGCCCCCCCTTCCCCCCCAACTCGACCCTGCTCCTCACTCATCTTCTCTTTCTCTAAATAAAAGTAACTTTTTTATATATATATACACAATTCATCAGGTGCAATAACTTTTTTTAGGGCGCGAAGGTACGGCAATTTCAACTTTCTTGTAAGACCATGTTAGGGCAAGAATAAACCTTAAAAAAATTCACAACTTTGGCCGCAACATTTTGAAAAATGTGCCACAAAATCAGTAATTTTAGGCCGCAACAATCACAAAAAAACATTGCAACATCTTGGAGGGACTGAACAGGTAGATAGCTTGCTGCCTCACTTAAGGCAAAGCAGTTTAACATTTAAAACCCAAATATCCGTAAACCTGTTCTTCAAAGTGGTAAAACTCATGTTTCAGATATCCAGAAGTGGATCCTATTCATTTTCATAATTGATATGTCACTCATCGCAAACCTAATCTTCTGAGGTCAAATGACTTCACATTTTCCATGTCTACTGGGCTTGATGTTGCGTCTATCCACATATCCATCCTTCCTATCTTGAATTAGTCATGTGAAAGCTCAATCTGAATATGTACCAAGAGAACGTCTCATTTCACATATCTATAGTTCAAATGGGAATCATAAACAGGGGCAGGTTTGATTAAATGTTCAAACGGCTTGCCATACTGGGCAGCTTTTTGTGATATGGCCATAAACAAGCAGATGTTGTAATTGCATGACATTTTACAGGTGGTCTGGTCAGTAGTGTATTGAGAAAGCGAACCAAACCAATGAAGTTGTGAAATCACAGACTCCTCATGTTCATTGAGCTTTCATTAATTGTTTAATGCACAAAGATCTTTGGTGCCTGCCTCACTTTATTTTCTGTGTAAATAATCCTTGGTTTCTGCATAGACAACAGCCCACTGCACACTTTACAATGGTTTCATGACTTGAATAACAGCATTCAGATAAACCCACTATGGCGTTCTTGAGACTGGAGTTGATTGAAGACTGAAGAAGTCAAATTTTTTCCCCTCTAGCTGCTATCTTCAACCTCTGGGATCAGGTAATTTGGATTTATACTCAATGAAGACATCCTGAGAGTTATCTACTCAAGGGTAGGCAGTAACTGCTTATGACCTTTAAATAGAACCTCAATTCAAAAATTCTGAACTGTCTCTTTAAGCAAGTGCCATCACTATTCACTGTGGGCTGAAGAGATCTTAGCAAGTCTGGCACATCTGCAGCTGTTTAAACAGATCCAAAGGATGAGTTGTGACAATGATGGGGGAGTTAATCAAACACTGATATGTTTAAAGCAGGATGGGGTTGTCTAGTGGATCTAACTGATGTGCAGAATGAGCCCATGCTTTAGATCTACACAAAATGTGGAGAAAGGTTAAAAACTTTCATTTTTCATTTAAAAATATCCCCAAAACTATCTAATATTTAATCTAAACTGACAGCAGATCTTTTCTGTGGAATGCATCTTTGAACAATATATTCCAATCTCACTCAAATTAGACAGCAAAAACAATAGCGTTCAGCATTACTCATCTCATCCATTACCAATCTGCAGTGGGTTATTTTACTTGGCTTGATCTGTGCATTAAATTGAAAATGACCCCACCTTTTAAACCGTTTCCAGACTCTGTGTGTTCTCACAGTTTGAAAACACTTTAAAGCCATATGGGTTGAATAGAATTACGCAACTAAATGTGATATGCAATGTGAAACCGCAGTTTCCTGCAGGCTTTTCATGTTAAATGAGTATAAAAGCTCTGCCTGGTTACCATATTAAAGTATCATTTAAGATGTATGGTACATATATCATCTATTACTTACTGGAGTGCCCAAAACTTGACCTTACACAAACTAAACTGAGGTGTAATTAACACTTATAACTGTATATTTTTGCACTAGCATGTTCAGTATGTAATTGCTTTTAATGGTGTGCTGGATGTATACATGTGTGTTTACAGGGCTAAGGCTTAGGGGTGCGGTTGCTTGCCTGGGTGCTGTTTTTTGCACATTGCGGTCTGGAGTATCAGATTAGCACCCGGTACACATTATAAGCATATTTGTCCCTAAAATTACACAGAGCTACAAAAATAGACAATATGTAAACAAGAACAGATTTTTGTTTGCACAACCTGGTCTATTTGAAGGAGGCAGAAACAGCAGACCCCAGCAGTGGCCAGTTCTCTCCAGACAGAGGAGAGCTGGCCTGGGGATTCTATTTTCATCTGCACCACAGAAACATATCTGAGCAATGCATATTTTTACTCAACATTTTTAAACCCTTCGTGTTAAGGTAGAGTTCATAAAGAATATGCGAGCATCTCAAAATTATCATAGTTTCTCCAGACTTCTTTCTGTGGGTGGAGAGGGATCCAATTTTGGAGTAAGCTAATTTTATGTTTTCTTGCATTAAGTTTCATAAAATAACTGAATGTTTTATAAAATGTGAATAAACCAACCTGGCATGAGGCATAGGGAAATTAAGTATTGGCCTCAAAACCAAAAGTGGGCAACAAAAAGCATAGGAATGGTCACACAACAACCTTTTATTTTTTTGTACAAGTGATCCATCAGTAGTCATTTCTATTGTTGAAACTGTAAACATCCTCAAAGTAGCCTAGCTCTTTTTACACTCTGCCTTTCTACATCTTGCAAATAAATGATGGTTATGTTAGAGGTACAATGCATAAATATATGAACATGAATAAAAAGGGGACAACAGTCACGCTGTGGTATTTGAGAGGGCCCCAAATCAAAGCAGCTGCTCCAAAACCAACAGGGGGGACCCTAGGAGTACTGCCACATGTCAGGTTTATGAAGGCTTTCTGCGTTTTAAATAGTTAAAATACTGTAGTCAGACTGTAGAGACTTCTTACTGAAAAAAATATTTTATGTTGAAAAGATTAACATCTTAGAAGTGCCTTGTGGTTTATATGCCCCACCTTTCTGTATGGTACAACCCCCTAAACTGCAAAACAATAAACAAACTACTATGACAATGGTCAATTTTGATGTGCAGCTAATGCATACATTTTTAAACATGGGTGACATTAGTGGAGCTCCAGTGACTGACAGCCCCAAAAACAATAGGACCGGCCCTGGGTGTAAATGCAAATAAACAGAATGTTTAAATGGATCTTCTTCAGTTCTACTCCAAGCAATAATTATAAAAAGTTTATACATGGCCGTCCTACTAGAAAAGCCCTAGAACATTTGCTGCCCTCATTGCTCAGCTGACATGGACTCAGACAGGCTCAGATCTGTGT
The DNA here is from genome assembly GCA_014839685.1 of Anableps anableps. Lineage (NCBI taxonomy): Eukaryota > Metazoa > Chordata > Actinopteri > Cyprinodontiformes > Anablepidae > Anableps > Anableps anableps. The sequence goes on from CM026076.1 coordinate 19,961,827, forward strand.
GTTGCGGAGCGTGTTTCACCTCATTGCGCTGCAGCTGGAAAAAGTTGTTGAGATAGTTGGAGTTCAGGGAAGAGCTCAGGTCCGCCGCTGCGGGAGTCTTGTTGAAGCTGAGATCCGTGTGGGAAGAGTTGGGTTCGGGTCTGAACGCGTCAAAGGCGCTGGTCTGGTGGGGGTCTTGCAGGGAGAGATAGACCCAGTTGAGAAGCTGCGCGGGCTGGTACACGGAGGCGCTCGTATCTATGGCAGACAGCAAGCTCATCTTTCAAATCAATAGGCACAAGCTGGATTTTCCACCGCTGACTGTTGGACTCGTCTCAACTCTCCAAGTTTTCTCGCTGTCCCGTTCACCCTGCCCCGGCAGTCGGTGTCGTTTCTTCCTGTAAATCACCCTGCCCTCCTCACGCCCGGGAGCCTCGTCCCTGTTGAATATTACTAAAAAGTCATTGCGCTAACATCTCAGAATTAAAACTTTTCCTTTTCTCCCCATGATCCGCTATCCGACTTTAATGCGGCGGCAGGGCAGAGACGCTCTTTTTGAATATTCAATGAGTGCGCACTGCGTCATCATAGACGCACAGCCAATCAGCGTGAAGTATATCAATATTCATTCAACTCGAACTACAGCTTTAATACATATTTTGGCAGATGAAGCAATAACTGACAAACTTAAGAAACTCAATTTTGATTTTACTTACAATCTGATTTTAAAAAGATATCATGTTAATTTTTCTTTATATTTCTGAAATATATATTGACAAATCTTTAAAGACAATACAAGCAACCAAACCCATAGTTTCAAGGTTTATGTATGTTTCCACTGGCATATTGATGATTTATCTTTGGTAATGAGCTCTAAGTTATTAAGGTTGGAATGCCTCCTTGCCATAACTCTATTTTTTAGCTACTCCCACAGCTCCTCTATCAGATTAAAGTCAGAAGTCTGGCTGGACCACTACAAAATGGTGATATTACTTCCTAGAAGTTCAGTTTTACTACATACACAAAGGCCTGATTAATGTCAGACCAATAGAAATTAGCTAAGCTAAAATATAAGCTAAAAAAAAACAAAACAAAACAAAAAAAACAAAACAAAACAAAACAAAAAAAAACTGAATCATATTTACTGAAATCGGTCAAACCCATCTCACATTTGACAAAAACATCTCGATGATTTGTGAGACGTTTGGGAAAATATTCTGAAAGGTGAGCTGGTGGAACTTTCTGGAAGGTGTGCATCGCATTTTATGTCAAAACGTACCAATTGTTTTTCATCTTCAGGATCTGGATGATTTGCCGTAATTGATAGAAAAACCTGAAAAAAAAAATGTTATGCATCCAGTTTGTGACCTTAAACTTAAAAGCAATTAGTTTGCGTTTCAAATGGACCAGGATGTCCACCTCTAAGCAGCTTTAAAGGATGGGTATTGTGTATTTTCTGGGCACATAGTGCCATTTTATAGCACAATCAAGTAAGTTGTTACAAAAATACTATATATATCAAACATAACTTAAAAGAAATTTGACTTTGCAATTCAACATCTTGTAACTGGCTTCTGTCTCTTTAAGAAACTCTTTCTCTTTCCACCTCTCCACCTTCAGCACGTCATCACATTAATGTTCGTCCATTATGCCGTTTACAATCGTTGTTTGGAGCGTTGGATTGAGAAGTAGTTCATATGATAAGCTCCACCAGCTGTTTGCTAATTGCTGCTGCTGCTAGTCTGGTGGAGCTGAATGGGGAAGGGTGGAGGGGGTGCTCTGTAGGGCAGAAGCTCAGCTGGAGACTGCACCTTCAAGAAGGAGCTTTGTGAGAGCAAGCATTTAGGCACCCCTGAATGGCTGCCATGGGAGATTCAAGGATTTCTTAAACATGCATGAAAGAATCAAAGCAACACTCCAGGTATGTTTTTGATGAGGAAATAACATTATAACATGTAATAAAGCTTTAAAAAAGTTGATTTTATGTAATATTCCCCTGCTCCCTTTAAAAAAATGAAGGTTTTGGAGTGGGATAATCAAAGTGTGGACTTAACCCCAATTGAGTGACATGACTGAGGAGACTGAGGTATTTTGGATTCCATAAATGCTCCTGGAGACCTTTTTTTTCTGCTGTGGCATCAGCCATAATCCATGCAGTGGTCTGCTGGAGCAGCCATTTATCAACAGCTGAGAGGAAATAACTGGATAAGCTGATCAGGAAGGCCAAATCTGTGCAGGGATGACCCCTCCTCGGCCCAGTATAGATAGTGGGTCACTGGAGAACTGTAGCCAAACTAACATCATTCCTGGATACTGTCCCCCAACCAGTGTATGAAACTATGCCACATCCTAAATGGACAAACGAGTTGTATCAAAGGTTGCTCCCCCTGTTAGCTTTTAGACTGTACAGCTGCTCCCACCTAACTAAACACTTATCTCCAGCGATCAGTGATTGAGAGGCAGAGTGGACCGTGGACAGGTTGCAAGTCAATCACAGGAAAACACAGGGAGACACCATAAAAACAACCATGCATATATACACTCACACCTATTGGCAAGTTAAAGAGGCCAATTAACATGGATGTTTTTGGATCTGAAGTTAGCGTATGCAGAGAAAACCCAGGGATGTTATGGTGAGAACAGGCAAGTTCCATGCAGAAATTTAAACCCAGGACCATCTTTCTGCATTTTTAAGTTCTTTTAAATTCAAGCCATTCATATATTTTATATTTGCTCTTTAAAAACCTTCGAATTGAATTTAAGTGCAGGGTCATTCTTCAAATACAGAACTAAAATTCATTGCTTAGAAATTTGCATTATGTGAGAAGTCGAGCATTCCTGAGGACCCTATGTTGGCCTGCAGGCCCTAAGCAGCAGTTCAGTTTTGTTTGATGGGGGATCATCCTCTTTCCCCCTCCTGCACCGCCGAGTTCGTTTCTCTGCGTTTCCGAGACCCAACCCCTAAAACCAGCAAAGTATTTACCTTGTGAAGTAATGAGAAGTGGTTAAGTATAAAATCAAAATTTAATGCGAACATGATCAGTGTACAGAGTATACAAATGAACAGACAGAGTGACATTCACCTTCGGTACCGGGCTCCCCACACCCATCTTAAGGATGAACTGAGAGGAGCAAAGAATAGAGCGTGAGGCCTGCTTTCATCTATGCCTCACTCTTGACCCTCCTAAAGGGTGTCATCCTCTTGTATCAGTTTATCCTTGACTATGTGTTGCGTTTTATGTGATATCAGCGGTTATGTTTGTGTATGTAAGCTGTAGCAGTGTGCGGTGCGGCAGATAAGCAATTAAGTAGGGCAGATTAATTAGAGCAGCAAAGAGATGATTAGAAAATGTCACAAAATCAAACATCCATAACAGTTTGCTTATGCCTTGGGATGTCTCTGGTTATGATTCTTTACACTCAGCATTCTCAAGATATCCTCATGTAAGGTTTGCAAAGACCACCAAGTCCAATGATCAGGCAATCAAACTCAGCTTAGAAGTTACACCTCTCTGTCACGTACAGTTTTTACAGAGCACGTCCCTGCATATATTCAGAAAACCAAAGGGTTCCAAGCCAGAGGAGAGGTTGCATAGTGTGTAAAAGAGAAAAGCTTTGAAAGAGCTCCCTCTTGTGACTAATCTACCCAAAGCACAAATAGACCTCTGACTGGCACATATGACATGTATAAATCTTGTGGTGTTTATTTAGTTTTTAAAAAACAGTCCCAGATGAAAAATTAACTAGGAAACATTGCTGTCATTTTTTTTTAGCAGTGAAGGCTCAATGTTTAGTGGAGAAGCATGACACTAAAATAAAATTTGTGGTGGATTTATTTCAAACTGTAGGTCATGTGTACACCAAGACCATAACACTGAAAGCTACTAGTTGCATTTTATACCCAGTCTACCCTGAGTTAATCACAGGAAGGAACCATGAAAGGTAATAATCATGAAACAAGGAGACAATATTTACACAAATCTTAATCAAAAACAATAAACAATACCCAATATTTTAATAAATAATAATTATTACCACTAAGGTCAATCAAAAGAATAAATCAAATTTAGTGTAAGGTTTGAGGGCAAAGTCAAAAACCTTTTTGGATTTTGACAGCAGAAGGACATGGATTCCGCTTTCCTCAACCACCAACAAGAACAAGAGTCTCCATGTTTTAGACCACCCAACTTTTAAAGCATTAGAGCTTGTACCACTACTAATTAATAGGAGTGGAGACAAAATGTAATCTTTCTATATAAACATACACACTCTTAACTAAATCAAATCTCTAGAAAACAAACATTTACAAATTTATGCTCAATTTACCTTTAGTTTAAAGCTAAAAAAACAATCTAAACCCAAACACAACCGAAGCCATCTCTCCTCACTCTCAGTCAATATGGATTTTTGAACATCAGTTCCTTGTCAGCATTGCTCATGGGCATGCTTCCATGGCAACACGTGACCAGGTGACCTCAAAGAGAAGGAGAGAGTGATGAGAAAAACAACTGATCAACCAGATTTAAACCTTTCACCAAGTAGATCAACACAAATAACAACAACAACAAGAAATAATAATAATAATAATAATAATAATAATAATAATAATAATAATAATAATAATAATAATAATAATAATAATAATAATAATACATGTATTACTTCAATTAATTTAGAGCATAGAAAGCACATATTGTATATACAACACCTATTAGTGAAGGGGTAAATCCTTCACATTTAGCATAACTCTTAAGCACTATCCTCCTTTTTGCTGTCCCACCCTGCTGAGGAGACAAACCAGAAAGAGGTGAGTGCTTGTTCCAATAAAAAGTTTTATCATTAAACTCATGAATTAAGCTGAAATTTAAGGAAACACAAACTGAGATTTTATAACTACATTCTCTTTATTCAGGAAGGATGGCCAGTCCAGTCCCCCTGCTTCCTAAGAATGTCCCTCCAAATGCCTGAACACTACTAGAATAAAGAAGTGAAATAACAAAAACAATTGGTCTGTTACTCAGTCATACGTCATATCGTATCAAATACCAGATTTCATGAAGTAATGGAACACCTGGTCTCCATTTCAATTATATTGTTTGGTTGAAAGTGTGAAAAAGCTGCAGCCAGCACATATTTAAATATGCTTGATTAAGTGATATTTAGGACTTGTTAGTACTTCTTTATAACCAGCATTCTTCACACTTTTCATGTCAGGCCACCAATATATATAATAAATTAATCTTGATCTGTTCTATCTGGTTGAATAAATGTTAAATACAAAAGTTAAAAGTAAAAACCATTGTATTGGATTTCTAGCATTGTAAACCACTGAAAGTGCTTTTACATTACGAGTCAAAATCAGTCATTTGGACACATCCGTGCATTGATACCGAGGACACCTGTACAGGTGATGCGTGGTGGTGGTGAGGGGTCCTTCTGTTTCTCAGACAACACAGTCATAAAGGGAAGACAGTAAAGATCCCAGTGAAGCAGTTCAATTAATCATTCATCATGGAAGAGCTAACAGATCAATGTAGTAGTAGTAGTAGTAGTAGTAATAATAATAATAATAATAATAATAATAATAATAATAATAATAATAATAATAATATAGATTAAAAAAAAATTTTCCAGGACTTTCCAGCTATGAGACACCTGAGGCTTAGAAAAAATGTCAAAAGTCTCAAGAGTTCTTTCTCAGATTGAGTCAGCATGTTTATCTGTCATTATTCATGCTTATGGAACAGAAACACGTTTGGCTTGTTATGCAAATTTTCCAAGGATGGTCACTCTAAAAATAACACAGTGACATAGCTTAGAATTGTAACGTTACATTTAGACAAATCACAAGACTTGGGCAACAAATCCATGTTGTCAATATGTTCCTATGTTTGTTGAAAACCAAACCAGGCATTGCACTTAATTGTCAGACACGGTGGTGGAAAGCTTATGATATGATTGGGGTTGCTTTTCTCCAGTTTTGTTTGCTATATACATATATATGAATATATAAACATTTATTTCAGACCAAATTAGTCCATATGATAAAAAGCAACAAAAGAAGACAACCATCACAGAGCATACAGTTGTTCCAATGTTTAAAAAGTTTGAGGTATAATATCTTGTGTATATTTCCAGTAAAAAAAAAAAAAAAAGTGGACATCGCGCAACAACGGTATGCTATCTGTTCTCATGATGTCATTATCGTAGCTTAGTGACACGTAATAAACTGCTGTTGTTATTTATTGTTGTGTCAAAGCTGCGTCATTACAGGGATGGGCGGGTCCCCTAAATGGAAAATGTGAGTCCCACCCATTAAGGTTTGACACTGCTTCGCTTCAGCAGACATTCGCACTCCAGGAAGAGAAAAGAAGCAGACACAAAGTAAGTAATTTCTAAATTAATTCAAATACAACATTCGAACTGATGGTACTCAATGTTACGCTTGTTAGAGTAAATCTATTCGTGTATCGACCGTCTGCGGAGTTTTTCCTGGCTTAATCTTAGCGACTCCTGCGCTCTTGACGTTGTAAATTAGCCTGTAAGGAGTTCCTTTAACTAAGCCACGTAGTTACCATAGCTTCGGCTTTATGCAGGACTTTTTTCATGCTAAAGGCGTCCGAGCTTCAGTGTTTTATAGCTGGCAGACTTAAACAGATATCTTAAACAAGGTTATCTGCTTAACATGTCCGAAGAAGCTGGGCAGATTAAAGTGAATTCGGTTAGCGTGCATCCGCTCCAACAGAAGGTTTGGAAAGGCCTGAGGCTTGTTCTGTTTGATGACTGTCACAGGATAAATTAGATCTGTTTGAACTTGAACAGTTTGTACCTGGAAATTATACACTGGTACACTTTTGATAATAATAAAATATATATATATATATATATATATATATATATATATATATATATATATATATATATATATATATATATATATAGTACATACTAACTGTATAATTTAATTTGAAAACCACCAACTGGACTTGGGAGACTAATTAGTTTCCCAAGTCCAGTTAGTTAGTAGAAGCTATAACTAAACTTCCAGTTATGTTCAAAGGTATACTAAAAGGCTGCAGAGGAACCGGAGAGACAGCTGTCAGCTTTATCTCACCTGCTTTAAATGTATCTATTTAACTGAATATCTTATTTGCTTTGTGGGCCTATTCAAACTTTTTGTCTGGGAATGCAAAACTGAAGACTGCCTTCAATGAGGTCAGTTTTACCATGGAACAATTTAGCCCAGTGGAGCACAGACTGTTCTTCCCAAATGCAGCTGAAAGGAAACTTTCTCTTACCCCTTAACTCAAATATTTTTACTCCAGCTGCTTGCATATAAAGAGTGTGACCCTGCATCAGTAGTATACCTTGTACTATACACAATAAAGTTACTTGATAAACAAAACCAATGGAGAAAAAGATATATTTTCAATGACTCTTTACTTGGTTGTTGTTTTTAAAATGACAAAAATGTTACATAACATTAAGTGTTCTTTGATAATTTTTGTTTCTCAAACAGAAAAGATACTTTTTTGGTTCTTAAATTAGATAAGTATTAATTAAACTTTATGGCCTACATGCAAAGCACTATGTGGCAAAAAACTAGCACTGCACTTCTCCCTTGAAAACACTATCTCCACTATAAAACATGGTGGTGGCTGCATCATGCTGTGAGAATGATTATCTTCAGCAGGGTAGAGGAAGCTGTGGTCAAAGTAAATGGAAACATGAATGAAGGTGAATACTGGGAAATCCTGGAAGAAAACCTGTTTCCACTTGACAGTTATGCTCTACTTTGTGTTGATATAAAATCCCCCAAAACACATTAAGGCTTTAACGTGAAAATCTGTGAAGTGATTATTTTTACTTTGCAAGGCACTGTATTTGATTAGCTGTTCATTTCTATGTTTAAAGAATGAGCTACCCAGGATACCCCCCTCAGGCGGGCACATACCCACCGCAGCCTGGGTTTTACCCTTCACAACCAGCTGGTTACCCACCGCAGCCAGGAGCTTACCCTCCCCAAGCAGGAGGCTACCCTCCACAGCCAAGTGGCTACCCGCCGCAGCCCGGTGCCTATCCTCCTCAGTCTGGTGGGTATCCTCCTCAAGCTGGAGCCTACCCACCGCCATTACCCACAGGTAAGCAAACATTTTAAGAAGAGAGTTCGTAAAGATGTGCATTTTTGTTGTCGTTGGTTCAGTTTGAAATTACAAGATTGTGTAATTGAGATAAAAACCATCTCACAATTATAAGAAATGCTTCATCCTTGTTAATGTTTCATTTTTCCTGGCAGTCTACTTAATGTGCATCCTTTTTCTTTAAAGTTATGGATGAAATAACCAAGTCATATCACATCAATTAATAGAACTGCCGGTCAAGTCTAGCTAATTAAAACTCTGGCAATATTGTTTATTTATACATGTGAGGGAAACTGATCCTTTCATTTATGTCTTAAATCGAAAGGAAGCACGGTAACTACTTCCTAAAATATTCCGCACTTAAGTTTTGCTATCTTTCAGACAGGATTTGTAAGCTAAGTTGCGTTTGCAGGCAACAACGGTCATGAGACACGATGCTTTGTTAGTCTGGGTTTTTCCCCCAAAAGCAAACACATCTCTGCTGTTGCTAAGAGAAGTAAATCCTGCTGTCCACAGTTCACATACTGCTCCCATTCTCTGTCCAGCACTCCTACATCAAGATATTAAGCAAACAGAACAGCAATAAACCCACTGTGAAGGATGTCCGTGACGTGTCAGTCAAATGATGTCAATTCTATTGGGTACTTGGCTCCACAATACATCTGTATGTTTACCTTCTGCTGCAGGCACGTGGGGAGGTGGCCCCTCTGGTGGATATCCCTCCACTGCTCCTGGTAGCTTTCCCAACCCTGGATACAATGCAGGCATGGTAAGTTTAGCCCTCAAATATTAGTCAAATGTAAATTTCGTACAAACGTGTAATGCACCATATTCAGATTATTGCATTAAGTATTGCAGTTAGACTGAGTTTTACGGCCTATAATGGAAACTGATGCTCTTACATTTAACGGTAAGATTTTTTTTCTCCCAAATTATTCTCCCTAAAATCCTCAGCAGCTGCAGTTTTCTTTGCCAGCTTTTCTCTCATTCTACTGCATGAAAATCGGTCATGTGCTAAAGTCTCATCCATGCCCACTTTGCCCATCAGTCTGATGCTGCTTTTCTCTGTCCTGCATTTTTTCATCATTCCTATGTTTGTTTTTCTCATTTTGTGATATTTTTTTTGTGATATTTTCAATTGTATTTAATTAGCATGGTCACACTTTGGATACTTAAACATCACTTAACTTAATACTCCAGTAACAACCACAACAAACAAAAAAAACCCAGAAGAAAATAACCTAAATTTCTCTTTTCTGGGATTAAGCTATAATTTAAGACACAGATATGTGTTACTGATGCAGAAAATGCATCTACTTCCAACAAGATGTGAACTGCTATACATTATCTCCGATGAATAAACCAAAAATAATCAAAACATTATTACTTTTAATGCCAATCTTTCACAGGTCAACCAGATCTCTGCTGGCATGGGGGCGTTTACTCCAAACCCATCCATGTTTCCCCAAGCACCTGGGGGGTACCCGCCTGCCCCAGGAGGGTACCCACCTGCCCCTCATGTGGGTGGAAATGGTGCCCTCTATCCTAATCTACAGTCATGTGGCCTGTACCCACAGCCAGGAGGCACCATGCCCCAACAACAGTATCCTGGGATGGGCTACCCTGGCCAGCCAGGACAGACAATGCCTGGATATCCTCAAGCACCGTCACCCAACCCACCCATGCCTGGCTTTGGAGGAGCACCAGCACCTATGCCAGGGTACCCAAAGGCCCCGTCACCAAATCCGTCAATGCCAGCCTATGGAGGAGGAGCCATGCCAGTAGTTTCACCCGTCAATGTAAGGAATGCAAAAAAAACCCCAAAACATTGCATGGGGGAAAAAGGAAATCAATTTGTGCTTTGTTTATTGCATGCAAACTTTTTTATATATATATATATATATATATATATATATATATATATATATATATATAAAAATATACTGATTTCTATACTTCTATACTACATTAGCGAGGATTCAGGGGAACAATCAAGGACTTCCCTGGAGCTGATCCGCTGAAAGATGTGGAGGTCCTAAGGAAAGCTATGAAGGGCTTTGGTGAGTTTTGTGGGCAGATGTTCTAATCACACTGTACTGGATTAATAAACATAACCCGAGATTATGTAGATATTCCTGCTACAAATAATCGTCAATTGCATAGGTGGAAGATATTTTTCCCTCTGCTGAATAATCATCCGTTTTTCAATATATAAATATTTTTGACTGTGTTCAGTAAAGCTGTCATATTTAAGACTACCATCAATAACCAAAACATATTTTTACAGATCGTTGAAATCAAAGCAGCTAATCTGTTGGCACATGATACATTGGATGCTTGTGGGAGATCTTATTTTACTTTTTGTGAACCAAACCCTCTTAATAAAACTTTGATCAAATGCTTATTATGACTACTGTAAAGTGTAAAAGTTTGTTCTTGTATTCTTTCAGATTATTGGAGAATTCAGAATCAAACGCAGTTTATAGTTTATATCTTTTAATGATACATAAACTCTCAAATTAAATTATTTCTCTTGGATTTATTTATGTTTTGGGAGATAATAGATTTGTTTTAACAAGTTTAATTATTATTATTATTGTTCCTTCTTTACAATATATTTGTTCCATTTTTTGTTAAAAATTATGCATTAAATATAGATGTTATTGTATCGAAAACTAGAATATTAAATGCCATTAGGCGACATTTTTTTGTCTGATATGTGGCTAAAGCTCCTGTACACTTTCGATTTTTCTGTGCAGGAACTGATGAGCAAGCCATAATCGACCTTCTGGGCAGTCGCTCCAATAAGCAGCGAGTACCTTTACTACGAGCCTACAAAACGTCCTACGGAAAGGTAACATTTCTGTTTGTGGTTATAATTATAGGACTGCTTTTTGGAATAGCCTGCTTAAAAAAATAGTTGACACCATTTACAAACATAGTAACAGACATGGCTCCATGTGCATTCCACTGATATCAATGACAAGCAGACATCTGCTGCTGGTGCCAACAGTGGGGATCGGATAACTTTAAACTCCACTTTACCACGAAGCTTCCAGCTGATGATGGTTGTGAGTTATTCCACTTCTGCTATTCTTTTCCGCTTCCAGGATCTGATTAAAGATCTGCATTCAGAACTTTCTGGAGACTTCAGGAACCTGGTCATGGCCATGCTGAAAAGCCCAACTGAGTTTGACGCCTCTGAACTCCACAGTGCTATGAAGGCAAGTGCTCAGAAACAGATATATAGAACCTTGGAAACGAATCCACTGCTTGCCTGTGTGAATAAATCTGCCCCAAATGCCAGAAACTGATCTGAGGGATGAAGGTAAAACATTGTATTTGTTCCTGTGTTCTTCCTCACAGGGAGCTGGAACCGATGAAGCCTGCCTGATCGAGATCTTGTCCTCACGCTCCAATGCTGAAATCAGAGAAATAAACCGGATTTACAAAGAAAGTAAGACACATCAGGACTGCGAATGTGCATCTTTCTAATAATAGAACTGGATACATAAAGGCATTATGCATTTATGTATAGGCAATTATTGAACTTTATAAAAGATGAATTGAATTAAAATCAGTGATTCCTAAATCACATTTATGCTTCTACAAAAACTGCTGTGTTTCTCCACTGTTAAATATTTCACTCTGCTGTGTTGGGTTTTGATCCAGTTTACTTCCTGCTTGTATCAGACTTGGATTTTTTTCTGAATGGAGTCCACTATAACTGATACCTGTGAAGCTAAGTGGGGAAAAAATTTAATGAACGATTGAATGGTAAAAGGATGACATTATAGATAATTAAAACACCAAATTATTTCCAATCTTTGTGGAAAAATGCAATTCAGTTAGGTACTAGTCCTATATTGATTGTATTTATTAGTATTTATAAATTATTAATTTCCTTTCAGCCTATAAGAAATCTCTGGAAGATGCCATTAAAAACGATACCTCAGGCCACTTCCGTCGGCTCCTGATCTCTCTGGCTCAGGTACGGCTGTGTTGCAAATTACTTCCTTTCCTGTTTTATGTAACTTTGCGACTGCTTTGTTGGGCCAACTGTGACAAATCTAATGAGTGTATTGCTGTTTTGTATCTTGCAGGGTAATCGAGATGAAAGAGAGAATGTTGATGTCTCCCTGGCTAAACAAGATGCTCAGGTGAAGTCTGATCTAATGTTGGAGATTACTGTTTGTACACCGCATGAAACTGCCAAAAGATTACCATTTACTTCCTCCTATTTATTTGTTTCTCGGTGAAAGAGAAGCTGGGGTCGATCCTCTCTGATTGCTCAGTATTACCATTTGCATATGATTCTGCATACAAATGCTTGTTTTTATCTTGCAGGCACTGTATGCTGCTGGAGAAAATAAACTGGGAACAGATGAGTCTAAATTCAATGCCATTTTGTGTGCCAGAAGCAAACCACATCTTAGAACAGGTAAAAAAAAAAAAAAATGCCTGTAAGAATATAGCACTTTGTCAAATTATTTTGTCACATTACAACCTTAAATTTCAATGTATTTTATTGGGATTTTCTGTGATGGATTAGGACAAAGAAGTGCATAATTGTGTAAAAGTGGGAGGAAACGGACACATTATTTCTTTTAGTTTTTGACAAAAATCTGTTAAGTGTGGAATGAATATGTATTTGGCAGCCCTTAATATTATTATTATTATTATTATTATTATTATTATTATTATTATTATTATGCTGCCCTGAATCAATATATCTGAATCCAATGAATGTTTTAATTAGCTGGTCTCTGTATAGCTAGGTGACATGCCCAGGGGCTAATTCAGCTGTTTCAGTCAGTTCTGTCAGAGCTAGGACACATCTAAAACCTGCATGGCACTACTCCTTGAGGACTAGAGTGGAACACCTCTGGTTTAGATCAAAGCATATGTGTGTTTTAGAATGGTCCAGTCAAAGTCCAAATTGATGGACTTTGACAGACGCTTTCGATACAATCTGACTAAACTAGAGCTTTTTTTTTTTTTTTTTTTTTTTTTTTTTTAAGAAAAGGGGGAAAAAATGTCAGCGTCAATGTGTGCAAAGATGGTACAGACTTTTTTTTAAACATTTGTTAATGCAGCTGATGCCAAACCTTGTATTAATGTTTCTCACATAAACCGCCACTAAAATGCATTAAAATTTGTGGTTAAGTGACAAAAAGTGAAAAACTTGAAGGGATATGTTATGTTCAAAACATAAAAGGATATTCAAGAGCCGGAGCATACCATTACACCCTCTTTTACAAGTTGACTAAACTTCTTATGAAAATATGTTCCATGCTTTGGTTAAAATTCATAAAGAACAATGTACAGCAGCTTTCTTCTCAAGCCTATGGAGTATTGGTGCTGAAGTTCAGTCCTCGACAGCTACTATCCTGCAGCTTTTAAATGCATCCCTTCTCCAACACAGCTGAGTCATGCTTTGAATGGCTCAAGGCTGATTAAAACTCTCACCTCTGACGCAAAGTAAAGTAACAGTCAGCCAGGCCTGTTAATACATGAGTCATTTCATTATTGCAATTTATCTGTCTAAATCTTGGCTCCACAATGTCTGACATTTACTGTCAGCCCATTTCTCTGCTTTTAGAGTAGAGGTTGCATTAAATGTGACAACACTGGAAGTTCATATTTACAACTGCAGGCTTGGAAAACAAAAGTAAAGAAAAATCTACTTTGTAATTGGCATATAAAAACACAATACCGCATCAGAAATACAGGCATTAAAGCAGAGATTTAAAGGAATGTAAGACAAATCACTTTTTTATGTTATTTGGATGTTTATGTCACACTAGCAGCTCACAGTTTAAGAATCCAGGTTCCCCGTTTTAACTTCCACCCAATTTTAACTAAATAAACTCTCATCAACAGCTGCAGTTTTCAAGTAAATTCAAAAAGAATTTAGCAATGTGTGTGTTTTGTGTGTGTAGTGTTTTATGAATACCAGAAGATGTGTGGGAGAGATATCGAGAGCAGCATCAGCAGAGAGATGTCTGGAGACCTTGAGAGTGGCATGTTGGCAGTGGGTAAGAAGAATACATTCTCACTGGTTCAGTTTTTATGTTGACAATATTACGGTGCTGTACAGAGGCCGTATTCCCTTTTTTCCTCATTTATTATTATAAAGGACTATCATAGCATGTGTGATGCAACATTTATCTTCTAAAATGGCTGCATACATATTATGTTTATTCCAGCTGTAATATTTTACAGCTCTTGACCTGCTTTTGATGTTAAATATGTTGGGAAATGCTAATCACTTTAATCTGTTTTCTTTTTGATTTTGCAAACATTTCTAAGGTTTATGGTACAGTAACCTATTTAAATTTAAGTATTGATTTAACAGTTTATTTTCATTTTATGCATTGTTGTGTTTGTATTCTGGTGCTGTTGGTTTGTTTCATTTCACTTCACTAGACATGCTGTATTTTGATTTTATATGTACATTTTGAAGATATTCCATGGTAAAAAAAAAAAAAAAAAAAAGTACACAGTCCCTCAGTGGAAAACTTTAACATATCAGATGCATGTTTTTTCAAATCAGAATCAGTTACTTAAAGAAGTATTTTCAAACAAAAATGGCTTCTTACCAAGGTGTTTCGCCTATTTTTTTTTTCTGTTTTTCTTATTTTGCTGTGTTTTGTGTGATCTGTTTTAGTGTGGTTTTGTCATTGTGTATGTTGCGTCGAGGATTTTTGTTTTTAATTGCTAATAACTGATGTTTCTGTTCACAGTGAAGTGTATTAAAAATACACCAGGCTACTTCGCATGGAGACTTTACAAGTCCATGAAGGTATAAGCAAACCTAAATAATCATATCATCAAAAATAAATAAGTATTTCTCTTTTTGATTAGAATTACTGAAACAAATGTACTTTTATGTTGTCCTAATTAATTGAGCTGTGTCTGTATGTATATTTTGTCCAAATACTTATCTAAATATGTGTATGTTGGCGCTCTTGTAGGGAGTTGGGACTAAAGACAGAACCCTGATCCGGATTATGGTCTCCCGTTCAGAGATCGACATGCTGGACATTCGTCAGGAATATGTAAAAAACTATGGAAAATCGCTGTACACACACATTCATGTAAGTATCTATCTTTATTGAAAAATATTGTAAGATATTGTAGTTATTTTTTAAAAAATGCAATACTTTATAATACTAATTAACAGGGAGACACATCAGGAGACTACAGGAAACTGCTGATAAAGCTCTGCGGTGGCAATGACTGAAAAGGATGAAAAGGAGATATTGTCTTCAATAGAGTGTGAGCAGTCAGGGGTATTTACATCATTAAGATGTTTCCATGAATATTATGTTTCTGCCTCCATTGTATGAAATATACCCAAACTATATACCTGCCCACCATGTCAACGCTTCTAAATGCTATGTTTACACAACAGCACCTGCAACAAGTTATTTTTCTATATAGACTTTTTATTTTTTTTCATTTGTCATATATTTACAGGATTTTTAAATTGTTTGTTTATTCTGACTTAGATATTTTAAAAGCTGAAATCAATCTTAGTTTAAAAAAAATGATTACAAATGTGCCATCTTGATTAGATGTCAAATGATATTTTGTTTATCAGTTTGTTTAGTAATTTGCAGAAATGCTGAAGTACCAAAGTACAAGATGATGTTTGCAAGTGTATAATCTAATCCATGGTTTGTCTCCAGTTACATATTATTATTTACTATAGTTGGGCTGTGTTTGCAAGTGATATTTCAGTTTTTTTTTTGTTTTTGTTTTGGTTTTTTTTTGTCAATGTGCCTGTTATTGTTTGTTGTAAAACTCAGTATGTCAGTTAATAAATTGTAGCTACAAAAATTACTATTTGGTTTGTCAAATGCAAAATCTGTATGAAGCATTCTGGGAATAGACTGGGAATGTCACCCATTGCATTTGCAAAATATCTCAAATTCCATAGTGAAGTTTGAATTGCAAAACAACAAAAATAGTTTTAAAATGCAGAATCCAATTCAAACCTTTCAGCACCAATAAATACAACTCAAAATTTGTAAGCAAAAAAAGAACATGGGGGGGGAAGTCACTAAAACCAGGATGTGTAACAAGAAATATGAACTGACAAACTGTCAGCTGATGACAGCTTTCGAGTTTTGATAAGCTTCTCTTGTCAAATGATAAACAATTTATTTCATTTTTTGAATACTCTTTAAAAATGCCATTATCAAGGCGTTTGCATGGCTACTCAGATACTACTTGCGACTATTGAATTTCCCTGCCAGCAGAGGGCAGTAAAGTTATTGTAAGCTCTTACAATCTCACTCAAAATGTAATTTTCCATCCTTCAGACCTTATATGGATCATTTCTTGCTGGGTTTTATATCAGTGGTTGTGAACAAAGGTTAAAATGTGTACAGGCAACAAAGGACTCAATTTGTTTAAGTAAATGATGAAAGCTTTTCAATCAATGCCAGGAACCAGTGGGTGTTTTTTGTTGTTTTTTGGCCCACTAAATACAAACAAATATTTTGTCCATCTTTCTTGTCTGAGGCCAACTTGTATGGCTGTTCAGCCAACTGTTTGATATTAAAAAACAAATCCTGTTGACTTCACTTAAAGTGCTGTTCAACACACCTGGCTGTAAAGACGTGCCGCTGCGCTTGGCTGGCTACAATAGCGTGGAGGAGGACTCTGCACTACAGTCAATAATGGTGAGGTGGGGGTGGCTTGTGGAACTGATAGCAGCTGTAAAACAGCTTTGGCACATTAAACAAAGCCAACATGGAAGAGCAGTTTTAGAGCATGTCAGTAAAATAAATAATTTATTTTTTGTAAATGTGCTCGGTATTTGAAGTGGATTTTAAAACGAGAATGCTACTGAGGATGTAATTACAACAGTTAAGAGAAACTTAGAATTTTAACAAGTGATGTTAGAGTGGTTTGGCATGTCATTACCAAGATTTTAATCCATATGATATGCAGAATTTAACCCCTTGAGTGGTTTGAGGTGCCAAGTTGTTCATCACACAGCTATATAAAAACTTAACGCAATTCCCTAATTCAATTATAAAAATGTAATATTGCTAATTACATTAAGAAATAATGACAAAATTTCTCGTATTGAGGAAAAAAACAGAATTTAAATGTTTTTATTATTATTATTATTATTATTATGTGATACTGATTCAAATTAGTTTGAGTATTTTGCATGGTGCTGGAGCTGAAATATGGCAGACAAGTGAGTCATAAAGAGGATAGTGAGGTCTACAAAATCTGATTATAAATGCAATTGAGACACTAAACAAACACACACACTCACACATACACACACAAAGCTATATGCACTCGCTGTCCTCTTTATCAGTTACATTTGTTTATTTACTTGGTAACAAATTCTGAATCTGATAATCACGCTGCCTGGTACTGAACTGAAAGGCAGCCAGACATGGTGAAGACAACAATTTCAAAGAAAGCATCAGAATGGGGAAGAAAGAATATTTAAGTGACTTCGAACGTTGCAAAGTTGTTTTTGCTAGATAGGTTGGTTTGAGTATTTCAGAAACTCATAAAAAATGTCACACAGCCATCTTTTGGATTTAACAGAACAATCAGAAAAGAAGAAAATATCCAATGAGCAGTATTGTGAGATCAACAGAGAATGGTCCCAAAATGTCAAAGGAATCTTTCAGACACCTTGAAACTACTTTGAGTGGAAAATTAAGGTTTTGCATTGGTTGAGCCAGGGTCCAGAGTCTGACAGAAAATTGGTGGGATCGCTTGAAAATAACTGTGGAAAATAAAGATGTCCTCATAATCTGCAGTTTTGGAGAATTTGCAAGTGGAGTAAATGCATATTACCAAGACAAAATGTGACATGCTGATACAATCTGACCAAAGATGACTGAATACTGACGCTAAATCACTTTTAAAAAGTAGTTTTTAAAGTTGTTCGCAATTACATAAACAAGTTTTAGCATCTTTACTGTTTTTTCACATCTCCCCAGTTTAT
Organism: Anableps anableps; assembly: GCA_014839685.1. Lineage (NCBI taxonomy): Eukaryota > Metazoa > Chordata > Actinopteri > Cyprinodontiformes > Anablepidae > Anableps > Anableps anableps. Next base: position 19,979,938 of record CM026076.1, read on the forward strand.
TGAAGTTTTACTGTGCAGAATAAAAGTCACATAAAAAAATTTGTAAAATGATTCATCAAGCTTTGAAGTTATTTATCATGGTTTCGTTTTTTCACATCACAAAAGCCATAATATTTTAACAGAAGTGGATGGACTTTTGAGAGCCACTGTATTTGCAATATTTTCTAAATATTCTGAACTTTCACACCACATGTATAATGTAAATTTAATTGGCGACAAAATGCAGTCAGCATTACCATGCTTTAGTTTCTTGTAATTTTTTGAAGTGAATCTTCATGCACTTTTTTTTTTTTTTTTTTTTTTTTTTTTAACCGATAGCAACTTTTTGTTAAAATGTGATTGGGAAATTTACCAGTCCTCTAAAGATGTATCCTGGGGCATGTACTGTAAAATGGGTCTGGCAACGCCTATGCCCTGCCTTCAATCTGGGACTTGTTTCAAGGCCGCTGCATAAACAGGGAACTGAACAGAGACTCTTCACACCCTCTCTGTGAACTTTTTGAACATCTGCCATCAGGAAAATGGTACTGCAAAATCAAAAGCAGAACCACGTGATTCCTGAAGAACTTTCTGCATTAAGCTGTTAAAAACTAAACTCCTGTTAAGATTATGCACTTTTATTTTATTGCACTTATTTACATAATAACATAATCTAATATGATTTGACATATACTGTTGTTTTGATTTGATCATTTTTACCTTTTTTATTTTGGTTGTGTGTATCGAAACATGTTTTAGTGAAATTTACCTGTGTTCTTTGCTGTATTCTGTGAAATTGTATGTATGCTGCCTGTGGGTGAAATGTTTTATGCATCTGGGTCATTGTGAAATGGTTTTGCTTAAAAAAAAACAAAACAAAAAAAAAAAAACTTTAAAGCTTTTAGCTTGTGCCAAATGGCATGAATATACTTATCCCCCTTTTTCACGGTTTGCTTTTTTTTTTTTGTTTGTTGTAAACACTCAACATATTGGAAGCGCCATCATTCCCTGCTTTCTGGCAGGATTTGAATAAAACAGATACATTCCTGTTATGCTGTGAGTAAGAGTGTGAAAAATGAGTGAACACTGCAGTAATTGTTTTGCCACCCTTAGCTCTGACAGCTTTAGTTGAATCTCTACTCCAGCTTGCAATGAAAAAAATCTATAAAATGCAGGGATTTTTTTTTTCTTTGAGGCCACTGGGCCAGGATAAGTGATGGATATCCTTGCTGACAGTCTCTTCAATAAAAAATAAGGCTATTATCTCAACTGTTCTAGACTGACTCACAAACAAATCTTTGAAACAATATTTCAATGAATAGTCAGACAGTCTGAAAGACCTCTTTAGTTGTCTAAATAATAAACACATTCATACCCTCAAGATAAGAACCATCAAGCTGCCTTCCATTCATGAGCGTCCTCAGAAAAAGGATACAGACACAATCGTCCAATCTGTGTCAGCAGAGGGGACTCGCTTCCCTTTGATATGAATGAATCGTAATTAATTTTTCATCCAAATGGAAGGCACATGGTTGCACAAGCTATGTAGCCATCAGGGCAAAGAGACAGAGAGGGGAGGAGGGGAGCGAGTTGCAGATGTCACAATGAGATTCACTGCATGCATGAATAAGGTCACGGTTTGAGAGGTATGCCTGCAGTCGCCTGCCTCTGTGCCAACAATCTGTGTTCAGCTGCAGCCTGGGAAGCAGTGCGCATCTATCGTCATCACACTGTGTTTCACAAATCCTCCTTAAACACATTTCATTTGTCATCCTCTTATATGGCTTGGTCGTTAATAAACGGCGTGCCGCCTTCTTATGTTTTATCCCTTCATGGAGACAGAGCACTCTATAAAATTGGTTGCAGTTCAGAAGGTGCATAAGCCTGTAGCTACAACAACAGTGTTATCCAAGGAAAAAATAAATCCTTACATTTTTATCACTGTAATAACATTTTTCACTAAATAATTTGTTTAATGTAGTCAGAAAGCTGATTTGATGCAATTCTGTTGATTTAATCTTTTATTGTTTTACTAATTTGTTCCACAATCTACGACTGAAACCATTTGGACAATTGCATAGTAGTTTATATGTTAGCCTTTTAACACAATATACATAATGCAGGTTATGTTACATAATGAATTTACTGACCTAAAGTAGGGACTCTCAGTTTTAATTAAACTGCATTCACATCCCAGCTAGAGGAGGATGCAGCTCCTCAGGGGAACAGAGCCCTATTTTTCTGGGATTGAAATGTGACTGGGGAACTGACTGAAAAGCGGTTTCACACTCTCAAGTGTGACCTTTTCTTCCCTTATTTCTGCAAATAAAATGTCTGAATTAGATTGCAGATTTGCAAGATCATCTATCATGCCAAAGCTACTATCATAATTCTGCAAAAAACAAATAAAATATTGATGCAGTTCTGTTCAAACACAAGAACGATCAGTACTTCATTATGTTTTGGATAACTGTTGATTATATTAAAATAAATAACTAAAAAGAGATCTGTGAGTTAATTTCTGACATTTTGAAAAGCTATGGTTTCAAGGACACTAATATTTTCAGTCATACTGATCCTTTAAAACTTCTTTGATGAGATGCCAGAGAAAGTGCAAGAGTTTTGTTTTAAGTGTACACTGCACCTCCTCCCCAACCTGTTGCTGCTCACTGCCAGTCAGTTGGCTGAATGATGCTAACTACACAGTGTGTATGCTTATGTTTCTGTTTGGTGTAAGAATGGACATTTATGTTATTGTTTATTGTTATTTTAGGAAAAATTATTGTAATAAAAATGAGTCATCTTGTGGCTAATGATTGTAAACTATGATTATGTGTGCAAAGCTGAGCAACCAACAACATTTTTGGGATTGTTACATTCAGCATGAGTAACTGCTGGTTGCATTTCTGATTCGAAATATAAACAAAGGAATTATATGTACTGTTTAGCAGCACAACTGCAACACTGACTGGAACTGAAGTTTAGCCCTTTTTAATGAGGAGAAAGTTTTACTTTCAGCGCATTGTTTGCTTCTGTAAGGCTCAGACTGAATGCAGTGATAGCTTTTAATGTCACTTCTATCATCATTTAATGCACACAATGCTAAATTGTTTATTCCATATTAATCCCTACTGTGTGGGCAAATGTCTGGTTGTGAAAAATACTGAGAGTCAAGGTGTGGAAGGTAAAGGAGAGAGCACCTGTCACTCTTATGAAGGAAAAGTTGCATAAGCAGCAACTATGTTAAGAAGTCACCTGCAAGTAGATAGTCCAACTGATTTACCAGGTAGTATTGGCGTAGACTCCAAGTTTTAATTTGTAAGGAATAGAAGAACAAAAGATTTTAATACTGTGTACAATAAGCATTTGAAAACTATTATACATACAAATGCAAGTGTTTAATTTTGTCTCTCTCTATCAAAATAAAAGTTAGAAATGCAATAACCATAATATGAAAATGGACCTAATGAGATAGTTTAATTTTACAAATACCTGTGTTTTATATGAAACCCTAATAGTTTAAGAATGTGATCATTTGTCACATATGGTTAGAAGAAGGTTATAGCGTAACAGAGCCAGTTAAACACAAACCATTTAACTGTGATTAAACTAATACTTTGATGCACCTTTTATTCAAGTTCAGCATTCAGTCAGCTTTAGTAGTAGTCTATAAACATGTTAATCTAGATTTGGTAATATTTATTCACCCAAAAATTATCCTAATGTATCATATTGGGGGAACATCTTTTGTCCACAGCCTTCTTCAGGTGACCCCGCAGATATTTTGTCAGATTTAGTTAGTACTCTAGCTAGGCCATGCCAGAACCTGTTTTACTCATTAACTAATTCTTTAGTTGATTTTGATGTATGCTGATGATTTAATTAGATTCTTCATTAGTGAAAATAAACTGTTTTATTATTTCCAATCCCAGTGTTTTATGTGCCATTTTGGATTTGGAGGTCATGGTAGGTGATAAACCTTTGATTTTATTACTTTGAATTCTAAGTTCTAAGGCCCTGTATGTTTATTTATCCCAACTTCACATGGAACACATAATTACAATGTGTCCTTCTATCAATCATATGTGCCAAAAGAGACATTTCAAAATGAAAAAAGTTTAATTTCTGCTGTACCACAATTTTAAAATGCATGGTAAAATGGTGGTACTTGGAGAACTTGGTATTTAGTGAGATATTAAAACCAATGGAACCAATGGATACAGTGCCAGACAAGTGTTTTGTTAAATTAGATTAATTTACTTTGACAAATAGTAACCATTTAGAATACAGATAGATGTCATGTGATTCTTTCATCATTTACCCATTCCCTCCCCAACCCCATATGGTGAATTTCAGGACTGAAAGCTGGTTTGTTCCAATTTTATTGAGGAAATGCTAATTTTGAGGTAAGATAGTATTTTTTTTAACAAAGATAAATCTTGTTTGGTGTTTACACAGTTACAGCTAGAATCATATGACTAATGCCAGTTGAAAATTGAGCTTCTCAAGCAAAATGTGGTGCATTTTACCTCAGCTAATTTCAAAGGACAATGCTAATACAGCTAGCTAAACAATGGTTGACAGGTGTGGGGTAGGTTGTAACATAGTGTTACAACCCGCCCCTTATATGTTTAAAAATGCAAAAACAATGTTACTTTTCATTAATTATTAATCATTTCAATAATTACTAATTTCAAAAAGTATGGCATTAGTCAAAAAAGTGATAGATGCCATTGTGGATCCATTGACCTATATATGTAACATCATTCACAACAGGATCATTTCCAGATCTTTTTTTTTTTTTTTTTTTTTTTTTTTTTAACAAATTACAGGCCAGTTTCATCACATTACTAGTTTTCTACCATCCTGGAAAATCTGGTCATCCAACTTGATGGCTTCATCAATAAACACCACATATTAACAGATTGTCAATAGAGAGAACATATAAACAGTGTGGACAACAAAAACTTTTATGTGATTTATTTTGTTTTAAAAAGAATCAGTATGTTTGCTGTTGTTTTATAGAGAATATGGGAAGGGCACTGATAATGTTAAACCTTGTTCATGTACACTCTTTCACACACGCGCACACACACACACACACACACACACACACACAAGTTCAACTGAGGGTGTGTTTGAATTATGGTCCGTCATAAAGAGTGACAGAGACTACTCTGGGTTGTTTTATTTCTCAAATACACGTTGTAGAATGAAGCCTACAAGGTGGCCTCTATTTTTGCTTTTTTTTTTTTTTTTTTTTTTTTTTTTTTTTTTTTGTCTTATTGTTAAAACTCACTCCAGCATGTGTTACAGCCTACCCCACTACTGGGTTAGGTTGTAACACAGGACATCTGTGTCTTTGACACTACCTCACAAAGTCTGTGATATACTTACAGGATTTTCAATCAGTAGCATTTGTAGTAAACAAGTGTGCGGATTTTGTATAACAGTTTGAGAACTCTATCTCCAAAAATCACGGAGTTATACGCTGAAGCAAAAAAAAAAAAAAAAAAAAAAAAAAAACCAAACAAACGTTACAATCATCCCCGGTCTCCCCTACTCGAGTTGGATATAATGAACACATATAGCTGAGCGTTTTCAACTTCATCACAAAGTTTACATGTTCCTGGATATTATTCTCTCCGTTCTCAGTTTAATCATCTGGGATTTTTGACGTAGACTATCGAGTGACATGTACGCCCATTGAAGAAATGGGCGTGTTTTCTGTGGGACGCCGCCCTCTTTACCTTATATGGTAATTGTACGGACCGTTGATTGACAGTGGGCAGCAGCTGCTGAGTTGCTCAGACATGGCGGAGGGTTCAGTGTAACTGAGGATCAGCGGCGGAGTTAAGTGAGTTTTCCCAGGAGTTGAGTAGGCAAAGGGAGCCCGAAATGATCCACAAAGAGAGAAAAAGGTGTTCAGTTGACGAGTACGTGAAGGGGAAGCAAAAAACGACCGGAACTGCTCCACGTTAGGAAGATGGAAACATGTATCGCTGTTTAGTGCAGTCAACAGCCTTGGGCAACAAATATGGCTTCTTGTGCCTTTTTCAATATGCTATAAAAATCGATTTCCCGTGCAACCTAATGCCGTGGTGGCTCAGGCGAACTTCTGCGAGCAGCGGTAAGTTCAGTTCGATAAGCGTTCGGTACTTTTGATCGGTGAGGATACTAACATCCACTTGGCTGTCCGGGGTTAGCTGGGAAAGCTACGGAACTACGGCAGATAGCAATGGAGCCAAAGCACAAAGAGTTGCTAGACCAGTGCCACCAGAACTTACTGGAGTCCATAACAGATGCGGACCGAGTGATCGAGCTCCTGATAGTCTCTGGTACTTTGAGTCAACTGGACAGGTTCGAACTGGACCAGAACTGCTCGTCCAGCGCCGAGAAAGTCGATCACCTTCTGAAGATGCTGATGAACAAGGAGAGCGACCATTTCCTCGACCTGTGTGTGGCCCTGGAGAAGGCATATCCTGACCTGTACACTGCCCTGTTCGGAAGCAACGGCGGTGGACCTGCGGACCACTCCACTGGTAAGAGCCCAAACCCCAACTTCTCATAAAAAGCCTGCTGATTGTATCCAAAAATGAGCGACCCCTGTCGCGGCATAGCCCTTGTAATAAGTGCAATCTGGGTGGTCTCCTTCGTGTAAGACTCGAAGCTTGCTTTTACTATCAGCTCAAAAGTGCTAAAAACATGTAGAGGCACGGAAATGTTGCATATTCTTGTAGCAGTGTCGCTATAACATGCACTGACTTTTAAAACCAGCAGTCAGAGTGTAACGTTAAGCAGAAAATTCAGGATTTTTAGCAATTTGCCAAAGCAAAAACATCCGCGAGTTGAGCTCACTCCCATTCCCATTCCCATTGGAGCTCTGTTTAGAGGCAAAATATTTTTCTTTTTTTTTTTTGCTATAATCCACCACAAATGCTCGTTTGTCATGAGCTAGCGTTATAGTTTGTACAATATGTAGTCTGGGTTGTTTCCATGGCAACGGACGTGCTGCTCACATGTTAAGTTCATATCAGCCTGTGCATGCAGCCTACCCATGCATGTGTTGCAGACCAAACTGCTTACCAACTGTGATGGTGGATTCTCTTCTGTATTTGCCCTCTGTCTTATTGGAGTCGAGTTTTATTCGTATGGCACCAATCATACACGAGATCCACAACTGCTTTTAAAGGAAAATGGGGGAAAAAAAGAAGTAATGGATTTAAAATAATGACAGAAAATAAGCACTGAGAAATAAATGGCTCACTTCAAATTTAAGCAAACCATTGCTTAGACATGATAAAAATGAACCGATAAAGGAATATGTGCCCTTTATAGGAAAGCTGCTGTAATTAACAGTGTGTTTAGCCCCAGTCTAAAGAAGCCAGCAGTTTCTCCACATATCAGGTTTCCTGATAGTTCTAGAGCTGAGAAGCTTAGAAACTAAAATCAGCCCCCCTTGTTGAGCTGTGCCCCTGGAAACACTGTAAACTAGTGTCTGGTGCCCTGAAGGATCTGGATGGTTCAGACCTGACAGCCAGCTCTAAGATTTCTGTAGGTAGGTTTAAGACCGTTTAGACCAATAACCAGGTTTAAAATGTATAATTTGCAAATCTTAAGCCATTGCTGTGATTTAAGGACCAGTGTGATATGGTTCATTTCCATAGTGTTGGTCAAGACTGGCTGCAGCATTTTGGATGAGCTGCAGATGCCTGGTACCTTCTTTTTTTTTCTTTCAGTGAGAGATGGTAAGGAGACCCTTGCAATAATCTAAACTACTGAAACCAAAACGTATGTACCAGTTGTGCTGTGATCTGATATTTTGGTCTGATTCTATTAACTCACACCAAGTTTTCTTGCTTGGTGTGTGGTTTTAGCCTCATTGAATCAAGAAATTTGCATCCATCCACTCGAGTATTTTATGGACACACTTACTCAGTGACAGTAAGAGATTGTAATTATGTGGTGACACAGAAGTATAAAGCTGTGTGTCATCGGCATATATATTAGGGGTTTTAGGTTTAGCTAATTATAGTTCAGTGGGTACCTTAGCTTTAAAGTCAGGGTTCAGTCAAGAAAAACAAAAACTCTATCTAGCTATTTAGCTCTCTCACCCCTGTTTCCTGGGCGGGGTGGGTGGCTCTTCATCTTTACCAACCTGGGAGCTTGAGGGTTCTTTGCAATATCTTAGTGGTTGCTAAGACTGCTCTCCTCTGGACTGAGATGTTAGATGTTTCTCCTGGTATCTGTTGGAGCCACTTCTCCAGTGTCTGGGTCACAGCCCCGAGTGCTCCGATGACCACAGGCACTACAAAACCTGCCAGGCTCGTTGTCGCTCTTCCCTAAGCCCTTGGTATTTCTCCATTTCCTTGTGTTCCTTTTTCCTGATGTCTCCAACATTTTGATGGCCACATTAATCACAACAGCTGTCCTCTACTGCTTGTCAGTGATCACAATGTCCTGTTGGTTAGCCATTACCTTTTTTTCCATTTGTATCTGGAAGTCCCACAGAATTTTGGTGTAGTCATTCTCCACCACCTTGGGAGGTGATTCCCACTTTGACCTAGGGGTCTCCAGTTTGTATTCTTCACAAATGTTTCTGTACTCTATATCAGCCACTTGATTATGGTGGTGTATTCCTTTCCTGCTAGTATCTTGTAATCTGCTGTGAGACCTGGGATCTTGCCAGGTATGGTAGATCAGCGCCTCTATTGCTCTTGTGCTCATTGGCCTGCTCCTCTGCTGCCTTTTGGCATTTCAAAAAGTTTGCAGTTCTGAACTGGCTGGAGATTTTCTTTTTGCTTTTGTCAATTTAAAAATGTTAAGAATTGTTACTTTGGAATTCATGAATAGGACTATGCCAAAGTGTGATATTATAAAATTGTTTTTAATCATTTAAAAGTCATTTTGATACATCGGTACAATTTGTATTTGAATGCACTGTAGAAGCTCACCTGGTGGGGAAACATCTCTTGTTGAACAGAGTCCTTTCAACACCATACCAGTCCCATGTCTGCTGCTACAAAGACTCCTATGGCATTTCAAGCTGGTTGAATGCTACAGGCATCTGGATTTGCACTTTGGCATTATTTTTGTCTTGTCAATGATGTTTTAATTTTGCTTGATTTCATTTCAAGACAATAATTAAGCTCCATAGTGAATTTTAAAAAAACCTGACAAAACTTTGCTGTGGTCCTACTTCCTTTCTCCATAATCACTGTAGTTGACTGAAAAAGCTGTAATGTTCCCAAATAGAAGATGTTTTTGTGAGGAACCATGTAACTGTGTTTATGATGTTTAAAATGTGGCATACCTTAGTTCTGCATGTGCACAGGTTTAAAACCACACTGGGAATTCCTGTACACGTGGTGTACTGCCACGGCAAAATAAAAGCTGCCACACATTCAGAATGAAGTTGTTGTTTTTTAATATGCTAAAACAATGTAAAGCATATTTTTTATAGTTTTTAATTCAAGCCTATGAAAACAACCCTGATGTTAAGGTATGTTGCATTTGAACGACAGTAACCTAGTTAATGAGTTTGGCCTTCATGCGTAATGTTTCAGACATGTTTTGAACAACATAGTTTAATGTTGGGTAATTTTTCCGTTGAGACTCATTTCTGGTTGCATTTTCAGACGAGTACATTAAAATATTATCAGAAGAAAAGGAAGGGACTCAGGGAAGACGTTAAGGTAACGTTAGATGGAGATGCTCCATGTTCTTTATTGTGATGGAATTCCCTCAAGTTGTGAAGAATATAGAAGTGATAGTGATCTGTACCGTGACACATGTAATATTTATATATTCCTAATGTTCCTTGCGTGATATTGGTGATTGAAATGAATATAACGCTTCCCAATTATATTAGGCAAGGAAACAGGCTGAAGTAGTGGAGGAGGTGAGTCAGGGAGAGAAAAATGGAGAGGCAGAACAGGAGAGTGCGTCTTCCTGCGCAGGTGAGCATGTTCCCATGTTCCCATGCAACAGGGTGTTAGAGCTCTTTTTCAAGAAACCCAGAAAATCAACTGACCCACCCCACTTTTCCCAGTCTATCAGTGAGTCTGTTATATTATGATCAACTGTCTTAAATGCAGCACTGAGAGCCAGTGTAGCCATTTGATTTGTTTCCTGTCCTCGCTGCCACTGCCTTCACTTCAGTGGTTTTGGTTGCTGTTTCACAGAGACAAAGGGCAACCAAGTGTAAAAGCCTTGTCTAGTTTAGCCTGTTTTGCTTTTGTCCCAATGACTACGGCCAGTCAGTGGCTTTCCCGCAACTGGCGTCATAACCCGGAGGCTTGAATGCAGGATGAGCCTTGAGATCCAAAAGTTTGGAGGAGATGAAGGCATATACAATGTTTCACATAAAAAAAAAAAAAAAACAAACAAAAAAAAAAACAACAACCTTGCATGCAGTGTTTCAAATCATAACATAGCAGCAGTTTTATTCCAAAAGGACTAAATCTATTGTTCCCTGGTACAAAGTTGGCCTTGGTCTACTGGTTGCAAGTAGACCTTTGCAACGTGTGCTGAGTGGGTTTCTTGCCGCTCTGCTGACAGGACCACTAATGCTTCCTTAAGCTTTATTACTTCCTTGTATTGAGTGTTGCTGCTGCACAGTAACACTCAGCAGTGTGGATTTGAGCGTTCCTTTAAACATACCTTTTTTTTTTTTTTTTTTATTCTAAAGCACCGGTCCTTGAGGGTGACATGTGTTGTATTTGGAGAAAGCAAGCACAAGTTGTGGGTCTGACTTGTCATTCTGTGGTTATTCAACAGAGGATTATACCCAGCTCTCCTCACTCTGGGATTAAACTTTCTCTGCGAGACACGCTTTTTAATTCATTTGCAGTCATCTGTATTAGCTGCTGTGTTTCTGGCTTACTCTTTTCACAGTTATGGTTTTCATTAATTAGGTTTTTTTTGTTGTTGTTGTTGTCATTTTGAGAGAGTGATAAGGGTGATCTAATTAATGTTTTAACCATGTTTTATAAGAGCCTGAAGACAAGCTGCTCACAGTGTACCTTCAGGCAGAGAAGCTGGTAGAAAGGGATCATGGGGGATGAAATCCTCAGAGCGGTGGTGTGTCTGTGAACAAGGCAGGGTGTGAGAGGAGAGGGATTCTGAATGTGATGTGTCTTGCTGATAGCAACCTGCTCTCAGCTTGTACTCGTCTCATGCTGCCTGCCTGCTCTTGTTCTCTGCTTTACCTCCTATGCCAGCTAAGCCTCTAAAGACACGCATGTACAAAATCATCCAAAGACACGTCGTTCTGCCAAAGGAAAATGGTGCAGGTGCACACATTAATACACAATGATTAGAGGCCACAGTCTGTAAATTATTAGTTGTAAAGATGGCAAGCTGCTTCATATTTTCTGTAGAGGACATACACTCATTATTTAGGCCCTGTTTTTAGATCTATGCACCCTAAACACTGCTGCTTTCCTGTTGCAAAAGATTTCCTCTGAATATTGAGCACAAATGATGCGTATGCACCCTCCTTTGCAACAAGAGAAATCAGTCGCTATCTTCTCTGATTTATTTAAATCAGCGGTGGGACTCAAATAAAACTGACTTAATTGCAGGGTCTGTAATTAATTAATCACATTTTAATTGAAAACTATACGTCAATAAAATAAGCAAGATTTTTCAATTCAAAAACCTTTTCGCTGCTAAATTATAGAGTAAATAAACTTGGGCTCAACAACAAAGATGTTTGTTGTTTTTAATCTGTTATTTAGGTTATTCAGCCATCAGATTGGTGCAAAGTTCTATTATACCCATTCATCTTTCAAGTGTTTCAGGAACCCCTGATCATTCATCTAACTTCTTTAGGGGAAAAAAAAAAAAAAAACTTCTTCAGAAATGTGAACTGTGGATGTTGACATTAGTATTGGGGATGTCTGTGCTTGCTGCAACATGTTTTACATTGAGATGGTAGTTTAGGCTTGAATAGCTTCGGTGATAGGCCAACTCCTTTTTCCACAACTTGCACACAGCAGTAATCTGTTCCAGCGTACCCATCAGATTGTTTTTTGAAGTCAAAATTAACCCCCAGTGGACCAAGAGAAGCAGCTTTGTCGTCCGTCGCTTGTGCATCAGATTTACAGGCGTGTCGGAAACGGACAAATACAAAGGTTCTGGCTGGAATCTTTCTATGTTTTTAAAAAAAAAAAAAAAAAAAAAAAGTGCAATTGTGGTTAAAAAATTTTTTTAACGCATTAAAATCTTTGTAATTAATTTATCGAAAGTAACGCGTTAAAGTCCCAGCCCTAATTTCAATAATGTTTTAGAAATTCAAGCACCAACAGTTGAGCTGTGTTCATTCCCTGGCTTGTGTGTTAATTTCCTTGCACTATCTTGGCAATATTTAAACCTGTTGAATTGAGTAGGAAATATTTGAACTTTTTCACAGTTTGTAACATTACAACTGTGAACTTCAGTGTATTTTGGCCACGGGTGTCCACTTCAACTGACAACCCAGGCAAGGAGAACATTAACCACAGCATGTCCCAAAAGGCCTGTGGTCACTCTGGAGGAACTGCAGAGATCTACTGCTCAGGTGGGGAAATCTGTTGACGGAACACCTATTAGTTGTTCCGCAATCGTAGCCTTATGGAAGAGTGGTAGGACAAAAGACATTGTGAAAGAAAGCCATAAGATGTATGGTTTGTAAGCTGATTAAAAACTTATGTAGGGGACACCCTACATGTTGGTCATATGAGAACAAAATTGATTTTTAATGGTTTTTTTTTTTTTTTTTTTTTTTTGGCTTCCATGTAAATGTGATATCTGGAGACTAACGCTGCACATCATCCTGAACACACCCTGGTGGCAGCATCATGGTGTTTAATGTTGATGGGAAAATGGATGGAAAGTGTTGACCAAGGGGGCTGATTACAAATGCATATTTTTAATCGTTTAAAAAACTGGAAACCAATGTTGCCTTTGTTTTACTAAGTATGTCCTAGTTTGTATTGGTCTATACCTCTGGTCTGCTTCTTTTGCTTTCTTGAATTTTGTTTTCTCAATTTTGAGGATTTTGATCCTTTTTTTTGTTTGTTTTTTGTGACTCATTCACTTTGTTCCTTCAAGCTTTTACCACAATTCATTAAGACTCTTTCTCGCAATGAGTGGCTGTATTTCTTGGCACACTAAAAGACTAACCGACACCGAGGCGGGTGATAAGCAGAGGGAGCAAGAGAGATGGAGACAACAGGGCTTTTGTTGAGAAGTTCAGCAGCCCCCAAAGTGCACAGTCAGCAGCTTGCTCTGTGTACAGCAGCCCAGGACATGGGGCAGTGTTTCTGTGTTATGGGGGGGTGTTGTCCTCTCTGTCAACGAGTTTCTGTCCCATAAACCACCCTTTCCAGACGAAATGAATTATGACCGTGGCGCTCTTTGTCACCAGCAAGGCTTTTAAATACCTCCCAAGAGCTCGACCTGGCTTTACTTTCTCTGTCAGTCAGAGTTTGCGTCAGTGTCCGTCATGCTGTGATGCACGTTGCCACTTACCTTGTCACCCCACTTTCTTTTTCTTCATCGCTCTTTGTACCTTCCTCCGACTTCACCACCTCAGAGCAGTGTTGTCAACACACAGAGGAACCCATCACTTTATCAGCTGATAGAAGATATTTAGATGGATTCTCACTGGAGGATGGCCTTATTCCTTTCACTAGTTTTCCCCACTTGAATTATTATCCAACTTTATGTTTATCTGTATTTTATGTAGAGCTTCACCGTCGTAATCACAAGGTCCTACATGATTGCAAAATTTGGTATGTTGTTACATTGCAACTGGCATGCCAATATGATGTTTATCTATGTAGTTCAATGGACTTTTTTTTTTTGAGTACTATTAAAAAAATGTAACAGTTAGGGACAAATGTTTTGATGGATAAACTAAGGTAATCCAGTAATCCCTTGGATTTAAAACTCCCACTTATTTTATCTTTTCTGTCCTGTAGCCTCCTTGGGAAAAAACCCCTCTAATCTCTCAAAATCTATCAGCAAAACATGCAGTTGCAATATCATTTTTAAATATTGCAAGGAGTATATCAGTTGCGATTACTGCACATTTTCTTCAATCTTCTCTCTCTTCATTTTTCATAATGTCCCTGCTATTCTATTTGAGCTTCAGCCAACTGGTCTAATATATTACAGGCATGCAGAGTGGTAATGATTGCTGAATATACAGTTGAAACCAGATGTTGACGTACACTGTATCATGCATAAGCTTGTTTTTGTCACAGTAAGTCAGACTAAACTATTCATGGTTTAGATCAGGCAGAATTATGAAAATATTTTGTATTTATTTGTATTCATCAACTTCAGAAGTTTACATGAACTAAGATTATGCCTTGAAAGAATTTGGAAAAGCCCAGATGTTGTCATGGCTTTGTAAGCTTCTGCAGGAGAGCACCTGTGGATGTATTTTAAGGCAACATCTCACACACAATGCTTCCTTGTTGTGATATCATGGGGGGGGAAAAAAATCAAAAGAAATCCACCAAGATATCTGACAGAGAATTGTGAATCTCAGCAAGTCTGATTTATCCTTTGATCCTTTTGATTTTTTTTTTTTTCTTCTTCTCTTTTTTTTTTTTTTTTTGGATGCAATTTCGAGATACCTGAAGTTTCCTGCGTTCTAGAGGTGCAGAAAAAAAAAATGATTCCATAGAGAATTGCAATTCCTAGTCCTGGGAATTCTGAATCGATTCAAAATGCTCAAAAATCAATTTTAAAATGTTTTAAGTTGCATGTCTTTAAAAAAAAAAAAAAAAAAATTCATACAGTATGGAACCTTATAGAATTGTTATACTTGTTTACACTGTCTTTTCATCTTGTCAGACACATAATTTAAACAGAATCTCTTGATCATTTGAATAGAAAAATTGGTTTCTGAATTAAAAATCGTTTCTGGATCGAATCATGACCTAAAAATCAGAATCGACTCGTTAGACACTGAAAGATTTGCATCTCTACTGTGTTCATCTGCTCAAACAATTATAGGGAATTTTAAACACAATCTGAATGTCTGTTATGCTTTTCAGGAATGAGACAAACATGTTTTATTGGGAAATGTTTCCCAGAAGTAAATCAAAAGACCTTGTGAGAATTTTGGTTGGACCTGGTAAGAGACTAGTACTGTCAGCAGTGAAACAAATACTGTTCCAACTTGGACTGAAAGACCACTCGGAGAGGAAGAGGCCAGTACTCAAAAGCAGCATAAAGAACAGCTTACTCTTTGCAAAGAGCTTCATTTCTGTTGACACGACCTGAGACAGGTCTGATCAAAATTAAAATTAGAACCTTTTTGCCAGAATGACCATCGTGACATTTGGAGGAAGAAGATGAAAGCTTGCAGCTGAGAACACTGTCCCAACTGTGAAGTATGGGGGAAGCAGCATCATGTTGTGGGGGTGTTTTGCTGCTGAAAGAACTGCTGCACATCCCAAAAATGATGGAAAAAAAGAACATATTTTTAGTAATATTGAAGCAGCATCTCAAGACATCGGCCAGAAAGTTAAAGCCTGTGTGCAAATGGGTCTTTCAAATGGACCATCATCCTAATTCTAGTGTCAAAATAGTTACAAAGTGACTTCAAGAAACATCATAATATTTTGGCGTGAACATCACAAAGCCTTGATCTCAGCCAGGTTAAAAAAAAAAAAAAAATGTACGCAGTGCTGTAAAGGTGCGAGCAAGGCGACCTACAAACCTGACACAATTGCACCAGTTCTGTCAGCTGTAATGGGACAAAATTCCAGCAAATTATTGGAAAAAGCTTGTAGAAGGATGCACAAAACATTTGTCCTGTGTCACACCAGATACTGAGAACATGTACATTTTTTTTTTTTTTACTTTGAGGAAAGTAAAAAAAGATATTTTAAAGAAATTGTTTGAAGTATTTTTCTTGCATTTAGCAAATAAATCATGGTAATCCAAACCAGCCTGAAGCAGTAAAACAGTCTGATTTGATCTTAGATAGCGAGGGGTAAATATGTCATTTTATAGAGTGTATTTAAGTATCTAGCTTCAACTGTAATAGTTTACCATCTATTGCATCCTAGCAGTCTTTTAGTGTTGCTGAAGCTGACACAAAGTATTTCCACATGTACAGAGTAGGGACAGGTGAATTTATTCATGTTTTTTGTTTTTTTTTTTAATGGTGAACACAGCAAAAAATAATTGTAAAAAAATATATAGTTCTTCTAAAACATTCTTCATTTCAGTGTCATTTTTACTTTTCAAACCGATGTGGGCTTGCTTCTTGTCAGTTTCCCTAGCGTTTAGCATGTTTTTAATTCCCTGTTTCACAGCTTCTCCTGTCCAAACACTGCTGAAATAAAATGAAAATGCTTCAAGTCCTTTTCATTACACATTTAAAGAAAACCTTGTCTGTAGCCTCAATTCCTGCACAAACCACAACACTTTCCTTCTCTGAATAATAAAAACAGATGGTAAAATAAAACATAGATGCCCTTTCATGTGTGCACACATAATGTGACCATATTTTAATGCTTTCACTGAAAGGATTTTTGAGTACTTATGTGAAAACAGCCAGCGAGCCACAACCACAGAACCTACTGGCTCAAATCAGCTTTACTACGACCTAAAAGCTATTGACCGTCTGAAGTTGTGAAAACAGGTGCTGTTTAGTAGAGGAAACCTAGCTTTCACCACTCTGTTGGAGTACTTTAATGCAGATGAAGGAAATCACATGCAGTTCTCTTCCAATGGACAAAGGAGAGATTGACCCAATCTTACTGGAGTGCTGGTTCTCTTTGCTGGAGCTCTCAAACAAGATGTTCCCAGTAATATCCAAATTAGGTTTACATGTTTATAAACTTAATCAAGCCAGGCTTGTTGGCAAAAGGGACACTGGAATTTTAAGAAAGTAATATTTTGAATAAAATTCTTGTCTCCTAATATGAAATATTTAGGTTTAGTTTGAGTACTGTGATGGCAGAATGACTTGTTATAGATAAAACCCACACCATCCTCTGCTCTGTCTCTCTCTATGTGCTGAATTGATCCCTGTGTCGGTCTTTAGGCTCCATCTGATATATGCAAGGCGTTATAAATTGTCAAGATTTTTTTTTTTTAAAACCATCTTTTTAAAGGAATCCAAATCCTTTTTGTTTTTTGTTTTTTTTTCCTCACATAAAGTGATTCAAGTTTTTGCTCCATGCTGAAAAAAATTAAGTTTTCCCATCTGGAGCATTGTTTCTGAGTAATGATTATATGCCCTTTTCATTGTAATCTCTTTCAGTTTTTTCCATTTAAAGTTCTTGTGCTCTTTTAATTGAAACACACTAAAGCTTTTCTAAACACGCATGGGTTCCTCTGTAATTAAACATGAGTGGATTGTCACAAAGATTTATAACGTTACAGCAGCTATTTCGTTTTGGCTTGTGTGTGTGTGTGTGTGTGCTAGCTGGAGTATGCTACCCAGCATTTGGAGGACATGTTGCAAACATCTTTCACCCTTTTTATTTCTGACCCTAGGAGGAGGCAAGCTGTTCAGTGGGAAATTATGCCTCGTTTATGCTGAGCTCGGCCTCTTTGCATCGAGATAATAGGTTGGTCTGGACAGCACCGATGTGCTTTTTTTGGATGCTAGTGCTGCATAGCTGCTCTGACAGGTTCATTGGACTGAATTTTTCTCTGTGTCCCAAATGACTTGCAGAGATCCAACAACGCTCTAGCATTCAAGCTGTTCACGACAGCCTTGACTTTCAGTCAGTAGTGGAACAGGTATTATTTTGAGCTGCACCGGAGGCCAGAGTTGGACCTTTGTATGAAAAAGATGTGTAGGATTTACCGAGCTATGGCGAGCACTGAGGTGTGTGGCGGCTAGTGTGCTAGCTAGCTTTGAAGTATCCCCGTCTCATAGAGTCATCATATAGTTGTGGCATTGTTTTTTTTGGCCAAGCACAAACTCTCGAAAGCAGGTGATCAATCTTTCACTCTGCCAGTAAGGTTTCACTGGCTCGATGCCCAGAATCCTGGTCTGTGGTGTTGCTGCCATCCCAAGAATCAGGCCCACTCACAGTTTACAGTAAGTCACAGTACACAGGGAAGGATGCATAAAATTATTTAGCAATTTATTTATTTATTTATTTTTAAAGTTATATTGTGACCATTTAAACCTTTTTAAAGTCTGAATGAATGTTGTCTGACTGAAATGAATATTGAACGGATTTTTCCTAATATGCTTTCAATGATAGTGTTGTGTTAGCTGTTTAGTAGACCTGGGGTCTTTCTGAATAAAGTGTACAGATTGTGGATGCATGGATTCTCTTCAGATACTACTGTCAGGTTAATTGGTGTGTTTGTGTGCACGGTTGGCTGTTCTGTATGGTCCTCTGTCTCCCTGTTTTGACCTGGCAACCTGTCCTGAGTGAGGGCAGCATGGGTACGAGGTCCTCCTTTACACCTAAGCTGCCATCACTGTTTGTGCATCCAGGGGTTTGGATGAGATCACACTGGCAAACATCTGTATCCATGTAACTTTTTTTACACGTTGCCATGTTTCTGCAAACCTCCATGTATTGTATTGGGATTTTTTTTATATGACAGACCAACACAAAGTAGTGCATAACTGTGAAGTGGGAAGAGAAGCAGACATGGTGTCAACATTTACAAGTAAAAATCGAAATAAAAGTGACGTGCGTTGGTGCTTAGCCCCCGTTACTATGACCTTTACTATAATCTCTACATGTATCCAGTGCAGCTACTAAATGGGATCCACCTGTGTTTAATTTAATCTCTTTCTGAACCCAGCTGTTCTTCGAAAGCTCCAGAGATTTTATTAGAGAACATTAGTAAGCAAGCCAAGGAACACAGCAGACAGGTCAGGGAGAAAATTGTGCCAATGTTTAAAGCAAGGATAGGTTATAAATTAATATCCAAACATTAATATCACATGGAGGTCTGTTCAATCCATCTTGAAAAATGACTTAAATTAATTGAGAACTTGTGGCAAGACTTGGAAAAATAACATCTACAGACACTGTTCATTTAATCTGGCTGAACTGGAGCTATTTGGCAAAGAAGAATGAGCAAAAAATGTTTGTCCCCAGGTGTGCAAAGCTGTTGGAGATGTACCCTAGTAGACTTGCAGCTGTAATTATTTCAAAAGTTGGTTATACAACGTGTTGAGTCAAGGGGACTAAAAGAAGATTTACAGCAAATTTTTCAGATTTTTTTTTTTTTTTTTTTTTTTTTTTTTTTTTTGCTGTAAAGAAAGTTAGTCAAAGCAGTGTTGCAATCTGGTGTAAAACCAAAATGTAATAAAATAGAAATGGATTCTTTTTTTCAGGTGAAAACAAATTTTCTTTTTTAGTGAATTATAGTGATCAGTCAAAGGCTAGAATAGTTTTGCTTATAAACAGCAAACCAAAGTTGTTGATTGTCAACAGAGCTCAGTCTTCTTTGTAACCAACCTTCCTTTACAAACTCCAATTTTTCAGCTCTGTGACTAGCTCTGATCTGACTCGGTTATATCAGCAACACAGCAAGTTAAACCTCCACCCTCTGCGCCACTTTCCTTCCTAGACCCTGGGAACGTGCAAAGCAGACGCATCATTCATGCCTCGAAGGGAATTGTGTGAAAAATAGCTTGTTTCAGTCCATAAATCTGCTATGTTTAAGATATGGAGTGTATGTAGCTTTCTATTGCCTCACCTAAACCGTTATAGAAGTGATATACACAGAATATAGATTGAAAACGAGGGATAAAGGAGTTCTGTTGCTGACTTTGTGCTCAATCTTTGAAATTACTGAAAGTTGAGGAATAGGAAGCAGTGTTACGAAAGATTTGTAGGACTGAAATGTTGCTTATTTAAACTACGTCTGTTCAATGCATGGAGCCCCCATCAGGATTTAGCTGTCAGAGTTATAATCTTTCTGCTCTCTGGTTTAATGCTGCCGCATTCTTTAGCTACACCTAAATAGGCAGTAAAATGAGCGGGTAGTTTTCAGCAGCATTAGTGTTTATTGTATTTGCTCCTCTGTAGTTTAAAGGGTGTGAAGCTGGGGATGCAAAAGAGTTGAGGGATATGTAGACTCATTGTTGCTCACCGACAGAAAGATAAGCTTATATTGACTTATAAGTGATAGTATAAACTGTATTTTTTTTTTCTTTTTTTTTTTTTATGTATATGTTTTAAGTCTGGAATCCCTGATGCTGCTTTGTTGAATGACTCTTAACATATACTGAGTGCTTTTTGAAAAAGAGCTGATATTTTAAGACTTTCTTTCACAAATATTATGTTTTGTTTACATTTTGTTTTGCTTTCAAAAAAAGAATCTGCTGTGTTCCTGATGTTTACATCCATGGAAATGCATGCTTTTCTAAAATAAACTGAGTTTACTTACTATGTTGAACACAACTGCATATAGTCTGATATTTATACTGCAATTTTTTTTATTTTAGTTTTTTGGCAGAGGGGGACTTAAAAATGACTTGAGTCAGTGAAAGGCTGGAGCCACACTTTGCATCTTGTTTTGATACTTTGAGGCTTTTTCTTTTCAGCACCACATTGCAAAGTCAGTTTCCCTCTCATCCACTTTCTCCATGGCAACGTGTGTCGTCTGGTTTATGAGCTGAAGAACATAATCTGGTTGTCTGAAGCAACTGTTGGTAACGTAGTAGACGGTTGGATTGTGAAGGGAAGCAGACGGAGGAGTGGGGGAAGTGGAACCTCATCGGTGGAGCAAGCATTCCCCTGACCTATTTAGATCACAGTAAAAGGGCCTTTGTTACCATTGCCTCAGGTCTTCCACTGGAGTAATTCTCACCTTAGATGGCTGTGTGTTGTTACGTGTAATGGCTCCTGTTAAAATGTACCATGATTTTGGCAGTGAAATTTTGCTTTACCATTTAATAGAAATCCTGTTTTGCATCGTCTTGTTTTGGGCAAAGACTAGTACATTCTTTGCATAGATCTGATCTTCAACTGTGGAGATCAGATCTATGCTTCCCTAATGGAACTCCATTTTATTGAAAGAGTGAATGTGTTTACAAATGACCAGCCTCCCAGTTTGTGGCCGGTGCTAATTGATATCGATAATAAAAAGGCCTCTCGCCACTGACTCATCTTTGTCCACAGAGGACCGGTGTGTGTCCCTCCTTACTGCTTTTATTGTCCTGCATACTGGCCTGAATTATCAGCCGGTGATTTTAATCTTATTATAGAAATCGTGGTGTACATATTTGTCCTTACAGAGAAAGAATGTGTAATTCCAACGATTGTCCCAGAGCTGCTTCATGCGTAGGAGGTATAGCTGTATGTTGTTTGAGTGCCTTTAGTAGAAGAGATTACTGGGATTTATCCAAGTGGTTTGTCTTTTCAAATCACACAGTAAAAGATAAAGGAAGGAGAAGTTGAGAGATTCACCAGAGATATGAGTCAGACATTTTTCTCTTCACCGTCTCAACGGTGATCGGACGGTCAAATAGTGTAAAATCAGCCCCCCCTTTTATTAGTTACATCAAAACTAAGAGTCCTTAGTGGTTTTGTTTCGTAAATGTATTAACCAACAGTATGTACCGTGACGTGAGGTGCTTTTTTTTTTTTTTTTTTTTTTTTTTAGAATTTCACGAAAATCTGATAAAGGTTGGAAAGAGATGCTCTGATGCATAGATGGGGATAATCTTCATTTTCTGGTGAATCTGGGCTGTTGCTAACAGCTCTCCTTTTTTTTTTTTTTTTTTTTTTTTTTTTTATTTTCTGTATTTTTTTATTTTTTTAATCTATTTAATAATTTTCCCATTTGACTTAAAGATTTAACTATCCTTCAAAAAAAGCTATTTTATAGTTTCTGATTAACTTTGACCACAAAATAAAACAGAAAAAAAAATTGCACTTATTATATATAGAAATATGATTGAACTGAATGCTAGAAGTGTGCTACCTCCAGCATGACGCTAAAAAAAAAATCTAATGAAATCCTTATTTATACGTTTGCAAAAATAAAAAGTCTGAGTGTTTTTAAAATGTCAAAAAAAGATGATCGAACAGAAAATGAATAAACAATAGATCACAGTTTATTGAAGAGTACAATTCAAAAGGAAAGCAAATCTCTATGTATTATACCCTTAAATTAAAATATCACTGTGGAAACTTATGAATGACTTGTATTTAATAACAATATAAATAACAACATTGTCTTACTGAAAAAATTGTTTGGTCCAGGTGCTGTTTTGACACTGAAGCAACTTGTATGTACTCAAGTATCTTAAAGCTTCCAAGCCATTTTTTGCAATATTTATATTGTTTACTGTGATTTTGTAGTAATGATAAATTTGCGATACATTATGCACTCTGGACTTTGTGTTTTTATGAGTTTTTCTGGTTTAAATCCTATTAACTTTGATATTTCCATTAGCATTAAAATTAAAGGTGATTTGAAGTTGAATTTAAATAGAAATTACAGATTTGTTTTGTCTGTTGGCTCATCCTCGCCCCGGGTGTTGTCTTTTCAGATGCTCGTCATGCGTCGCTCTTGTACTCCTGCGAGGACGTAATGTAATCTTACAGAGCACACAGATTTTCGATCACGTTGGTCTTTGCAAAACTTTTAGAAACGGCTTCTTTTTACAGGGAAACGTAACCTGCCCAGCTGTAGCCAACCAATGACTGGAGCAAAACACGACCAAGACACGGGCACACCCATGCAGCTCAGGACTGCAGCTGGGGGTTTTACTGCACACACAGCACCTTGGAGGAAAAGAGTTTTAATGTTTTGTCAAAACAATTAAAGGAAATAAATATTCTTAAACAAAAAATCAGTTGACTAAAGATACTGATGTCGACACACTAATATTGTCAGTGCGATCAGTTACGCAGACTAGTTGCAGCAGCACTGTCTACCTGTATTAAGTAACCTGTAGCATTATTCTTTTTCTGTTATAGTCCTTTAAAATAAAAAAAATTAAAACAAAACAGAATCAGTCTTTCTGGAATGTTTAAGATGGAAAACGAATGCTAAAATCTTTTTTTAAAAAATGGATTGCAGGAAGAGGGGAGGAATGAGACGCATGTAATAACTGAGTGAGAGTTTTATCATCTGAGGATGTTTTAGTCCATAAAGTATCTGTCCTCATAACTTTGCCATAAGGTTGCGTTCAAATACTCTTGTTGTTTTTGGTTGTTGTTGTTGGGGGGGGTTTTTTTTTTTTTTTTTTTTTTTTTTTTTTGTAGCAGAGCTTCACTGAGTTCGCCTCTAGGATATTATGAAAAGAGTTATCCGACATCTAAGCTGACATAACGCCTCCCGGTGGCTCCCGTCTTTTCCTATGAGCCATCGTCAGTCACACACTGGGTTCAAGAAGTCAGATGTTGCTTTTGAATGCCACCAAAGACATGAGGAACAGCTTTTTGCATAGATGTGCTGATTGTAGAGAATCACCGCTGCGCAACTCCACAGTACTTCTCGTCATGTCTGGTGGAACAATATGCAATCAAAGCTGTGCGCTTGAAGCACTTTGCAGAGCAGGAGGGTTGAGGGTTGAGCGTCAGACAGGGAATGTCAGAACATATTAAAAGCCTTTGTGCTTTGCTCCTCTCCTTCTCCCTCTCTTTTTTTTTACCCTCTCATATACATTTCTTCCTTATCTTTTTCTGTGACTTACTTAGGCTATCTCTTTTCATCCATCCTCTGCTTGTCCTCTCCGTTCCTCTGTCTGCCGGCCCTAAGATGGAGTGGCTCAGTCGCACAGAGCTCATAGTTAATTATGCTTTGCCTCGTCACACAGGAGAGCTGCAGCTAAAGCCAGTGGGAAGCAAGGGCAGAAGCAGAAGTCAGGAACTGCTGCTGTCAAACTATGACTTGACTGCCACTGATGATGCTGGCCACCATTTCAGCTCTCCTTAAGTTTTGTTTTCCATTTCTTCTACACACAAGCATATGCATTTTACTGAATTCTGAGCTAACCACAAGTTGTTCGCTTAATCATTAGTTGTCTCTTTTGAGCTGTGTAGAAATGGCATGATGAAATGAATTGCTGCGTGTCTCTGTTTCCATCTGGATTTACAAGAAGCTTCATATGCAATGCCTGCATTTAGGTGAATCCTCTGGGTTTTTTAATTGATTTGAATGCAGTGTTGGCAGTGGGGGTATTTTGGAAACAGGGTAGCCATGTTATGCCCTGTTTTCACAGGATGACACAGTTTCCTGAAGATTCCATAAAATTTGGTACATTTTGTTCAAGAATACTCATTAGAATGTTGTACTTTTTTAATCCATAATTTTGCAATCCTTTTTCTTTTTATAAATGTTTATAAGAATGTGGGTTTTTGAGGACTTTGCACACGTCTGTGTTCAGAGTGTTATTCTATAGCACTCTGAGGGAACCTACAGAAACCGGCCTGCCAGTTCAAAAAGCACATGCCTCAAACTGAGCTCAGATTAGCTCTCTGCAAATAGAAAAAGTCTCAGCAGTTCTATCTGTAGGTTTTGCATTGATCTGGCTAAGGTTTATAAACTGTAACACCTGAGATACAACTTTATGTATATTGTTGTATATTCTGAGTTAATGTACCATGGTGCTTTTAAAGTCTGATTTTTAACTTGGCTGGAGAAAGAAAAATGGATGAATTAAATTTATTGTCCCAAAAACTGACAAGGAAAAGGCTCTAGTACCACAAAAACCGAAGTATGTAAGGATCCTAAAACATTACTGAATATAATCCAGTTGCTGTAAGCATGGCTTTATGCAGTGAAATAAAGACTGAAGAAAACTCTCCACTTTTGCATTGTTTAGGGCAGGATGCTAGGTTAGCACTATCAGAATAAAATAGCGACAGATAAGAACAAAAAAAAAAAAAAAAAAAAAAAAAAAAAAGCTGTATTCTACAGGCTAACAAACACTCAAGCAAAAATGTGTAGCTCTTGGTGCACAATAAGCTAAGGTAATCTTATTTTTATGGTATTCTGTATTTGAATTTAATATTTAAACATAAATTCTTTCAAACAGTTTAAGGAGATCTTTATTCAATAAATATAGTAGTAATATATTATAGAGACTGGAAATATCTAGACTAACTGATTCTTTTATGACTGGAGACTATCTAAAATAGCTTTTTTGGAAAAAAAAAAAAAAATCCTTGTCCTTTTAAAAATAGTTTTCAAATCTTGCCGCACGTGTTTTCCTGAACTTTACGATCACGTTGTGTCTCGTCTCATTAGCCAAATGTATCATTACAGCTCATCTAAAATTATGCAACTCGTTTTATTTAGAGATGCACTGATCAGGCTTTTACTGACCAATACGGATTTAATGTAATACAATTATTATGTAATTATTTTAATTAATAGAATCTAAACAAAAAACAAAACAGAAATGATAAAAATGGTGTCAAGAGGCACACCCATATATCGTATAAACTTAGACTATTGGCAGCTCTAAAACTAAAAAGATTTTATTTTTATTTTTTTTTTTTACATTTAAGTCTGGTCATCTTCTAGCAACTGTTGTCAGCAAGCTTTTTTGTAAAATGTGTATTCAAAGGTTTTCACCTTGATTTCTCATTTTGGAAACTGGAAGAATTGAGGGATAAAAGCAGTTAAGTGTTGCACTTCGTGTTTTTATGCTGCTTTTTGGAGCATAGAGCCTGTAAAACATTGGGAATCTCCCCGGCATTTTGTTTGTTTGAATTATGGACAGTACCTTAACAGGGCATATGTCTATTCAGACAGAATCATTTTCTTTCTCCATGTCACAAAGAAGGAAAAAAAAATCCCATCTCAGCCCCAACTTTGAGCCTGACCAGCAGAAACATATAGAGACTATACATCAAAGCAAGGCAGATTACACACCAAGAGAGGGAAGGTTTAACGTCTGCAGTGATAATATAGAGCCCGTGAGAAGAAGCATTGGAGTTATTATTTCCAAGTACAAACCCTGCTCCACATTTATTACACGACTATGTATTAAATGAAGAGCTGACTGTGTAGTATTCATTTCTCACCTCACTGTGCAGGCTTTTAGTTCAGGGTTGTGTTTAATTGATTTACCAATCTGTTCATGCTGTACGTCTGAGTGGCTCTCCTGTCCTGGCAGGTTCCACGTACAGCGTCCTGTCCACCATGCCATCAGACTCGGAAAGCAGCAGTTCTCTCAGTAGTGTTGGTATGTATAATGATAAAAGATTCCTGTTACAAATTCTCTATCAGAGTGGGTGGATGAGGTTAGAATCCAAATAGGCCAAAACAATGCTGAAGTAAATTCAGGAAGATGACGGAAAGCGTTTATAATGAGCGATTTAAAGGACGGGAAGTTCGATTTATTTGTCCTTTAAAGCCCACAATGTGTGCAAAAACATTCTTACCAATTCTTTCTTGCTTTCCAAGGAGGCTTGCCATGTCTGCCTCTCCCTGTTTCTGACAGAGGTCCAAATGACTCAGCTGTGTTACATAAACCAAAGAAAGATCCAAAAGTTGACTCAAAGATGCACATAATCCCCAGACTTCCTGCTGGGGGTGTTCTTTTGAAGAAAACAATCCTGAATGTGACTCTGAAATGATCTTTTTGATCTGACTACTTGGCAAAGATTTACAATAATTAAGCATGAATGTGTTACTGCAGTGACTTTTATTTTTACTCGAATTAAAACACAAAAATTGTTCCAATAAATAAAATCAGAATTTCATTTATTCCTGTCAGGTGTGTGTTGATAGAAGTGCTCAAATTAAAGCAACAGAATACTCTGTTACTAGATACAGCGGATCATACTAAACCTGCCTTGTTTCTTACTTTATATCATTTCCATAGTATTTAGGAAAGTTGAGTCAAGCAGTCGATTCTGGACATTAAAGCTTGGAGAAGTCAGACTGTGGAGTAAAAAGTACATATTCAGAAATTATTGCCATATTCAGTGTTATCCTCCTTGTAACCATTGGATATTCAGTCAGCGCAGGAAATAACTTTTGCAATATGTAATAAATAGCTCAAACTTCTGGTAATGGACTTATTGTTGTAGGTTCTCCTGTAAATGGTGAAGCATCCTCCCCTCCCCTAGCCGTTAACGACAACCGACAAGCCGGTGACAACCTGGACACCATCCTCTTGCAGCTCCGCCAGGTGACCAGGGAGCGGGATGAGCTCCGGAAGCGTCTGGCGTTGGCATCGCCTGGGACCACCTTCGATGACTGCAGGTACAAATCTGGACAGAGCTGTTGTTGTTATGGCCGTTTTAAGTTTTTGGGGTTTTTTTTTGTTTTTTTTTTTCTTTTTTTTTTTATTTAGACTTGTGATATATTCATGAGAGCAGAATAGCTTGATCAGCAATGTTTGTTTATCCAGGAAGGTAAAGTCACTGGGATTACTGTGTCATCAGTTCTTTCTGGCGTCTTTTCATCTGCTAATTCTCTGCTCTTTGGAACCATGTTGACTCCACAAACACAGAATCTTTGTCCTTGAGCTGAATGTGCTCTCGTCATCAGGCTTTCAATACACTATAGAAAAGATGATTGCTTTCATATCTTCCTTGGTTTATTTGTTTTGCTCATATATTAAATTCTTCTGTGCAATGAGAACGTCAGCCTTTTCATGTCTTTTAGAGTTATGAAACAATGCAGGGTCGAATTCTGACTGCTTGCTGCTTTTCTTTAATAGGCCAAATCCCAAAGCCAGTCATGACTATGAGCGCCTAAAAAGTCAGTGCATGAGGGCCATGGGAGATCTGCAGTCTCTTCAGAACCAGCATACCAAAACACTGAAGAGGTGTGAGGAGGCTGTGAAAGAAGCCGACTTCTACCAGTAAGTATTTCCCCCAGTATCACCTGTTTTCTTATCCACATTCATAAAGAAGGGGGTATAAGGCAATATGCTTCATTTCGTACATTAGATTACACAGCAGTTGTGAGAGTGCCTTTCTGCTCATTTCTGAAAAATGTAGGTGGTACATTCTGTCACAAGCCACCTGCTAGGAATAATAAAATTTTTATTGGAGTGTTTTACAACATTTGTACCAAATGCTGGCATGGTGCTTCCATTAACCTAATTGAAAGAGCATCCCTTGTACCTACAGCCAGCTTTCACACTAACAGAGCCCCGGCAGTACAGAAACCCTGCACGGTTTTTAAAAGCTTGGAAATGAAGGCATTTATGAGATTGAATCATTCAGCGTAACGGCTTGGAAGCCGAGGCTAATTTTCTGTAGCATCGAAGGAGATCATGTGTTAGCTATTTGAGAGTTTAGCAAGTTAGAATATTTTAAAATATAGAATTAGGTTTTTACTATAATGGTGTTGACGCTTACAGTCTATACTGACCACATATATGCTCAAAAAACGGTTCCTACACAGGAAATAGGAGTATGGAACAATATTTGTATTTCCATACTGTCCCTGTATCTGTTTCTCCATTTATCAGTAATTTGTAAGTGTCCATACATCCACACATTAGGGGTTGAACGACTTCCTCTTTTTAAAGTCGAGGTCAACATGATGAAAGTCGACTTCGACTAGTTGCTGTGACGTCATAGAAACGCATTAGAAAGGGCTTCACAACAACTTGCAGGTTTTATTAGCTATATTCACAGCAAATACTGACAAAAGACAGCTTAGACAGAAGCCTATTACGCAATATTAAAAAGAACAAAAAGCAGAACTTTATCCTGGACTTTTTCAGCAGCAGCAGAGCAGTGATCTTCTGTCACTGTGGTCTGAAAAGTTGCACAAAGTCGAGTCTGACTTTTTTTTCCCCTGAACACCAGCTGGTATTGATGATCAGCTATATGTTCATCTTGGACAGCTGCACCTCGGAGTCAGATCATTACATTGACTACAACTGTGTATGTTGGAACATTATGAACTAAACTTATTATAAACTGATCACCACTGATTTAGTGTGCAGTTAAATTCAGCACACCCACCTGCTGCTCCAGGAGGATCTTCCTTGATGCACAGCAGGTTGCCCCGGTGACTATGGGCAGCGGCTCTCTGAATTTGCGTAATGAGCCGACATGCCGACGACCGTAGGGATCTCTCTCTGTCAGATCCTCAGAATGCAGCTTGAACTATGTTTCTAGATGCCAGACAGTGTTTTATAAGAGCGTAAAACTGCCTGGTTAGAAGCATCAGCACACAGAGTGACGCTGATCAAGTTAAAAATCAGTTGGATGGATGAAAAAGAGCCCGACATGTAAAATACCACACATTATTCTGGTAGCCTTTGCCAGGGTTTGCAGTACCCCTTTGGTAAAATACTTGTACATTGTTTATAGAATTAAAACTATCGGACATTCCCCACAGCTCCTCATCTTTCATCTTCTTGGAAAAAGTAGTTTTGTCACCTGATTACAACGAGTCGATGTGAAACATAAACAGTCATTGCAGAACACAGAATCAGTTACTCTAGAAGTCAACTAGTTGGTGCAACCCCTACCATACATACATATGCTTTTTTTTTTTTTTAATAGCCTGACTGCTATTGGAAATATTAGCCATAAATTCATTGTGAAGTTTTTTTTTTTTTTAATCTTTCAATAATTGGCTAAAAAGGACCAAGAATTCTGTCATTTTGAGGGTGGAATTCTGTGGAGGAACCCTTTAAGTTTTGTGTGTGGATGCAAGTACCTTGTTTACTGTGTGAAACTTTTAACCTTTTAAAAAAGTATGAGGAAATGTTTGGGTCATTAATGTGCTGCCATATTTGAAAAAATTAATTCTGCCCCTATAACTGTTTCAGTTTTGTAGTTTTTATTTTTTCCCAGTTGTAACTCTCACACTATATTCCGGTCTGTCTTTCCCCCCAGCATGCTGCACAGCCGCGTGCTGGGCGACCATGCTCAGCTGAAGGAGGAGATGGAAACGGTGAGGAGGGAAAACGCCCAACTTGTCCGAGAACACAACCACCTGAAACAGAACTGCGAGGAGCTCAAACGACTTCACAGTCAAGACCAAAAGGAGCTGGCAGACCTTCGGCTGCAGCAACAGCAGGTGTAACTCCGACACAAACGCATGATTGAGTGTCTGATGAAGCCGTTCACATGATGTTTTACGAATATGACGCACGAATCAATTCATGTTTGTTTCTGTGATGAAACTTCACAAGATTATTATTATTATTATTATTATTATTTTTATTTATTTTTTTTTAAGTCTTTTAGCTAAAACAGTATAAAAATCTAACCTTTTGTGTTCTATGTAGTGAACAAGTTGTTCCAAGGGAATTGTGACCCTTATTGTATTACTGTAAAGCTCTCTTACACAGCACCCATGGGGACCCTGCTTTAGTTCCAAGCACAGGGTAGGAAAGAGGAGGGAGATGCACACAGAGCATTCTGAAAAGGGCAAATACAGAAGAAAAGGGCTTGGCTTCAGCAAAGGGCTTTCTGATCTAAACCGTGTAGCTACAAGATCACAGTATATTCAGTATATGTTGCATAGCTGAGGTTAATCCAGCCCTAGGGTCACAGCAGCTCTCTCAGGAATCAGGAAGACTGTATTAGCAAGACTGTCAGGAGAAAGAGAGAGAGCCTTATTGAGAGTGATCGAGTCCGAAGGACAAATGCTGTTCCTGAATAGTTTTTATTCAAGTCATTAGGTTTTAGTAAAGAACATAAATCTAGGTCAAGAAGTCTTATCTTTATAAATACATCAGATTTTATTTGATTGTTCAAATATAAACCTCTCTGCACATTGATGCCATCTACTGCTAATATGGTGCATAGCAATAACACAGTGATAGTTCATCATTTTAAATTTGTTGTCCTGTCCAGGTAATGAGGGAGAAAGGCTCATCAGAGGTGTTGAATAAGCTGTATGACACGGCAATGGACAAGCTGGAGGGTGTAAAGAAGGACTACGACGCCCTTAGCCAGCGCTACGGCGAGAAGGTGGCCAACCACAACACCGACCTTAGTCGCCTGGAGCAGGTGGAGGAGGAGAACCGCAGGCTGCAGAAGCAGATGGATGCATTGTTAAAACAGCGAGACTCAGCCATGCACTACCAACAGCAGTTCTCCACATCGATGAGGAGGTGAAAGCACTCAAACACATGCACAGATGGGGCTGATGCAGCTGAAATCTCACAAAATGTTGTCAAAAATAATGACAAACCTCTAAACTGTGGCATATTGGATGCTTACTGTGATCCTTTGGTCCTCAGGTTTGATTCAGTGCAACAGGAGTTGAACAAGTCCTCGGCTCAGAACAAGGAGCTGCAGAGGGAGATGGAGCGACTGCAGTCGGAGGTTACACGCTACAAAAACCTGCAGCTGAAGGCAGCCAAGGACTGCGAGAAGTACAAGGAGGAGAGGGATTCTGTCTTCAATGAGTACCGTCTCATCATGAGCGAGAGGGACCAGGTGATCAAAGAGCTGGATAAGCTGCAGACCGAACTGGAGGCAGCTGAAGCACGACTGAAGAACACTTCATCAGAGCGGGTGGTAGCTAGTGAAGAGCTGGAAGCACTCAGACAGGTATGAGACTACTTGAAAGTATCCCTAATAAATCGTTTTTTATACAGAGGGTGCTGAAGATGCTGTAATTTAAAGTACAGTTGAAGTATTTTGGAATATATCCAACACAAGTTTGTGATTAAAATGATACTTTTACTTAATAAATATTACATGCAGTGCCTTGCAAAAGTATTCACGACTTTCACATTTTTTGTTATAGCTGCAAACTTTATTGCATTTTATTGTGATTTTATGTGATAAACCATCACAAAGAAGTGAAGAATTGTAAAGAAGAAGGATAATAGGACGTAGTTTTCTAGTCTTTCTACAAACGCGTCTGAAAAGTGTTATGTGCATTTATATTCAGCCCCCTTTACTCTGATACCCCACTGTGCCCCAGAAGCACATGGGTATTTCCAGGGAAAGGCAGAAATCCACAGTTCAAGTGGGAAAAAAAAAAATCTATGGACAGGACAACTACCAGTGCTGCATTGCACAAATCAGAACTTTTTTATTGAAAAGTGGCAAGAAGAAAGCTATGAACAAAACAGATGCACACCACCTTTTTCAGATTATTTGTTAAAAAAAAAAAAATCCAAAGACTATGTATTATTTTTTTCCTTTTCACAGTTTTGTGATGTTTTGTGTTAGTGTGCCACATAAGATCCCAATAAAATACATTAAAGGTAGCGGTTGTAACGTGAGGAAAAACATGAAAAGTTTGTGGTACAACTACTTCTGCAGTGCTCCGTACATAAAAATATCTTTATTTGTAATATAAAAAATGATAAATATAGGGTTTAACTACTGTCTCTTTAAATAAGCATATGTTGTTTAGCAAAAAGGGCTTATGAGCTAGATTTTAGAGTCCCACACTGTTTGAAAAGGAGTGTTAAATATTTACTGATCCTGACCAGCACTGATACCAACAAGATATTATGGCGTAGGTGTCATAAAGAGTTTTTGGTTACCTGTAACTCTGCAGGAACAAACCATAAATGCTAGAAGCAAAATCCTGTTAGATCACCTTATTTTATTTAATTTGTTTGTACTCTATTATTTGTTTCTAACTAAAGCTTATGAGGCTCTGTGCAATTGTCCAACTCTGCAAATTGTATCCTCAGCATTTGATCCGTCATATAACAAGCAACGTTTAATAATTTCCTACTGAGTGAGTGCTTACGGAGAGTTTAAAACTGGGCCTGTAGCT
Organism: Anableps anableps; assembly: GCA_014839685.1. Classification (NCBI taxonomy): domain Eukaryota; kingdom Metazoa; phylum Chordata; class Actinopteri; order Cyprinodontiformes; family Anablepidae; genus Anableps; species Anableps anableps. The sequence goes on from CM026076.1 coordinate 20,012,545, forward strand.
CATGTTTGGTGGGGTTGTACTTAGAGCGCAGGTTCTGTGTCAGATATAAAGTGCAGTTTATTGTGTCTGACATACATTTATTACCCAGACACAGTCTGCACTTTACTTTGATGTTATTTTTGTCCCTTTTACCCACAAGTTCTAATGTAGTGGTAAAATGCTGTTATGTAAAACCAGCCCTCACTGCTTTCTACCATCTCACTGGCTGAGTGAGCACTGTTTATAGGCTGCATGTCTGCTGAGGAGCAGATTACTTGCAGAATAGCAATACAGTACTAGTAAAGATAAGGGATGCATCAGTCAGTGAGTCACTGGCCAAAATCAGCCTTTCTTTGATCAGCTTTATCCTGTGCATTGAGGGAGGTGAAGCTTCCACTTTTTTGGTCTATAAATGCTTCTCCCATTGTGAAGTACAGTGAAGTGGCTTTTTGAGTTCATTAGAAATCAGATAAAGGTTAGGCACATGGGGATAATCTTGTAATCCCCTCATTTGCTTTTGGATTCAAACTCATTAAAAACCTGAAGCACGTTTATTTATTTATTTATTTATTTTATGGTCAACAGAATTAATTGAATTAAGACAGTGAGTACAAATAAATTGGTGTTATAATTCTGATAGGTATCATAATCAAAGTCGTAATCTGAAGATCAGATGTTTGAGAGAACTAGAGATGTGTATTGGCCTGTAAAAACCTCCAATTAAAATTAAATAGTTCTCTGATTATGAGACACTTTGGCAGTGGTAGGCTTAAATTGTCATCAGAGTAAAAAGTTTACAAGGAAAACAGTGTGCTAAATTTAGACAACCACATACTGTGAAGTACTTGCATTACTGGCTTAATATGAGAGGGACATCAAATGAGATACTCATCTGTATAATTTTGATGCTCTCATTGGAGGCACAAGGGGGTGGGACCCACACATAAAAACAAATGGATAAGTTACGCTATCATGCAAATTAAGCAAATCTGGGCTTTAACTCTGCTCAGAGTGAATGGGTAGTTTGATAGTGGTTGTGATATTCCTTTAAATGCGCTCCACTTCTGGCTGTGTGCACTTGAACATGGCTCTTTGCTGCACTTTTTAAAATCCTTATTAAATCTAAAATTAGCAGCCTTGACATGACCAAAACAGGACAGTACTCTTGGACTGAATTCATAACTTTAATGGTGCACATTGTATAATATTTTTCTAGTGGTGCATGCTAGCAGGTTAGGGTCTGACTAAAGTCAGGTTTCTAAAACATATTAGTCACATTTCCTCTGCAGAGAACCCAGCAAGTTGAAAAGGTCAAGTTGGTTAATACTAAAATATAGCAGGCTGTTAATTATATAATAAGCTAAACCAATATTTTTCAAAAATTACAACTGGTGTCTGTGAGCTGATCATCCAAGGTTCATTTGACATCAGTTTAGAGCACTGAAATGAATAAAAGTCAACAATGTTCAATGCGTATGATAGATTGATTGTAAATAATAATATTGTAAATGTATTTTTTTTCTTCAATATGCAATATTTAGTAAGCAGGTGATGCCTTTTCCAAGTGGTGAACACATTAGTGGCCATTTGGACAGTTCATTACTATTGGTGGTCCCTGAGTAGATAACACAACCATTAACAATTAACAATGCATTAAAAAGCGCATGGCATAAAGTGCAGTCTGCTAATTGCATTTGGCTGTGCAAGCTGCAGTTTCAATGCTTTTATTTTGACCACCTTTGTTTTGGGAAAGGAGTTGAACTCGTCACTGGTGGACCGGGACAGAGCCATCTGTGAGAGGAACGAGCTGCTGGAAAAGTACTGCGATGAAGTGAAGGACAAAGCAGAGGCCCAGAAGGAGCTGAGCCAGGCCTGTAAGGACATCGAGATGGTTCGGGAGGAGAGGGACGTGGCTCGCAAGGAGAGGACGGAGGCAATCATTCAAAGGGATCAGCTGCTCCGTGAATACTATCAGGCCAGACAAGTAATCACTCATTCTGCTGCTCTTAAAGTCTCTTAAAAGCATCTGTTTTTTTTAAATTCAGTTTTTTTATTTTTTTTAATCTGCTATTATGCCTGTTTCATCTGCTATCTCTGTTATAGCCTATAAATGAATTCCTGACTAAGTCAGTCAGAGGTAGGAGGCAATGCGCCAACAATAATCTTCCTTTGTAAAACATGAACTGAGAATAGAACAAATAGTAAAGTGTTTGTGCTCAGAGTAAATGCATCGTAGAACATGTATTTTTGCTTTTCACATAATTTACAACCCTGTAACTGAACCTCACTAAAAGCCTGAACTATGCCTTTAACTGAAATCCTTAAAGAGCACCACAGATAGGAAGAGTTTGACAACTTAAGACTCTTTCATTTTTCTGTACAGGAAAAGTTACAGTCGCAGTTGGTTCTGGAAGTGATTTGTAACGCTTGTAGACGTCATGTCCCTACACTGTATCCACATATGCCAATGTTTTTACCAATTTATAGGATTAAGGTAGCAGTCCCTGAAATCCTTAGCATAAAACCCAGGATAGTTTAAGTAGGAATATAATGCCCATAAACGTGGCCATTGGCCAGCTTTTATTTAGGTAATTATTTGTTGCATGATTTTAAAAGAAAAGGAAAAATCCAGGTTTGTATTTAGTAATTCCTGCCAGCATTTCTTCTTGACTTGACACTTAGAATTCTAAGCTATTTTTCAGAGAATTTGCGATCTCCTGCCTCTGTTGTTTCGATTATTTATTTTTCATGACACATAGAGGGAATATTGGATATGCTATAAAAGTATATTTTAAAAAAAAATTTATTTATTTATTTTTAAATAAATATAAATCAATGTTCTTAGAAACAAGATTCTGCTACCCTGGACATGGAGCGAGCCAATAAGGAGATCGATATGCTGAGGAAACAGTATGAAGCCATGTCCCAGGAACTGAAGGAGGCCACACAGGAAGCCGAGGTGGCCAAATGTCGGCGGGACTGGGCCTTCCAAGAGAGGGACAAAATAGTAGCAGAGAGGGAGAGCATAAGGTCAGTGTTTGTGTGTGTGTGTGTGTGTGTATTTTCAAACCTTTTATTTATCTAATTTTCAACACAAGAATATCAGTAACGCTTTCATACTCATTTAAATATACTTTTTGCACATTTTTCTTCACATCCTGCCACCATCTGTTCTCTCTCTTTCCTCAGAACTCTGTGTGATAACTTGCGGCGAGAAAGGGACCGGGCCGTCAGCGATCTGGCCGATGCCCTGCGTAACTTGGACGACATGAGGAAACAGAAGAACGATGCGTTACGAGAACTCAAAGAACTAAAGTGAGTCCCCTCTCGAGTTTTTTTTTTTTTTTTTTTTAATTATTATTTTTTTCTATGGTTTCAGCACATAGCACACGTTTTTACTCCTTATCTGAATTTCCTCCCCCTCTTTGCCCTATTCGCCTCTTATACTAAGCCATCATGGAGCTTTATTTTGGCAGCATTTCCATTTCCGTAGATTACAATTTTATCCCAGAAAGCATTAGTGTTTTGACCACATGTAAACATTTTGGCTCACACTATCTCTAGTTCTGTTTATGAATGAGTCCATACGGCATGTAAGGGCTCCATCTGCTGGTGAAAGCATACATGACAGTCATTCTTAGTCAAAGCTGTGTATGAAGAGCTGTTGACTTTTATGGCTTGAATTTAGGTTTAGTAAAAAGTTCGATCTGTTACTTGACTGTAACTTGTTTTCAACAAGACCCTATCTTGCCATCTGTTCCTACTTTCATGCCTTGGAATCAGTTGCTTCTCTTGTATGTAATTCGAGCTCATGCAGTAACTTGGTAAATATTCCCTCTTTATCCTCCTTAAAGGACATGTACCTTTGGGCTTTGAATGTCATTGCTACCCTGTAGGCAGGCCTCAATAGGACATCATACATCTTGCTGACAAGTGCAGTCTGCTTTTAGTTTTTTTTTTGTTTTAAATATAATTTATATTCCCCAATCCACAAAGCAGAAAAGTTTTTATAAGGACATTCAATGTCTTAAAATAAACTCTGAGCCCTCTTTTAAGAACTTTGAATTGTGTACTTTCCATTTGTGAGGATATTTACTACAGAGACTCATAAAAGTATTTTTATCTTTCAATTTTTTTACATTTATCACATTACAGCCACTAACTTGAATGTATTTTATTGGGAATTTAAGTGATCAGATTATCATAAAGTAGCTCATAACTTTGAAGGGGAAGGAAAGTGATATTTGGTTTTCTAAATGTTCTACCAGTAAAAATCTTATGAGTATAGATTTGTGTTTAGCCCCCGTTAATAATACCCCTAACTGCAATCCAGAGTAACCAGCTGCCTTCAGAATTGTCTTCATTAATAAACAGAGTCCAGCTCGTTAATCTTACTATAAATACAGCTGTTTTGTGATGCCTTCAGAGGTTTGTGACTAAACATTAATGAACAAACGGCATCTTGAAGGCCAGTTCAGGGAGAAATTTGTGGAGACATCTAAAACAGGGTTAGGTTATAATCAGCAGCTCCGAGAACAACACCACCACATAAGCAGCAGTCGACAATACTTTTTAGAATTTTATGCTGGTTTGATACTGAAATATGTATTACTGTTTGTTACATGTCAAAGATGTTAGTTGTACCTCAGGTGTGCTCTAATTTATTATTTGCCCGCATTTTCTGATTTTAATGTGTTAAAAACAACAACAACAACAAAAAAAAAAAAATACAAGAACCTGTAAACCATGATCTATCATATAAGAGCCCAATCACATACATTCAAGTTTGTGGTTGTAACTTGACAGAATGTGTAGAATTTCAAAGGTTATAAATACTTTTGGAAGGCTGTATATTTACTAAAAATATTGATTGCAAAATATGTTTCAGCCAAGTTAAATGTGTCTTAGTGAGTGACCTTTGACTCTGTTGCTCTTTGTTAAGGGAAAAGATGGAGAGCCAGCTGGAGAAGGAGGCCCGGTTCTGTCAGCTAATGGCACACAGCTCTCACGACTCCGCCATTGACACAGACTCCCTGGAATGGGAGACGGAGGTGGTGGAGTTTGAGAAAGACAGGGTAAGACTGAGGCTCAGATTGATATAGGGATGGCTCTATAGACAGCCAGAAAAGGACAACAGCAAACAGAAGGTAATGAGAAATAAGTCGACTAACTTGAATATCATTGCCTTAATAGGATGACATGGACTTGAAGGCTCTTGGTTTTGACATTGCCGAGGGGGTAAATGATCCTTATTTACCTGGAGACTGTGGAATATTTGTTACAAGGGTGGATAAAGGAAGTGTTGCAGATGGAAGGTTAAGGTATAAACCTCCTTTTAATAAGCATTATTAAATGGATTGAAGTCTGTTGAATTCATCATCATTCCCTCTCTTTGGACTCCAGAGTGAATGATTGGTTGTTGAAGATTAATGACATCGACTTGACCAATAAGGACAGAAAACAGGTTGTGAAGGCTGTTGTTAATGGAGGCGGATTGATCAACATGGTAGTACGAAGAAGGAAGTCTCTGGGAGGAAGGCTGGTCACTCCTGTTCACATCAACCTTATGGGACATAAAGGTACATTACACTTTAATTACAAACAGAGAAATGGTAGGAGAAGAAGTTGTCTTCTTACAAGGTTGAAACAGACAGAGAAAGGGATATTTCACTGTTTGTGTTTGTAAAATCTCTCGAGATCATCCTGTCCTGGAGTCATTTTAGTCTCTTCTCTTTAGCCTCAACCCACATGTTTTCTGTAAGAATTCGTTCTGAAGACTAAAATCGCCATGGAGGAAGGTGCATGTTGTATCTGAAGTATTTATAGTTGAAACCAGATATTTACATATACTGAATAAAAAGACACATTTTTTCTCACTATCTGAAGATAAATCAGACCAAACTTCTCTTGTTTTAGGTTAGTTAGAATGATCAAAATTATTTCTCTTTGCTTAATGAGAGAAAACTTAGCAAGAACATTTTGTGTTCTTGCTAATTTTCTTCTAATTCAGAAGTTTACATATTTACGGTCAGTATCCGGAATAACTGTTCTTTAAACTGTGTGACTTTGGTCACATCTTTTGGGTTTCCTTCCACAGCTTTCTCACAATAGTTTGCTAGAGTTCTGACCCATTCGTCCTGACAGAACTGGTGTAATTCAGTCAGATTTGTAGGCTGTCTCACTTACACACGCCTTTTCAGATCTACCCACAACTTCTCCATGGGTCTGAGATCAGGACTTTGTCATGGCCATGCCAGAACATTGACTTTGTTGTCCTTGAACCACTTTATAACCACTTAGGCTGTATGCTTAGGATTATTGTCCATTTGAAGACCAATCTGCACCCGAGCTTTAACTTTCTGGCTGATGTCTTTAGATGTTGCTTCAATATTCATATGTAATGTTCTTTCCTCATGATGCCATCTATTTTATGAAGTGCACCAGTTCCTACTGCAGCAAAACAGCCCCACAACATGATGCTTAAAGTTAGGATGGTAAAAGCGTCCCCCTATTTCCTCCAAATGTAATGATCGTCATTATGACTAAACAGTTCCACTTTAGTTTCATCAGACCACAGGACACGTCTCCAGAAATGGGTGAGTCTTTGTCCTTGTGTGTATTTGCAATTTGCAATCTGGCATTTTATGTTTCTTTTGAAGTAATTACTTCTTCGTCGCTAAAAGGCCTTTCTGCCCATGTCAGTACAGGACATGTTTCACTGTGAATGTTTCACAGGTGAGCCTCCAATTAACTTAAACATGTTGGTTAACCTATCGGAGGTTTGTGGAAGGAAACCCAAAAGGTTTGACCCAACTCATATAGTTTAAAGGACAATTATTCCTGATACTGACCAAATGAATGTAAACTTCTGAATTGGAGAAAAGTTACAAAAAAATTCTCTAAAAAATGTTCTTGCCAAGTTTTCTCTCATTTAGCAAATAGAAATAATTTTGGTAATTCTAACTGACCTAAAACAAGAGAAGTTTGGTCTCATTTAATTCAGACACTGAGGGGAAAAAAAAGTGTATCTTTGTATGTGGTGTATGGAAATATCTGGTTTCAGCTGTATGTACCATCATTCTGCTACAAGACGCAATGACAATTCATTTTCAGTTCATTGAGGCAGAGGTCATTTTTTAATCTGCTGTTTTTTCTATGTATGTGTGTAGTTGTGTGTTTTATTTCTTCCTGTACCACTTAATTTTCTCCTCTGTGTTTCAGACAGTGGCATTGGTTTGGAAAGTGGGGTGTTTCTCACTGCCATTGCCCAGGGAAGTCCTGCAGCCAGGGAGGGCTCGCTCACAGTTGGTGACAGACTTATTGCTGTGAGTAATTCTTAAACACCCTGAAATCGTGTATTTTTTTTTAAAGAACATTTTTTCTCAACATTTATCACTTTGGAGTAAGCACAGGTTCCTTTAGCCCAATAATCTAGACCTCAATCTATTCCAGAACTGACATACCAGGTGAAATTTAGTTGAATATGGAAGGGAAAAGAAACTCTCTCCCTTCCGTAAAATCCTTGAAAATCAGCTGGTTGAGAGAGTTAGCAGAATCTCTCTCTGTAAATACAGCAGTGTACTCACACTGAACAAATCTGAAGAGAATAGTAATAGTGTCTGTAATGTTAATCTGTCAGAAGGGAGAGATTTGGTTTTTCTGTTCATTAAGCTTAAACATCTGAGCTTTACTGCACAGTTTTAGCTAACCGTTTATTAAGTGAGCTAATTAGATATTAGCCAGCACACCAAGGTATACCTCAGTTTCAAAACCACCAACATTTTCCTTCATGCTGGTCCTTCAGTTTGAAGCCCTTTTTAATGAGATGCCAGAGAACATGCTGGACTGGCCTGAGTTTTCTTCCAACTAAATGAAACATGGAGTAAAGCGGTGCTGCTCTTCACCCACGTACTGCTGTTAGCTGGCAGTCAGTTTGGTTAAAGGAGCCGGCTACTCTTTGCCTTGCAAACAAGAAATACAAATCCACCTGTTTGGACTATTTCCAGTTAAGAAAAAAAATGTGTTATGGTTACACTGTTTTAAAACTACAGATAAGCTATGAATTGCTTATCTGTACATCAGCTGCCATTGGGTTGCCTGAGCAAATAGCCTGACTAACTAACCAGCTAATATTAGCTGGGTATACTTGTGTTATTCTGTGAAGAGCAGAATGGTGAAAATTACTACCAATTAACTACAGCTTTATTTAACTGAGTTTATTCTAAATTTTTGCTTAGTTCTGGATAACATTATAATTAATATATTATTTTAACATCAATATCAATAACTGTTGCTTTTCTTTTTCAAATTTAAGCATTTTATTTATGTCATACAATTTTGTTGTAATGTTTGTATTAAAACTGATCAATTATACTCAATGTTGTTGTACTGTGAGAATCCCATACCAGCTGATTTCTAGATCTAATACACCCAATATTAAATTTGTTAAAATCCTAATAAATATGTATATGCTGTTTTAACATGTTTTGTCCTAACTTTTTGCAAAATTTAAATTAGTTTAGGGGATAATGATGCTTTAAATGTGTAACTGTATTCAAAACACTGAAGAATACTAAAATGAAACAAAAATATGTAATATACTCTGTTTCAGTAGTGGGGTCTTTTCCATGCATATAAACATTGGACTCCCTCAGCTTCAAAAGATTGTCCTCAAGTTCAATTTTTTATGGTGGAAATCTGTTTGAAAGTACCGCAGACTAAATGTGCTGACCTAGATCTCCTTTAGTTTTTCCATTGTAACAGTGGAAGATGCATTTCAAGTTACTGACGCTCTCACCTGAATATGTTGTAGTTTTGCATCTCTCTTAAGAATATTGACACCAAAGACACATTTGTAAACACCAAAAGGATTTTAGAAGAGTCATTTTCATGGCTTTTCTGTGTTATGTGAGCTGTCCTTATTTTCACTGTCTCTGTGCAGATTAATGGAATTGCTCTTGATAACAAATCAGTGACAGAGTGTGAGGCTCTGTTGCGAAGCTGCAGGGATTCGCTGAGCCTCTCCCTTATGAAGGTGAGCCAGTTCTTATCTCTCTTCCTGAGCTCCTTTTCTCATTGAAACAGTAACTTTCTCACCAGCTCTGTGCCCTAAATAGCAGTGGAAAAGGCTTAGATGCAGCAGTTATATTATTTATCTCTTAGTTGATTATTTATAAATACCTCACTTATTTTTATATATATTTTTTTTCATTCCTTTGTTGTCCCATAGTTTTTCCCTCACAGCACATCAGGCCAGAACATCTTTGAGGGCCTGCGTGATTCATCAGAAAAGTCCAATGGGCGCATTCTGTTGTCTGAGATCCACTCCAGAAACAGCCGCAACCTGAAACACAACAGCTCGACACAGACAGACATCTTCTGCCCTGATGTCGGAACCGCTAGCTCAAGTAGTATCTCTGGCGAGAGGAGGAAGGTCAGAGGGGAGACTGATGAGATTTATGGGGATGTAAGCAAACCGTTCTCCACCGTTTCCCTGCATGCTACCAGTCTGCGACCGTTGGCAGACCTGGGGACCGGCCGCTATGGACCAAGTGCATTTCAGGAGTGCTGTTCGTTTACAAAGGCGCCTTCCTCCTTGCCGTTTGAGCCCATTTCTCATTCTGAATGCATTAGTATGGAGACTGCCCTGGAGAAGAAGCACAGTGGCGGCACATGGCCCAAGATGGTGGTCGGGGGTATGTCGGTCGTTCCAGACAATGCCAGTCCAATCACAGCAGCCACCCAACTCTCTATCTATAAATCACCCAAGCAGAGGAAGTCCATCTTTGACCCAGACACTTTCAAGCGCCCTGAAACTCCCTCCTCCAAGCTGGAGTACTTGGCAGCCAATCAGATTGCAGCTGTAGCTTCGCACTCCCCACAGTCTTCAAAGACAGAATCTCTCTCATCCTCTTCTACCCCTACCCCAACTCCTCCTACCCCTCCCACCCGCAGTGACTCTTTTAAATTCAAACACAAACATCAAAGCAGCTCCACCTCAGACTGCACGATCACCTCCGATGGCAAAGGGGAGGCTTCCATCTCCATGGCAGCAGGAGAGAACATAGAAAGAAGTGAGCGAGAAAGGGACAGGAATGGAAACCACTACTTCCTGGAAGGAAAGGTCCTGACTTCAAGAAAGTCATGTGATGAGGACATTGGCCGTACCAGAGGGGAGGAGCCAGACGTGAAGAGGCCTCGTCCTAAATCTGCCCCTGCTCTTCGACGTCGGACCCCAAAGATCACTCATCCACCCTTCCAGGTAAGTAGATTAAACATGAATGTGGAGTCTAGAAAAATATCAATACCCCTTTAAGCTGTTTTAGATTACAACCACAAACTTCAGTGTATTTTATTAAGATTTATTGTGATAGCACAACACAGAGCAGAGCAGTAAAGTGGTTGGAAAATGATGGAAACACGGTGGTGGCAGCATAATCCTGTAGGGATGCTTGTCTTCAGTAGGAACAGGGACGTTGGTCATAGTTGATGGGATGGTGGCTGGAGCTAAATGTGGGAAGATACTAGAAGAAAAACTGTTAGAGGCTGCAAAACACTTGACTCTGGCATGGAGGTTTACATTCCAGCAGGACAGTAACACTAACATACAGCCAGAACTACAATGGAGTGGTTTAAATCAAACCAAATTAAGGATTTAGAATAGTCCAGTTAAAGTACAGATTTAAATTTAGCTGAGAATATGTGGCAAAGCTGTTTTGCAGAGAAAAACTGGCCAAAATTTCACTCTTTAGATGTGTAAATATGTTGGGGAAATACCCTCAAAAATGTTTCATCTTTGCAGTAAAATATTCCATTTAGCCAAAGTATCCATTTTGTAATGTAATGTATCACCTGTCAGAAACCTTAGGGACTCTTGGCCTACATGGTTGAGTGATTGATACCACAGTGCTGGTACAGCCACCCAGCTCATGAGCTGAGTCAGAGCTGGGATTTTAAGCAACCCTGTCCAGTTACATCTCCAGGCTCCTAAACAAAATCCATTCATTTTATTGCTGTCATTTTTCCCATTGGTCACTTCCAAAAAAAGATTCAAAAATGCTTTCCCAAATATGTAGTTTGTCTCTGATTCTTCACAGAGCTACTCCAACGATGAGCATTCACCAGATTCTAGAGACGTGCTGCACTCCTCCCCCAGCCCCTCAAATCGCCACAGTATTGGCTTGATACCCGCCGTCTACAACGGCTCCCTACCTCCTAGTAAGCTGCTCAAGTGAAACATGCTTAAATGTTGCCAGAATAATTAGATTAGACTTTCTTTAACATGTCTGTGTCTCACTAGATTCAGCCCATCGTGGACTGTCTCCTTGCCCTGCTGTGACAGCTGTGATGAGGAATCCTGTATATACTGTGCGCAGTCACCGTGTTCATACTAGCAACTGTCCATCTGTAGCATCTCAAATATGTCACCAGCACACCCACACCAGGTTGGCTTCAATTTACCACTATGAGCTTTCATTTCTCATTCAAATCTAGTATTTTAAGCAATGCTATGCTTCTGTAGGCAGTTTTAATTCAGCAGAAATAAAATCTCACTGGTGTTCCACAAGGTTCACACCAGGCTCACTACTATTTCATGTTTTCATGATAAGCCCCCTGCATTTTATGTGATGATCAGTATAATATCTGTGAATATTATTTACTTTCTCAGGTGAAACATGCTACCACTGCAAAAGTGATAGACACAAGAACTAGGCAATTTTAATTGAGACTTAAGCTATTGCTGTTGGCGGTATTTCTGAAATGTTGCAGCTTAGTTGGAAATCTTTGAATATCAGTTTTTGATATATTACACAATACAGTAAAAATTAAAACATATCAGTTGACTCAAACATTGATTTATGCTTTTCTCTTAAGTTGGTTAATCTACTAAAGGGTTTTATGCTGCTCATTTTTGTCATCTCGTTTTCTATGCATGGTGGACAACTTCACGTTTGTTTACTTTTTGCAATTTACTGAAGTCCTTTCACTATCAGTGTGTGTGCTTTTTAAATACAGAATAACTTTATTAATTGTCCACAGGGCACATACCAGTTGAACCATCCAGTTTCTCCTTCCTGTTTCCTCTTTGTGAAAGATTAGTCATCTAGCTGTGTGCAGAATCATAACAGTGCAGGGATGCCTTCAGTTATTGCTGTCCTCTTCTTTGAGACACGCTACTGTTCGAAATTTGCATTGAGGTTTTATTTCATGGCTTTTTTAATGTTCTGTTCCTGATGGGCCTGTTATAACAACCAGTAACTCTAAATTATTCCAATCCCAAAGGCAAAACTGGCTAATTAAATTTTCCTCTGTGTCTTGATGTTCTTTTTTTTTTTTTTGTGTAGCTCAGCCCATTGATCCAGTTAATTAAACATACTTGTTTTTTAGCAGGCGTGTTTTGTGCACGGTACTTACTGAGTGTGTCTGTGCAGCCCCCAGCACCAGGGTCGCCTGAGCCTGGACCTGAGCCAGCAGAAGCGCACAAGCGATTATTCTGAAACATCCTCATCACGTAGCAGCAGAGCGTCACACGGTACAAACTCACTGCCTTCCAGCGCACGGCTCGGTCAGTCTGACACCCACGCACGCACGCAAACACAAATTGAGGGTTTCTAACTCCTTATCCCTTTGGCCTTTTAGATACTGTGACAAAGGTTTTCATTTGTACATCTTATCTCTAGGTTCTTCTAGTAATGTCCAGTACCGCACAGAGAGGATCAAAATCCCCTCAACTCCCCGTTACCCCCGCTCCATGCTGGGCTCAGACAGAGGTAAGGTTCTCATATTGGGGAAAAAAAATACTTTCAGATGTAAACGGCACAATCATCCCTTAGTGCTGTCAAATTGTAATTAAAAAGAAAGTAACATATTCAGAGTTATTAATATTGTAGGATTAATGAACCAGAATTAGTACTTTTAATGTGTATAAATAAGCACTAAAAACACGAGCCTTTCTACAGGTTAAAAGTTATTTGAGAAGAATGAAGCGTAATGATATTCATCTTAAAATTAATTTTGGTTTTTTTGTTTTCTTATAAAGCTCTGTGTCACAAATTAAGTGTATTTCTACTGCTGTTGAAGCAAGTTGCTGATGTTCATTGTTTCCCTTTCTGCTGCTCTTTCCATAAATCCAGGCTCTCTGTCGCACTCTGAGTGCAGCAGTCCCAGCCTCATCACCCCTCCGCAATCGCCACTCAACCTGGAGACTTCCTCGTTTGCCAGTAGCCAATCACAGGGCTCCATTTCCACGTTACCACGCATCTCAGTCAGTCCTGTGCCAATAGGGGAGCGCAGAAAAGACAGGTATCTGTTTTAATGGATATTATGGCTAGCTTTAAGGTGTTTGTGAAGCAGTTGGACAGCATGTTTGTGTTGTTGACTCACTTCATGTTGGATGCGTTTGTCTCGTTTATCTGAGTCACATCTTGAAAAAGGGAGAAGATGCAGAAAAAAAGTTTGGAATCCAAACAGTGTAAATTTGAAGATTTTAGTTGTATCTGAATTGTGATACATGAGCTCTTGGGGAAAGAGTTGCCTGGCTACAGTACTGCCATATTCAACCGTGTGATCTGTTGTTGACTAACTTTACAGGAACTATAGCACGTCTCTGGCTTTGACACTGTCTCTGTCTCTATATGATATCTGTTTCTCCCCGTTCTTCTCTTTATCTTCCCCCCACTTCTTTGTAACCCTCCCCCTCCAGATCTCTTTATCGTAATCGCTCTTTTCTAAGGATTCCTCTGGCTGCAAGGCCGAGGTTCTCCTCTCTCAGGAGCCTCAGGTTTGTCCTCGATCACCATGCTGCAAAGCAGGGAATGCCATCACTTTAACCCTTCCCTGCCCCACAAGTCTACAGTGTTTCACGTTTTAGAGCAGATAAGATGCTGGATGTAAAGTGAATATCCTGAAGGAGCAGAACACTCTTTTGCTGTTTACGTTCACTTTGTGGAATGCAAAAAGAGGTTTTGTGATGTTTTTCACTCAGCCCCCCAGAAGAGCAGTTTAATTTGGAGATTTCTGTTTCTTTGCATGCAGCAGTATGATTTATGCCTTAGGAAAACGCACAAGCTCAGATTAGCTACACTTTGTGAACTTCAAAGGTTCAGTGTTATTTTTGTGCCTGCACATTACCCCTTCCATGTCCAAAGACCCACTTGAATCTCAGTGCATGTACCAATAAGGCTGTATGCATGTGTGCATCTTTGCCTTAAGCCAGATCACCCTTCAGTCTGCAGTATGTATGTTATGCAATGTATTATTCAACATCCGGCTTCTGGGTCATATTTCTGTCCATACACTAGCACTCTTGTTTACCCCAGTCACTGGCTGCAGTTCATTTCCTCTGATGTATTTATGAATTTGGAAGGCATGTTCAAGCCTACCTTGTTATGAAGACGCAAAGTTCATACAAGTCTCCTCTAAATGAGGGTGTTTTCCTGTTCTCCTATGTTTTTGCTGTTCCCTTTGCATTTATGTGGTGTGATCTAAACCCCTCTACTTTCCCCTGTAAGCTAGGTATAAAGTAGCTCCAGAATTGTGTTTTTCATTAGCCGTCCACAAGACCCTCTGCCCTGCATTGTCCTGACTTTTCATTTTATTTTATCCCACATTAAAAAATGATCACCTTCAACTAAATCACTGGGGGCCCAATTATTAAGATCCCCGCTTTTTATTCTTTTCAACCCTGCTTTGCCTATAGGGCAGCACTAATTCATAGACTAGAAATATTCTTTATTGTCCCACAGTGGGGAAATTCAGATGTAACAGTGGCATCGAGGCATGTTGGTTCACACAAAGATGAAGTATTTAAAATCTATACAAAAACAAAATTAAGAATAATATACTTATTGAAGAATAAAAAAAGAATATCTTTGACTCTTTGGGAATCTTTCTAAATCATCCCAAGTACTTGGTCTGCTCCAGTTTGCTCTTCTCTTCAGCTACTTCTACAGGTTTTCTATAGGATTTACATCTGTGGAGTGAGATGGCCATGTAAGGAAGTTAATTTTGTGTCTGTCGAATCATATCTTTGTAGATTTGTCCATATCTGTTATTATTGAACTGCTGAAATACAAACACTTTATTTCATTTGTTAGACATAGTGAACGTGGTGGTGATCTGGGTTTGTTTTGCTGCCAGAGATTTACTTTCTTTTTCCCATGAATGCCTCAATCAGCTTCAAAACTATAGTGGTCATTTAACAACAAAAAGAAAAGGGAGACCTTTTTTTCAGAACATTGTATTTTATTTGCAAAGGAAAAAAATGAAGGACCCAAACACAAGATTCTTAGAGTGCTGAACTGAAAGAGTCGAAACAGATAATTAGATGTTTATGAAACATCTGTGTGGGAACAAGGCAGAACCAAATGCATGCAGGACACTGGGTCCAGAGGACCAGGATTGAAAATCCGTGCTCTTGAGGGGAAAAAAACAGCACAGACTTAAGGGGCATTTAAATAAGCTTCGTTTCAAACATTCTTAAATCTCAACACAAACTTTCTGTTTATTCTTTGATTTGCATAATTTTAGTAAAAGCCTGTAAAGTAAATTGATGGTGCCCTATCATCTTTTACCTTCTCTACTTTTGTGTGGTTTGTTTTGTGTTTCTGTGATGCTCCATGCTAATGCTGATCCCTCTTTCCCATCAGGCCATACTTGGAGGAACCTCGCAATGTTATCGTACACAAAGGTGCAGAGCCTCTGGGCATCTCTATTGTCAGTGGAGAGAACGGAGGAATCTTTGTCTCAAAAGTTACTGGAGGGAGCATCGCCCACCAGGCAGGGTTGGAGTATGGAGACCAATTACTGGAGGTATGAACAACCTACTGAATGTCACAGATCATATCTCATGGCTACAAAAAAATGGTTTCTCAGATACACGAAAGAAGGTAAGGTTTTAGTTTTTATGTGATGATTTGTTCCTGATTCAACCTGGTTAGGCTCTGTCTACGAATGATGATTTCAAGATTCTTTGTTTTAACTTGAAAGCTTATTTTAAATTATTAGTTTAGTGCTTAATTTTAATGTCAAATTAGATTTAGTGAAATCATGTTTTCATTACATGAACTGAGCTGACTGAGCATCTGCAGCAAACTCACATCAAACAGGCATCTGCTATCTGTGTAGAGGTTGTATGTTGTACTTTTAGATATCAAAGATTTAAAAAAATGCAAAAAAAACTGCATGATTATGTAAACCTTGTTACCTATTTTTAGATTGCTTCACATATTCTTCATTTATTTCCATATAATCATTTGAGTTTCCTCATGACCTTAGTCATAACTATGCTATAATCAGTTCCTCCTCTCCTCAGTGATCCTAATCTGCAGTTTTCAAGCACAATCATGTTGTTGCAGCTGAAATCCATTCTTCTTGTATATAAAAAAATAAAATTATAAAATTCATGAGTAACTTGACATGGCCATAAATTTAAAGGGCAAAAATATTGTAATATTATAAATCCAATCACCTGTCAGCTATCACATGCTTCTTCTCCCCCAATGAGTTCTAATCGTTTAAAGCTCTTTACAGACTGGACACACACTGTTCTTCAGTCTCACAGCCTTTTAGCCTCATCATTATTCCTAAAATGCTCCCCATAATTATACCTTTCCATCTTCATCAGTACAACGGTATCAACTTGCGGAACGCTACAGAGCAGCAAGCTCGTCTAATCATCGGACAGCAGTGTGATACCATCACTATCATGGCCCAGTACAACCCACATATGTACCAGCTGGGCAACCACTCCCGCTCCAGGTAAAAAGGTTTTGTTGTTGTGTTTTTTTCTTTCAGAAATCCAGGTCCTATACTTTCCTTAAAAAATAAAAGCTTACATAATAATATCTTTAAAAATACTTTACCAGTTAAAAAATATTTCAATATGTTTTGTAGTGGGATATTTTTAGAAGTGTGTAGCTTGATAAAGTTCACTAAATGCAACAAGAATCTTTTTAGTAAATGCTTGGTTTCATTAAGTTCTTTAAAGACTATTAGGCCTTGGAAACTAACTGAATCCTTCCACAGTCAGTCAGACATGTATATCTTTCATTTTGTATGCAACAGTGTGGTTTAGCAGGCCTGTCTGTAGTTTTCTCCCCAATAACACAGCTGAATGGCTGGCCTACTTGAAGCCTTTGGGGAAATGGTTTTCACAGAAAGGGATCCAGATAGATTTTGCCACAGTGCTGCCTCTTATTTGTTTGATTTTCATACCATTAATTCAAATTCAATTCTTCATCTTTTCTGTAAATTAAACTGTTTGAAAAACCCTCCCACATTGCAAAAGCAATCACTGAAGTGCAAAGCTATAAATGATTAAATATGAGTTTAACAAGGCAACTGATGAGCTCTGCCAGCTATTGTGGTTCTCACTGAGAGTTGGATGTGGTCTAAAGTAGACAAGTTTATAGTATTGCAATACACACCTTAAGGATTGCAAAACAACTTTCTTATAGAGTAATAATGCTTTTTTTCCACCTTTTTTAAATCAAACTATGAATTCTAATTAAATGTTGTGCTTAAGATGTTTTCCTTCTAAAAATCAGATGTGTAATTTCTTCTTCTTTTTTTTTTTTTTTTTTTTTTTTTTTTTTTTTTTTTTTTGCTGTTTGTGTTTCACTAGCTGCTGAGGGCCAAATGAACAATGATTCTATTTTATTCTATTCAGCTGAAATCTCTTTTCTTTTTTTTCCCTGCAGCTCCCGTCTTGAGCCCGTCAGCACTCAGTCGACTCCACAGGGGAGCGGGACTGCAACTCCAGACAGTCACTCTGCTATTGATACGCTCAGCGAGCAGGACGAGGGCACCCTCACTCCCTCATCCAAGCAGACCACTCCTACTACCAGCCCTAACAGTTTTATTAGGTAAACATGTACAACAGATTGAGCTAAAATATTCTCTACCTAAAGAAAAATGTGAGGGAAAAACCTTACAAGCTTCTGAAACCGTCCCCCCAGAGTGCCATCTGAGGGCAACAGGAAGGTCGGCGAGCCCCGACTTGTGACAGTCCACAGGCCTGGGGTCGAGGTGGGAGTTACTCTCTGTGGGGGGAACCTGCGGGGCGTCTACATAGAGAGTGTGGATGAAGACAGTCCTGCAAGAGGTCCTGATGGACTTCTTCCTGGGGACCTCATCCTGGAGGTATAAGCATATGCATGCATAAAATAAGACGGGAGTTTTTCATGCTGCTGTCAAAGAGTCACCACTTTTGACATACTGAGGGTTTTCAGGAGAGAACTTGGGATTTTGACCTGGTTTTTCTTTAGCAGTAAAGATATCTGATTGCAATCCTCTTGTTGAAATGAGCTGTAAGTTTTCAGTCCCCTCAGCCCTGATAAGCTTTGTGTTCCTCCACTGCCAGAAGGAGCTGCTGTTTTCTGTCATGTCATTGTATCTCATTGATCTGCTCAGTCTCATTCCACGTTGGTAATCTTTCCAGAACACCACAAATTCTTGATAGACATTTCCTGGCATGCTCCTACTTAAGCTCTCTGCCACTGAGACTCTGCTGTGTAAATTGCAATGCAGTTCAGACCGCACAGCTTCATGCTGTCCTTCAATCTCCTTGTTTGTTTTCCTCCCTCATACGTGGCACAAATCAATACTGCGGCACTTTAATAGCGCTGAAAGCTTGGAGGAAATGTAGCTATTTACTAGCGGAGCCTTCACAGTCAGGGGAAATTATTTTTGCAGTCATCAGTTCTTCCTTTGTCTGAGTTTGATTTTTTTTTTTTAATGCTGCAACATTGTTTCTCATCAGCATTTGTGTTCTAACTTTGCTTCCTTTTGTTATTTCCTCTTTCTGTTTCAGTATAACTTGGTGAACATGAAGAATAAGACGGCTGAAGAGGTGTACGTTGAGATGCTGAAACCAGCAGAGACGGTTACATTAAAGGTGCAGCATCGACCTGATGATTTCAACACGGTCAAAGAAGTACCAGGGGATGGCTTTTATATTCGGTGTGTATTTACATGTATAACGGAGCATCTTAATATATTAGGATATCTTGCGTATATATTCATTACACAGAGTGATATAGTTCTGGCATTTTTTTTTTTTTTATTTGGATGATTAAGGCTACTGAAAACCAGAAGTTCTTGCTCAGAAAATGTAAATATTACATATCGGTCCCAAAAAAGTATTTTTAATACCGAAATGTAATATTGATACCAATGAAACCTTGGAGAAGTCTGTTAACTTGACCTCTTTCCAGA
This sequence comes from Anableps anableps, assembly GCA_014839685.1. Lineage (NCBI taxonomy): Eukaryota > Metazoa > Chordata > Actinopteri > Cyprinodontiformes > Anablepidae > Anableps > Anableps anableps. Next base: position 20,031,739 of record CM026076.1, read on the forward strand.
CAGTTACTGACAGTGAAGGAGTGTGGAAGGATAAAGTGTAGTCAGTGAACCAGAGAAAACTTTAGAAGTGTCTTAAATGGGTTAAGGAGAAGAAGTGCTGCACTGTTACTATATTGACAGCTGTCAATTAAGCAGTCCTCTGCTGTGACTCTGGAGGCCATAACTTGGTCATATTAGTTCTATATTATAAAGAACAGTTTTTGAGGTCTTAAATAATATTCTAATTTAATGAGAAACTGGATTTTTGTTTATTAGCTGATCATCAGATTTTAAAGAAATAAACTCTTGAAATCAATCACTCTGTATAATTGATCTATTTCACATCAGTTCAGGTTTACTTTACATTTTACAAAAAAAGACTACACTGTTTGGATTTTCTCTCATCCTCTACAGAAAAGGACCTCAGTTATTCAATAGCAGCTTTATTTCTCTCTATCATGCTATAGATAGACTAGAGAGCCCGTCAGTTTGTCCCATGCTCACCTAGCCAGTTATGTCCCAGATCCATTATGTTACTGCAGTGATTCTAATTTCCTACCACTTAAGGTTGCCTAATCCTTTTTGTTCTCATTGTTTCCTTTAGTCCTTAAAATCACACTAAGGTCAAAAGGAGACTGCAGCTTTGAATTGGTTCGGTTTTATTCTCGGTTTGTTGCCACAGCTGCCACAGTCACTTGTCATATAGACAAACAGGTTTGTGATGTCATCTGCAGTAAATACACTCAGCTTGCCTGGCTGACACAGATAGGCTTCTTGGGAATAACTTACGAGCCTCCAGTAAGACACAAGAAAGGCCTTTTGGTGTCGCTAGATAAAGTTGCTCTTTGCTTCCTTTTCACCCTACTTCTGCATTGTAAATTCTTAATCTTGTTCTCCTCGTACCTCATCTCCTCTCCCATTTTTATCAGCTTCACGCTCTTCTCCTTGCCCTCATACTGCCCTTCTCTTAATAACTCCCTATCTATCTTTGTCTCTGCCTCCCAACAGAGCACTTTACGACAGGGTGGGGGAGGCTGAAGGAGACCTCAGTTTTAAGAAGGATGACATCCTTTATGTGGATGAGTCGTTACCAAAGGGCAGCTTTGGGACCTGGATGGCCTGGCAGCTAGATGAGAATGCACAGCAGATCCAGAGAGGACAGATCCCCAGCAAATACATGTGGGTGGAAAAAAAACAAGAGTGCAAAGTTACTAGAGATGCACCAATCAGAACGTTTTTTTTTGTTTGTTTTGTTTTTTGGCATATTTTGCCTCACTAATTTTTGTATAGTTTCGTTCTGTCACTTCTGATTTTAGCAGATTATGATTTGAAAAAAAAAAAAATTACCTTCTTACTTTTTGGAAAAGGTGTTTCACAACTGCGGTTATGTAGGGTTTCGCCATTTTCAAACAAAAACAAATGAGCAAGTAGTTGACATTTGAAGCCATTGTATAAGTGTCTGCGTAGACATGGCGAACATGTCTACATAGAACTTTTTTCTAAAAGCTTCTTCCACCTTTTTTGCTTCCTTGAGGATTTTTGATTTTAAACACCCCACTGAGATTGACAACAGCTAACTTTGAGGCTTCTTCCTTCAGTAACACTGTAGCTCTGAAGAGAGTTCTTGTAAGTGCAACCCAGAAGCACATGGTGTGGTGCATTTACTGTTCAGAAAAGCGATTGTAATTTTAGTTTCTGACCGGTCATAAAATCGATTCCAGATGTCGGCTGATTCTCGGTGCATCTCTAGTAACGACACACATCCAATAAAAGCTCTCAAAGCCGTACTACTGCAGTACATGAACTATACAAGCTTTTTAGTTTGGAGACCTTTAGAAAGAATGTGTTGGGGTTATTTTGTGTGGGATGTAGGATGGACCAAGAGTTTTATCGCAGACACAGTGTGACAGAAATGAAGGAAGATTCCAGCAAGACCCTCTCTGCAGCTGCCCGCCGATCCTTTTTCAGGAGAAAACAGAAACACAAACGCAGCAGCTCCAAAGACAGTAAAGAGATGGTGGCTCTGGACACCATCAGCACTGATTCCATCCCCTTCCTGGATGGTGAGGAAAAATTGATGGCATTACGGGTAGAAATAGCAGGAGGCATTATATTTACGTCTACTTTCTTCTTTCTTTCTTTTTTTTTTTTTTTTTCTTTTCAGACTGTGTGAGCCTGGCATACCAGCGGGTACAGAAGGTGGAGTGCACCTCTCCCCGACCGGTACTCGTACTCGGGCCTCTCAGTGACCCAGTCAAGGAGATGCTGGTTAAAGAATCTCCTGGGAAGTTCTGCAGATGCTTGCTGGGTGAGATCCCCTCATCCAGATGTTTCATTTTTAATAAGAAAAACAATACATGAACTGTAAAGTTCATGACAAAAGGCAGGATACTTTAGGGACATTTATTTTACATCATATAATTTTTTTTTTTTTTTGCCACATCTGCAGAGGTGATGAAGGCCTCCCAGCAAGCCATCGAACGCGGCGTCAAAGATTGCCTCTTTATCGATTACAAGCGCAGGAGTGGACATTTCGATGTCACCACTGTTGCTTCTATAAAGGAAATAACAGATAAGGTATTCATCACAGCCCTCACTTTCTTGCCCTGTTATCAGGAACCAAGTGGCTTCTATCTGTCCTCAATCTCTGCTTTTGCTCATAAATCAAGATTACTGCTTATCAGTCTTGGATACTGTTGAACTGAAATTCCTGCTGGTAACATCAACTTTACTGTGTTTTTTTTATTTTTTATTTTTTTTATTATAAAATTACAGGGCTGTCATTGTTTGCTTGACATCACCCCACACGCTATCGAACGGCTCCACAGTGTTCACATCTATCCTATTGTTGTCTTCATCCGCTACAAAAACGCCAAGCAGATTAAGTAAGTTTCAACCCGTTTCAAGACACAGATGGTGGGGGCGCCCTGTCTGCTCTGTGTGTGGCTAATATGATAAAGGAGCAGGATAAACATTCACTCTTTCTGTTCTGTTAAAGCATCATTTATTTTATTTTTTTATACAGTCTTTTGCCAAAGTATTTGTACACATTGAACTTTTTAACATTTTGTCTCCTTACAATCCCAAACTGTAGTATTTCATTGAGATTTTATGTGATAGACTAACACAAGTAATTGAGGGAAAAGAATGCATGATTTTCAAAGTGATTAAAAAATTAATTAATGTAATACACAGTTCAGTAATTTTACGTATGAACAATACAGACTATATTTTGTCGTAGCTGTGAGGTTATAAATTCTTGTTTTAATAGGAATCACTGGGGGATTTTCCACAAATGGCGTTACATTTTAAATCGGCTGCTACAAAAAAATAATGCATACAAATCGATTTTTTTTTTTTTTTTTTTTTTTTTTTTTTTTTTTGCCTTGTCTTTGACATATCCAAGGCTTGTTTTAAAACAACTCCTGGACCACCCAATATGTGTATATATGGAAAATAACTTCTTTTTTGTGTGTGTTTTTCTGAAAAAATAAAAATGTATCAAACAGGCCTTTGAAGGGTCAAAATGTTAAAAATTATTATGTGATAGTTTAGATCAGGGCTGAAGTTGCTCAAAGCCAAAACCAAAAAACTGCAAAAAAAAAAAAAAAAAAAAAAAAAAAAATTAAACTGTCCTATTTTTGTAGTTGTTGATGTCAACATTTTTGTCCATAATGACTAAAGAAGATAGTAAATTTTAAATCAGATGTTACACAAAAAATAATACTACAGAAAAGGTTTTTTTTTTGTTTTTTACTTGTCCTACACATTCAATAAAAATGTAATTTTTAAACTTTTTCAAGAGGTTGTTTTTTATAACGAATGTCAAGGAGTATAAATAGTTAAGTGAAGCACTTTACCACTAGACCATTACTCCTGTCAAAGCACTCATTCTAACTTCTATATTGAAATGTTTAAGAGCTTAGATTCTGAATTTAAAATAAGAAAAATGTTGCATTAAGTTGACACATGGGACACCGCATTTTAACCATCTTCTGTTTATTTTTCTCCTCACAGGGAACAGAAGGATCCCATTTTTCTGCGGGATAAGGTATCTCAAAAACATTCCAAGGAGCAATTCGAAAGCGCGCAGAAGATAGAGCAAGAATACAGCAAATTTTTCACAGGTTTGTATGCAGTTGGTAAACACAAACACACTAAAAACTAACATGAAACTGAGACATCTTCATGTTTTTGTAACGTTATTGATGATCTGTCAGCTTTAAACAGCTCCTTTTAATTCTTTTCAGGTATTGTCCAAGGCGGCAACCTCCCGTACATTTGCACTCAGATCACCACTATAGTTGATCAAGAACAAAGTAAAGTCCTGTGGACTCCACTCGGCTCCCCCTAGAGGAGACTGGCCGCCACTACAGTGAGCAGTGGCTCTGCTCTTCATTCCCCAAACACTAATTAACTGTTTCACACTTTACCAATAGGTACACTACCATGAGCTAGTTGTGTAAATTATTGATATATATTTTTTATTTTGTCTTTGTTATGTTTTATAATCAGTCTCCTTTATCTCTGATGTACTCTGAAGCAGGTTGGTAGCATTGCATATTAACGTTAAGGTTTAATCAGTCTTCCTTGAGGATTTCTGTTGGTGTGTTCGTTATGCTGCATTGTACGCGTCCGTTTACAGTCCCGAGATAAGTCTGAATATTGGTGTTCAATATTTGATAGAATGAGTGTCCCTTGACCATAAACCTCAACACTAATGAAGTTCTGCCACTCTTGACATTTGTGGTTTCCCTACAAATATGCACCCATTTGATGATGACTGACAACTAATTGTAATTTATTTTTATTTTATTTTATTTTTTTTGTGCATGTGAGGGTCTGAAAGTGAGAACACAGCTTTACGATTAAGCCGTAATGATGGTTTCTGCAGAGATGAATCATGGTTTGTAGCAGAGATGCAGTCCTGTGGAAGTGGAATACCAGCATCGAGATCAGTCATTACATTTCTTCAACAGTGCAACTACATGCATTTAACCTTTTTAACAAATGTAGCTGTGGGTTTAATGAAGCCGCCTGCCAACAGTCTCTCATGTTTTGCTCTATGCATAGTTCCCATAGCAGCCGGGTGTGTGGATAGATAGCAGGCCTTTCAGAAGTGCCTTTTACACAAGAAAATGAATCTGAAAGCAGCCCTGGGTCATTTAACACTAATTAGGACCAGTTTTAGATTTTTAAAAATAGTCCACCTTAACATGTTGTGGACTTGATGATTTAGGGGCTGTCCTGAGACCAGCACCGTTTTAGCAAGTAACAATGGTGAGGCGGACACAGTGGCCAACAGGTTAACTCCTCAGAATGCAGTCCAGATCTCAGACTAACCACTGTGTAAGTCTCATGCTGTTCCTTTAACACACATTTAACAATGTAGAGTATGCCACATATATATATAGTATGCAGCCAAATCTGGGAAGAAAACGTATATAACTATATATTCCATGTATTGTCACTTGGTAATACTCCTACGAGCGTTTGGCAGTCATGTCATGTCTTAACAGGTTTATAGCATGTTTTTATTTTATTCCTTGTGGTTGGTTGTCAGTCACTTATCACCGTACTCAATTTAAAGACATGCTACGAAGCTTAGTTTGCAAGGTAATACCTTTAGGGATTTTCCTCAAACCTCTTTAAATGTTAGTGACTTTTAACTGTTATTTGTTCAGTTTTTTATTCAGGATGCAAAAAATAAACCCCAAAATAATTACCCTCATTAAAGCTATATCCTACATCTTATTGTGCCAAAATCCACTGAAACACCTTTATCCTTATATTATACCTTATATTTCCTTTTTGCTCTTATCTGTGAACCCTAAATATGTTACTGTTAGGTTTCCAGCATACTACAGATAGGTACTATAATTTCTACTGTAACTAATTCATGCTTTTATGTTTCACATCAGTTCCTTACATTTCATCGTTGGCCTTTTTAAAAAAATTCTTGATTTAAAAAAAGAAAAGGATCAGTTCTTATTTGAGTTATTAAAAAGGGATTTGTTCTTGCACATTTTTTTATTGCAAATTTGTCCATGAGTGTGACTATTGGGCTAAAGGAAAAAGAAGCAAATTGTAATATTACAATTTTTCTGAGTAGTTAGGGTAAACCAACTTTAGAGTGAGTTGCAACATGAGATGGTTGTCGATTTAGAGAAAAAGTCTTGCCAGGTACTAATTGAACCCTTTTCTTTCATTAAAAGAATGTGATTTGTATGTTGAGACATTAACATGACAATAAACTCATTTTCTGTATCACAACACAGGCTCAGTCTGCATCCTAGTCTTGTTTTCTCTTCTATTCTAATAAAAATGTCCTGTAAAATTCCCTGTATTCTCAACATGCTATTGTGTCGCCTCTAATATAGAAATGTGGGTAGAATCAGGATAAAAAGAAAGTGTTCGAGTCCTCAGAATTGCTAAAGGACAAAAGCCCAGTCTATGTCAATAGGAAAAGGTGCTGATAAAATGCTATCAGTAGCAGAGATTAGATAAGGAAGGTGTGACACAATCAGTGTGGATCTTTAGAGAGCTAAATGTGACCTTTTCTCAAGCAGAAAATGGGGAAAACAAAGATAGCCGAGGACATGTTGGTTCTGTCCTCATGAATTTTTATCCTCCCACTTAAAATCTTTTAATCTTTAAGCAAGCTTTTAAAAAGTAATCTTATATCCCAAGAACAGTATTTAGGTTAACTGTACATTAGTCACCTAAGTAGCTGTGGGGGGGGGATTGGCTGTAATCTTGGAGATCCATATTTCCTGTTCCCTGTCTACAAAAACTGTCTTAAGGCCAAGTAATATAGTATGCAGGATTTTTTTTTTTCTTTTAAATGCCTGCTGCTTAGTTTATATGTAACCTCGCTCTTAACTGGAAGAATCATTTATTGTGTCAAATTTAGTGGCAATTTCTAAATGTTTCATAAAGCAAACAGGAAATGTTTTGCATCAACAGTAAGTTGTAGATGTATAATCACCTTTTATAAAAGCCTTTATTGGTGTTTGTTTTGATCCATCATTTAAAGTAATGTTTTGAGTTGGAGGGAATGTGATGCATGATTTAATGTTTTGGTGTGCAAAAAGAAATCTGAAAATGTGTAAAGTATTTATGTTCAAAGTTTTGTAGAGCCATCTTTTCCTGCAATTACAGCTTTTGGGGTACTTCTCTTCCAGACCAAAAGTTTAGCTTGCTCTCTGTAAAACGGCTCAACTTCCAGTCACATTGGCTGGAGGGCAGCAGTGAACAGAAATGTTCAAGTCTTGTCACGGATTCTTATTTGGAATGAAGTCTGGACTTTGAGTGGACCATTCTGATACATGCGTGTCCTTTGGCATATGCATTGCATTGTTGCTCAGACTGTGTGTTTAGGGTGCTGGAAGGTGAACCTCCATCCAAGACTTAAGTCTTATGATACCCCAGACAGGTTTTCTTCCCACATTGTCCTGTATCTAATGCCATCCATCCTCCAGTCAACTCTGAGCAGCGTAGCTGTCCCTGCTGAAGAAAGTGGTGGCAGCATGCAGTGGGAATGCCTATCTTTCACCATCAGGATAGTGTATTCATTAATTTTCCACCACACAGCATTTTGCTTTCAAGCCCCAAAAATGTGTTCTCCTGATCAGAACACTTAATTCATGTTTTGTATCCCCTACATGGATTGCGTTACACTGCAAATATAGCTGCTTGTTAGTTTCTTTCAACAAAGGCCAGATTTGTGAAGATGACAACCAAAAGAAAACTAATTCCTTAAAAATTCTCTTTATTTCTTTGTTCACTGGAGACAGACTGAAGCTCATAATAAATAATAAAAAAAAAAAATCTCCAGTCTTATATTAACAGGTCCAGTCAGTTGGGAGAACCTGTCAGCAGATCTCAGCCTTGGTCAATTTAAAACGGTCCTCATTCCTTATTAAACCAGGACTAGAGGGGTTTCTTTCATTATGAGCTTCAGTTTGCCGCCAGTAAACAAAGAAGAACACCGAATTTTCAGGGTAATTCGCTTTCCTGTTGTCGAACATTTCAAGTTAAATCCAATTTGAAAGCTCATGAAACAACAAAGAGACTCCTCTGGACCCATCAGATTTGTGTCTTATTTGCAAAGATGTAGAGTGTAATACTGTTTTTGTCAACATCCCCTACTCTAGGAGGGCTACTATCCTGCAACTTTTGGAGGGCATCCCTGCTCCAACGCACCTGAATCAAATGAATGGCTCATTAACAGGCCTCTGCAGAGCTGAATGACCTGTTAATGAGGGAATTCAGCCAGTTGATACAGGTGTGTTGAAGAAGGCATCCATCTAAAAGTTGTAGGATGGCAGCAAAGGTAAAATTACTGAGGTGTTCTACAAAGTGATCAGGGCTGTTTAGGATTTGGATGTAAATCAGAGCTTAAACAGCTCAGTCATATAGTCTTTATGCTGTAAGTTACTCTAAAATAGACAATAACATGGCACCCTTGTGTAGACTGTGCTGGAATTAATCTGAAGCATAGAAATTGTCCACAGCAGTGTTTTTCTTGAAGAAAATGTGGGTTTAATTGCTTTGTGGAAAAGAATGGAAGCTAATAAACGGGTCAGAAAAAGATGCAGGTCAATTTGATGTAGTCTGGACATTTTAATATGAACATGGAGGATGGGTCAGATCCATTTCCAGGATTGCTGTTTACTGTAAAAGTAATTTATGCAGTAGCATACAAATTATTTTAAACAAAGCAGGAGGGGATAATGTGGAGTGGAATGGATGTGAAGAGACTGTCAATAATGTTTGACAAACTAGAGATGCCAAAAGGTCTGTCAATGTTTGAGACTAACAAAAAGCTAGAGAGATGGGGTTGAAATTGTCGACATGAGGAGTTTGTAGAAATGATTGTCTGTTAATAATTTGGTAAACAGCTCTTTAAGACCCAAAATGCCGCCCATGGTTTGTTTTCTAACAGCTTCTCTGCATAATTTCCCCAAAGCACAGGTGTGGAGCTGCAGCTGCACTCTGGCTCTAAGGGAACCTGTGCTAAACACAAATAAATGGTCTTATTTAGTTAAAGGGCATGATGACTCTTAGTGTTGCTGAAAATAGAAAATGCTCAGTGGACATTAGAGTAATATGTTCAATCAGGTTTGGTAACAAACTGATAAATTAGGCTAGGAGGACTGTGTGGCAGAACGGAGAAGTGAATACGCAGAACCATCCTGAAGTTAAAATTCTGTGTATAATCTGATGCAAGTAATGGTACAGTAATCAAATAAAAGAACAATTGCAATTCTCCCTCTTTTATCCCATTTCATGTAATACTAGTACAACCTTCTTTGGATCTCTATGCAGCTCAAAGTAAATCTGATCTCTGAAACAGAACAAGGCAACTGCTTCCTTTCATTCAGTGAAACTGTTCCTGGTTAATGCATGTATAAGAATGGAAATTGGATGCTCTTAAGACTTTAGTCTTCTTTTCAAGAATGTAATTCAAGTTTATTTGAAAGACAAAATGCTGATTTTATAACATTAACTCTTTTACACTTAGTGCATTACAAATGTATTTACACCTCATGAACATTGTCACTCTAAAACCACAAACCTCTGTCTACTTTATTGGTGGTTCAGTTGATTCAACATAAAATCACTTTCCTTCACTGTTTCCCCTTGAAGGTAAGGTAAATGCATCAACTTACCTTTTGAAGTCACCTAATTAGTAGACTGTATGTCTTCCACCTTTGTGTAATTTAATCTCTGTGAAAGCCTCAGAGTTTTGTTGGAGAACATTAGTGAACATCATGAAGACCAAGGAACATAGCAGAAAGATCAGGGAGAAAGTTGTGGAGAGGTTAAAAACTGGGTTTGGTTCTAAAAACATTAGCCCAAGCTTTGAATGTCTCATAGCACCGCCAGGAAAAGGTCATCCGTTTAAACTGACAGGTTGGACAAGGAGTGAATTTATCAGAGAAGCAGCGAAAAGACCCATGGGAATTGTGGTGGACATGCAGAAATACACAACTCAGATGGGATCCCGCTCATGTCAAAACGGGGGACCCATCAAACCATGTGGAAGATGCTACTCAAGTCAGAAGACCAGGAAATCCCAGAAGCTTTCAGTTCCTGGACTGAAAGCCCAATACGGTGTGCGGAGGAACATTCATGTCCTTGGTGTCACATGGTGGTGGCAGCATTATCATATGAGAATGCTTTTCTTCAGCATGGACCGCTAAGCTGGTCAGAGCTGGTGGGAAGATGGATGGAACTGCCAGACAATACTGGAAGAAAACGAAGGCTGGAAAAGACTTCAGACTAGGGCGGAGGTTCATCTTCCAGCAGACAAACCTAACCAGAGCTACAATGTGATGGTTTACATCAACATGCCAAACTTTTCAGGGCATTGTTTGGGGGGGGGAAGTATCATTATTCTCTCACTTCACATTTTTGCATCAGTTTGTATATTGGCCTATTGCACAAAATCCCAACAGAGTATATTAAATGTTACACTGATAAAAGTATAATAAAGTGATTAATTTGAGCATAATTAGTATCAGCTGTTCTGTGTAGTTTATTAAGAGTGCACATGAAATCAACTCTTATGTTTACACTTTGTGGAGCTTAATTGCAGGTTTGGATATTATATTTCCTCTCTACAGAAGCAATCTGTTGTTTGTTTTTATTTTCTTCAACAAATGTATGACGGCATTGTTTTTTTTTTTTTCTCTCTGTCACCTGTCTTTTGTATGTTTGATAAGCATAGCAAACATTCCTCAGTTTAAAACCATAAAACAACTATTGCTGATTGTTTTCCATTCACCCAGACAGCCTGGAGCTGTGCCAGAGCTTGCTGGTTGATTGAGTGCCTCTAGCCTGAGGTTAATTCCTCTGAGCACTGCATGAGTCACATGGTCTCCTAGCCAATAATGTCTCAGTGAATGACCACCCTCCAGCTGCCTGTCGAGTTCATAACGGCAAGAAACCACCCAGCATCTCCACATATGCGCCATGTATCGAAGCGTCAACTTAGGTTTTCTGTATATGTAGAAGAACATTTGTCTGATGTTACTTAATACTCTCAGGAGAAGGTTGCACAAGGTTTTGGTCACTAATAACGTTCTAAATCTGTTGTACTGTTACGTGCAGCTCTGTGGTGCCATGTCCCAATTCCTTATGTCCTCTAAGTCCCCTCCTGCCTGTTTTTAGAAAGAAGTCGGGCCTCAAACCCTTTAGCTGGGGTGTCTGTTTCAAGACAGCTGCTGACAGCTCAACTGAACTTGAGAAGTCTCAAGTCTGACAGAAGGAAGATCGTTGTAGTCCGCACCGGGACGCCGTGGCCTTTCTGTGCTCATGTCAGATCTTCTTGGAGTGTTTGCCTCCTCTCCCAAATTTCAGTAGCATGAATTCAGATGTGGGCTGTTCCTGTGATTCTTGATGGTGTTAAAAATACCATGTTATCACAGGCCCATATTCTCACCTGTATCTTGGACTTTGGTTCTCTGTTATTTGAAATGCTCCTCTGTGATGCTTGTGAGTCATTTTAATATGTTTTGGCAACAAGAACATAACTTATGATCTTCTGTTGAAGGGAGTGTCTTAACTTTTTCTCAACACTTGCTGTTAGTGGTAAATTGATACCAACCAAGCAGTGCCTTGTAAAGTTATTCATATTTTTTGTACATATTTATATTTTGTCATTTTACAACTACAAACTTTTACTGTGATTTTATATGAGATGCCAGTAACACAAAGTAATATATAATACAGCACTAAACTAACACTACAGATCATCCTAAATAGAGAATCTCCATGGTGCCACATGGTGGTGGTAGCATGATGCTATGGGGATGCAGGTCTGAGTTGGCTGGAAGATGGGTGAAGGTAAACCTGTCAGAGGCAGCAAAGGACTTGAGACTAGGACAGAGATTCACATTCCAAAAGGACAAGGACCTTGACCATACAGCTGGAGCTGCAATGGAATAGTTTCAATCAAATGTTTTCTTGTTTCTTGTATTGGAATGGCCTAGTCAAAGTCCAGGCTTAAACCTACTGAAAATCTGTGGCATGACTTGAAAATTGATGCTCTTTAACCAATCTGGCTGAGCTTTAGCTATGTTGCAAACAAGAACGGGCAACATCTTTTAGTTCATTAATGTCCAAAGCTGGTAGAGAAGTACAATACATGATTTGTGATATTAATTCCAGGAAGGCTGTCCCCAAAAAGTACTGACTCAGGGGGGCTGAATACAAATGCATGCAATACATGTTTTTAATAAAATTACGAAAACAATGTTTAATTTTCCTTTATAATTTTGTAATACTTTTTGTTAGTCTATTGCCTAAACTCCTAGTTAAATACATTGAACTTTGCAGTTGTAATTTGACAACTGTGAAAACATTCAGAGGATAGTGATACTTTTACAAGGCACAGTAAATCAAGCTTTGAAAAATCAACCAACTTGTTGCCTTTAGGTTTGTTCTCAGACCCTAAATGTAATATTCCACATGCATCCAAACAGCGGACAGCAGTGTCGAGACTGATCTGCAGTCTGTTTTATGTGGACTCAAACTGCTTGCACATGGAGTCATAACTCTGAAGAGCTATAATTCAAAGATTGGGTTGTCTTCCACGTTTTACAGCTCAGCCCTGCTCTCCAAGTTAAATGACAGCCAGCCGTTACCAGGGGCTATTTTTTTGGAACCTTAATATTTCCTTGGTAATAAATTGCTTTGATATCATGCATGTCATACTCAGACAAGTTTACCTTTCAGAATGAGTATGCCTGAGAATGAGTGTTTAAACTCCACACTTTCTCAGTCAAAGCTGGCCCAAAATTGTATGGGCTCCAGCAGAATGTGCTTGGTAGTGCATTGTGAGTGTTAATATTGAACTGACAGTTTTCCTTTGTAGGAAAGTACATTTCTCAGTTCTTGAAAAATTTTAAATTTTACATAAAAAAAGATTTAGAAATTCCAATACATTTCTATGCACAACCCATTGCAGCACATTTAAAATTTGGTTCATTTTTGATAAAAACTAAAAATAATCCCCCCCACCCCTTTTTCTTAAAGAATGTTTTTCTTTATGAGAAATCAAGCTCCCCAGGCTAGCAGAGGACTCCTATATCAAAAATACATTCAAATAAATTAGAATATCATCAAATTTAAGTTATGTAATACATTTCAGAAAGTTTAACTCATTTATAGATTCATTACATACTCAAACACATATGTTAGGCATTTCTGTTAATTTTGATGTGTGGCTTGCAGCTAACGAAAACCTAAAATTCACTTTCCCAGAAAATTAGAATATAAGGGAAAAAAAGATGACTGTTTTCTACAGTATAGAACTCAATACTTAGAGTGCAGACTTTGTGAAGATTTCCCAATGTTTTAAATGGACTTTCCTTCACAGTCCTGTCAAGATTGCAGTTGTTCCTGTTGCTTGTGCCATCCCATTTTTTCCTTCCACTCAACTTTCCATTAATATGCTTGGATATAGAAGTCTGTGAAAAGATCTGTGTGGAAAGTGGCAGTGATCTGGCTAATGTTTATATTTGGAGCCCATATGGGTAGGAAACAGGCTTAAAAATGGGCCCAAGATGTGATGAGTTGTAGCTTATTTATGGGTCCCATGTTAGTTACCTGTAGAGGTTTGATACAGGACAAACCTCTACCTCAGGCACCCATACTGATATATGGCACAGATTGAACTAAGTTTCTTAGTAACCCAGCTTAGACCTTCCAAAGGTGCCCAACTGGTTTGCCCATATGGTGGAGATTGAGTCAACCCAAGTAATTTATTTATTATTATTATTATTATTATTATTCAATAATCAGCCAAGCCCACTTGGTTTCCATCCACCCAAAGGAACATCCACATGGGGTCTCCACTAACTGGCTGGCTGGATGTCTGCTGATGAATTGACAGCAGTCTTCCCAATGATTGTGCAGGCCATAACATGGACACATTAGTATTATGCAATACTCTAACCTGCGATATGCGAAAAACTTAATTTTGGATTTTCATAAGAAGCAAACATCAGAAATGAACACATGAAATATAACACCGTATGTGATGTACAATCTAACTGCACTATGTCTAATTTTTACTTTTTATCTGAACTGAAATTCAGTGACATTGAATGATATTCTGATTTATTAAGGTGTCCCTGTATAATTAAAGCACAGATCAATTTTGCATTTTTGTTGCGAGAAGTCTTGTAGGGTCAGTTGTTATTCAGGATCCCAAGTCAGCTGTTTACCCATATCCTTTGCTCTGAATGGCTACTTGAGGTTTTCCAGCAAGCAGCCATGAACTACAGTCAGCCATGCCTCACAGTCATCACCAATCTACACCTGTTTTTACTAATTGATCTTGAAGGACGTCCATTCTCTCGCTTCGCTAATTTCTAAAAATGAAAAACAGCTCCATGGGTGAAAAGCCACTATCTCAGTAACTGAAAAACAGGAGCACTACCCTTGATGAAAAATCAGCCCAATATCATTCCCTCCCAATGCTCAGGGCACCGTTGCGTCCGTGTGTGTTTGGTGGGGGATCATCATTTGATGTTTATAAAGCAAAATATAACCCTTTAATTTATGACTGATCGATACAGCCCCTACTTTACGACGTGCGTCACAGGCGTGCAATAAAGACGCAGAGGCGCAGTTTCGCAGCCAAAGCAACTGAGGGGACCAGTTCGGCTCCTGGAATTTAAAAAAACAACAACAACAACAACAACAACAACAACAACAACAACAACAAAAAAAAAAAAAAAAAAAAAAAAAAAAAAAAAAAAAAAAAAAAAAAAAAAAAAAAAACATCGTCGCGGTCTCGCTAGCCCTCTGTCCATCTTTATTATTAGCGCCTAGCTCCGCCCTCCTACCTGTAAATCTCCCCCAGCTCTCGTCTCCTCTGGAGCGGATCTGACAGGCGCTCTCAGCTGGCCGCTCCGTGCCAGGGCTGCAGGGGGACCGAATGGAGGCAGCGACATCCACCAGAGCGGCGCGCCAGTCTTCTCCTTAACGCAGAACCGACAACCCAAACCGCCTGTTTGAATATGTAGTCTTCTGATCTGCGGTTTTTTTTTTTTTTTCGTCTCACCCTTTAGAACTGAATTACCCGCGAAGCGTTTACAGTCGAATGTAGAAGAGTTGAAATCGATTCTTCATCCGCTGATCGACAGGATCCCTGAATGGAAGACGGCTAGAGAAAGATCACAGCCGGGAACATTTTTATTGTTTGTTTTTTAATTTTTCTCCTCCTCTGCTGTTTGTGTGTCTGCATTATCAGAAAAAAAAAAAAAAAAAAAAAGCAACAGCAGCCTCGGCGGCTGCAAACGACGCCGTCCCTGTCACGGCATATGGCGTGAAAGAGGCAGAAAAGCCCCTCAGAATGAGAAGCGCCTAAGATTCGTCGTTATTATTGCGGATTTAAATGCCTCTCTCCAAGGGGCCACCGAGGCGCTATTTTGGTCTGTTTTGCGTGCGCGGCGGCTCACACTTTCATTAATAATCAACAATTCACTGGCTTTAAAAATTATATATATATATATATTTATATATTCATAAACATAATCTGGTGGGGCTGTCAGAATCTAAAGCCAAAAAAGGGGGGGTATTTTTCTTTATTTTTTTTTTTATCTTTAAGCAATATGGCTGGTGAGTGGGGCTGGGGACGCTGGCACAGGCTCTCCAAGGCTCCTCAATGCTAGCCGAGGCACATGGCACGGATCCCCATGGAAGCGACAGCTCTATGAGGACAAGCAGCATCGATAATAACAACAATCCGGACTCTTCGATCTTAATATCCAAGATGGAAGGCGTTGTCATCCCCTACACGTCTGAGGTGCCGTGCGACGACTATGGGCAGCGCATGTGGTGGGCATTCCTCGCCTCCTCCATGGTGACGTTTTTCGGGGGTCTCTTCATCATCCTGCTATGGAGGACCCTCAAGTATCTGTGGACTGTCTGCTGCCACTGCAACATAAAAAATAAGGTAATGGCTGGAAACTCTGTGAGCAATCACGTTCACACAGAAGCACTGATGCAACATGCTGTCAAAGTCAGAATAGGATTGCTTTATTTTTCATGTACCAAATCAATGGTTTTGGTATTATTCGTTTTGCGTGGATAATGTATAGACACGCGAGGTGCTTACTGCAGTTGTGAACACACCGTGGTGGTTGTTTTCCTTGGGTTGTTTACTCCCACTCTGGCATGAAGGGGGTGATATTTTATGAGGAATATGGGTGGAATAAGAGCAGAGGGATTCCTTCATTTTATTTTGTACAAGCAGAGGCGGCTCAAGGTTATATGAGTCCCTAAGGAGAATAACCTTTTTTTTCAGGGGTGGGGGGGTTTTGGATTTCCACCATTTGCAGTTTTCTACAAAGGTTTTCTGAGGTCAGAATATCACATGTTGCTCAGTGATCCCTGCATGTTTTTGAAGTAGGTAATGAAAAGTGTATACACACACACACACACACACACACACATATATATATATATATATATATATATATATATATATATATATATATATATCCTTTTTAAAATAAATGGCATTACATAGAATGACAACCTGTTGTGTTTTTATCACAAGTGCAGAACATTTAAGAATTAAAAACCTACCTGTTTTCTCACCTTTTTAAGACCTTTTTAAAGGTCTTAACAACACTGTGTATAGTTTGCTAGCAAACTATACACAGCGTTGTGCAACAATGTTTGCCTGTTCCAGGTTCCTTCTGTTTTTGACGGTAACAACTGCCATATATAGTTTGTGAAAACTGGCATCGAGTCCTTTACATGGCTGTGAAGAAATTTTTGCAGAATGGTATTATTTCAGCCACAATGGACAGTTTCCAAGCTTGAATGGACCGTTTCAGACTGGTTGAGAAAGCCTTTGTACTTAAATCTTTATTAGTCGCCACAGTGGTTGTCATATTGATACAGACTGACTGATGCTAATATAATCGGATACTGGACACTCAGTGACTCAGTTGGTAGAGCATGCGCACCAGGTGCAGAGGCTGTAGTCCTCGATGTGATTGTCCTGGGTTCGATTCCCAGTCTCAGGCCATTTGCTGCATATCTTCCCTTTCTCTCCTCTTTATTTTCTGTCCATGTACTATTCACTAAAGGCCACTTGAACCTGAAAAAAAAGAAATATTATCAGGTATTGGTTCCTGGTTTCCTGATAGCACCCAGAAAAGTGATAATAATAGCGACATTGGACCTGTCACAGAACTTACAGTGGATATTGTATGAGAGGTATTTCCCCAAATGCTTTCAATTTTGGTGTGAACCGTCCCCCCCAACACACACACACACACACACACACACACACACACACACACTTTTCACATGGCTGGTATACGTTCTCTGTGCACCTTAAATGTTGGCATTGTGCTGAAGGTAAACTGTGAGCAGGAGTAATGTAGAGACAGATAATAAGGCGGAATGCCTGTTATACTGCCTGCTTGGGGTGGATGAATCATAGCTGATTCATATATAGTTCATGTGTGACTCATACACTTGCGTGTAGTGAGAGTGGACCCCCTGGATGGATAGAGATGCTATTGAATGGTGATGGTGTAAAGTGTGTACTTTAAAAAAAATATTGTTTCAATTTAAATTTTGTGTCCTTGTTGCATCCTGTCTGCATCCTTCATGCTGTGTCTGTTTTGTCCTTTTGATGGCCTTGACCTTTTCTTGTTCCTTTCTTTGAAATAATGAGTTGGGAGTAGAGCATAAAGAGCATCTTTATCAAACAATAATTATCGAAAATCACCTTTGTTCTTAAGCTTGGTTGAGTAGTTGCTGATGCAATTCAGGACATTTTTGTCTTGGTTCAGTTTGCTTGTTGTTTTGTGTTTTCTTTAACACCCACATATACTTTATTACTACTGGTGCTTCTGCATTGTTCAAAACAATTTCCAGGTTTAATATGAGTCATTGTTATTATCTGTCAATCAGATTAAATGAAGTACATTTCTGCATAATGTAATCAGTGTTCCAGTATGCAATACTGGGTTTCAGCTTCAACTGCGATTCTGTAGATGGAAAAGTTGGTCAGTCATAAAGCTTAGTCAATGTTTGGAGCATAGCATGAAGCGTTCTTGTTAGTTATAAAATTATATTGAATAATTACGTTGGCTCAAACAACTTGTCAGCAATCTTTACTATTCAAAGAGCCATTTTCTCCTTGTTCTTCAGAAAATAAAATCTAGACACAAAACCTACATGACTTTAATTAAAAAAAGCAAATTTGCTCAATATCCACCATATAAACATTCATTTAAAAAATAATATATTTTTAAAAAAAATCAGATTATTTATAGTTTTTGACACAAGAATGGTACATAAATATTTTTTGTAACATTCTGCTGCAGATATTTATTACAACAGACAAATTACTGAAGTATTTTTTCTTCCAATATTAAAACACCTCTAGTTTCTAGTAAGAGGCTTAAAAAAAAGACACATTAGGCTTTGGAGCTCCAGTTTGCAACACACTCCTAAACTTGTGGGAAGCCTTCGCAGATAAGTTGAAGCTGTTATAGCTGCAAAATTTGGGCCAACCACAGGTCAAACCCTTTAGAAAAAGAATAAGATGTCACTAAAGTTCAAATGTGTCTTGGGGTAGATGAGTGAATATCTTTGGATAATAGACAGTACTATGCAAAAGTTTTAGGCAGGTGTGAAAAAAATGCTGTAAACAAAGAATGCTTTCAGAGATATAAATGATGATTGTATATTTTTTTTATCAGTTTACAAAATCCAAAGTGAGCGAACAAAAGAAATACCTAAATCAAATCAGTATTTGGTGTTACTACCTTTTGCCTTCAAACCAGCATCAATTTTTATAGGTACTCTTGCACAAAGTCAGGGATTTTGTAGGATTACAGTCAGGTGTAAGATCAACCAATTATACCAAACAGGTGCTAATGATCATCAATGTCACACGTAGGTTGAAACACAGTCATGAACTGAAACTGAAACAGCTGTGTAGGAGGCTCAAAACTGGATGAGGAACAGCCAAACTCTGCTACCAAGGTGAGGTTGTGAAAGACAGTTTCATGTCATGGCAAGATTGAGCACAGCAACAAGACACAGGATAGTTATTACTGCATCAGCAAGATCTCTCCCAGACAAAGATTTCAAATCAGACTGGGTTTCAAGATGTGCTTTTCAAGCTCTTTTGAAGATTCACAAAGAAACGGGCAATGTTGAGGATTGTAGACGCAGTGGTCGGCCAAGGAAACTTAGTGCATCAAGCTTATTACCTGTCAAAATCAGAAGATATCCAGCAGTGCTATCAGTGCAGAACTGGCAGAAACCAGTGGAACCCAGGTACACCCATCTACTGTCTGGAGAAGTCTGGCCAGAAGTGGTCTTCATGGAAGAGTTGCAGCCAAAAAGCCATACATCTGATGTGGAAACAAGGCCAAGTGACTCAAGTATGCATGAAAACATAGGAACTGGGGTGCAGAAAAATGGCAGCAGGTGCTCTGAACTGATGAGTTAAAATTTGAAATATTTGGCTGTAGCAGAAGGCAGTTTGCTTATTGAAGGGCTGGAGAGCAGTGCAATAATAAGTGTTTGCAGGCAACAGTGAAGCATGGTGGAGGTTCCTTAAATGTTTGGGACTGCATTTCTGTAAATGGAGTTGGAGACTTGGTCAGGATTAATGGTTTTCTCAATGCTGAGAAATACAGGCAGATACTTAGCCATCATGCAATATTATCAGGGAGGTGTATGATTGGCCCCAAATTTATTCTGCTGCAGGACAACAATCCCAAACATAAATCCAAAGTCATTAAGAACTATATTCAGCGTAAATAAGAACAAGAAGTACTGGAAGTGATGGTATGGCCTCCACAGAGCCTTGATTTCAACATCGAGTGTGTCTGGGTTTACATGAAGGATGTGTGAGAGCCTACATCCACAGAACATCTCTGGTTAGTTCTCCAAGATGTATGGAACAACCTACCAGCCAAGCTCCTTCAAAAACTGTGTACAAGTGTACCTAGAAGAATTGATGCAGTTTTGAAGGCAAAGGGTGGTCACACCAAATATTGATTTGATTTAGATTTTGTTCATCTCTTTTGTTCATTCACTGCATTTTGTTGATTGATGAAAAATAAATGATTAACACTTCCATTTTTGAAAGCTTTTTTTTTTTTTTTTACACCTGCCTAAAACGTTTGCACAGTACTGCACCATATTACAAGATACTGATTTTTTTACACTCTTAATTTTTACAAAGCTTTATATCTGAGCTAAACATTAAAAATAGACATGGAATTAGGTCTGGTATGATAACCATAGGTGAACCTATCTTTGTTTCGTGGTATCATACCATCAATCATGGTATTATGATTACAGTTCTAAAATGCATTATTTTACATTTTCTTTAGCATGCTTGATGTGAATGCATAGGTGATTTGCCTCTTAAATGTTAATTTAATTGTGGGCTGATCTTCACCCTTTGACATGTCCTGTTGCTGTTAGAGCCACCGCTGTTGTAAAAAAACCTATTAGGACAGAGATGTGAAATTAAATGGAATTTCAAATTAGTCTATCACCATAATCTCTATTGTCATAGTCAACTGTTTTTAGAACACAAGTGTGATGCTGAAATTTCATTATCCTGCATGTGTGTTTTTACATGATTATTTGGTTTTCTTTTTTTGGCACATAACACAATTAAGCTATACTAATAAAGTTTGCAGTTAATAGGATCACTGTATTTCTACAGCTTTAATAGGTAAGACAAATCAGGTTATACTGTGTGACAATAGTCGCCTTTTTATTGATTGGGAGTTTTTATTGTTTTAGATTCCGAGATGGTGTTTGATGTAAAGAATATATATATATATATATATATATATATATATATATATATATATATATATATTTTTTTTTATTTATTTATTTATTTATTTTTAATTAATCACATACACAATCCAACAACTCCAAAGCATTTTTTCAGACAAATTGTGACCAGCACAATATGCAGCAGTAACATGGTGATATTTGTTTCACAATGCTAGAAGCGAAAGGCAGCTCGTTCATTTCAAGACAGCATAAACTTTAACTCGCCTTGAATTTAGCAAATAACATCTTCCCCTCCTCTGGTTGCTACTGTCCGTAAGCATGTTTTGCATGTATGCCAACGTTCTTCCTCCAAGTTGCCATCTGTCTTGTTACGGTAGCCAAAGTATTCCTATATAGCAGACTTTATTCCTTTAGAGTAGGCGCGCACGCGGGGAAAGGTGGGGGAATGGGGGTAGGGTGTTTGGGGGACTTACAGAGTTGCTATCCAGGGGTGTCCTGGGGGAGGGGTCGTGATACTGCAGCTCCACATGACCTAACCTGGACATTATCTCTGACCAGACATAAAAAACTCTTATACTGCAGGAACGGTTTGATGAAAAATTTTAGTGGATATGAAACCGTGACTTTTTCATACTACAGTATACCTTGAAACCGGTAACCGGCCCATGCCTCGTCCTAGTCACAAATATAAACAAGCACCAAGGAATACCTGGGTCCCAGTCCCTGTCCAGGATCTTTCTGGATGGAGTTTGCATGTTGTTAGGCTCAAAGCATAATTGCCCAAGGCATTTTTTAACATTTTTGAAAACGAGAAAACATTTTTTAAGCAGACCTAAGTCAAAGGAAAGACTTGTGGATTTTGGACTGGAACAAATGTTCTGAAAGGCTGGAGACATGGGCAGTTAGCAGGGTTATGTAGCAGTGTAAGGAGATCAATGTTATGCAAATATCTCAATTTGGTCAAAATATGAATTAGGCAATTATGCTATCAGGCTAGTGATGTTCTCCTTGTGCATGTTTGGATTCTCTCCATGTACTCTGGCTTGGGTACTCTAAATGACCCTTCGGTATGAGTATGAGCATGCATGGTTGTCTATGTTTCCTTGATGAACTGGCGATCTGTTCAGTGTGTACCCCACCTCTTGCCCAATGATCCCTGGAGATGGGCACCAGTCCCCTCATGACCCTGCAAGGATAACCAGATATAGATAATGAATGGGTGAATGAATAAATGTGTAACTCAAGCCACAATAACATCTAAAAACTAAAGCTTTCATAATGAATCCACTCAGGCTATTGGCAGTACTGAACAAAACATTAGCAAATATTTACATCTCATTCAAACAGCTTTCCTTTACTCTATAGAATAAATCTGCACAGTGTACTATTTATATCACTGCTTGGCTGTCCACATCCTGTCATGTTGCTACACTCTTAGACTTCAGCATCAGAAGCTGCACTAAACCATATGTCACCCTTCATGCTTTTCACTATCTTGTCCGTAACGTGATGAAAACAAGCCATGCAGATATAATTAGGGATCCATCTTGTGGCTGCTGGTGGGTATCTGGTTGTCTCTTATCTCCTGTAAATGAGGAAAAACTGTAAAAACAACCGCCTGTTCCTGTTGGTTTACTCTGTGTTTGTGGGGAAGACAGAGTCATCCTGTTAGGTGACTTTGGAAGGCTTGACACTTGGCTGCAGAGGGAAAAGGCTTGTTAGGAGCATTAAGATGGGTGAAACTGGATCCCTGTTCCACTGACTGATACAGCCAGTGAAGTTGGCAAGTGTCTCACACAGGATGCATAGTTGGCCTAGGGCCGTGGCTGCCTTTCTGTGCCGTTACTGGGAACCTAGATTCAGAAGCGAGGAAATGAAGGTAGAAGCTCTGAAGGAGAAAGAAGAGTTGTGGATGTGGAAACGGCGGGTGAGAGAACGATGAAAGGTTTTCAGAGCAGTGTCCTCTGCCTGGACTCGGTCAATGACACACAGCTGCTTCCTAGTACTTTATAATGGCCTTCATCTCTATTAGGATTATAAGCACATGGTGGAGTGCTCATGCAGAAAGAAGGAAAGGTTGTTGCAAAGTGAAATGTGGTGCAAATGTTTTTTGGATCTTGGAATCAGGACAGTTTAACCTCTGAGAATAAAATTTAAAAGCGGCAATAATCTTATTACTACAACACGAATAAAGGAACTCAGCAATGTAGGAATAAGTGATGATAAATGTATTCTGACTCAATGTAAAACTCAATTGTTTAATTTTGAATAGATGTTGGATGTGATTTAGGGCAATAGGTGGACCAAAAATGATCATAAAATAAAAATCCACACAAGACACATTAAGTTAGGTTATCAGTGAGTTGTTTCGCTGTGCCTGGATGCTTTTTTAAACCACACATCAGCCACATGTGTAATCTGATTCACTGTTATTCCCCAGCCAGCACTCATCCTCAGGTTTCCTGGGTAAGCTGCAATATTTCAGTGTCCACACTGCAGCCAGAAACTATACTCACTGTGAATGGAGACTGGAGTAACTCATGCTGTAAACATCGTATTAATAAACTGCTAATAAATATGTTGTTTTTTTTATCTGTCTGTATTCCAGCTTGTAGTGCTTTCCTTCTGTATAGATATCTGAAGATTTAGAGGTTCTCTCTGGATCCAGCCACCTCCATGAGTTCTTATGTGATTCCTCTGTTATTTGAGTGGGAAGGAGTATGGAGACTCTAAGGCAACATTTGCAGATTCCTCAAAGCGCCATTATGAGTGGCACCATCATGCTCTTCCCATAAAGTGGGTGAAGAAAAAGAGAAATATTGGACATTATGTAATACATTATTCGAGATGCTAAAATAACAAATAATTTCTAAAAGTGGACTGGCACATCTTATTTGCAATATAACAGAAATGTACTCTATCCTCCAAGTTGTCAATCCCCAAACCCCCGGACCGGATTGATCAAAGACTTCCTCCAGAACTTTGGAGTGGAGAGGATTGAATAGCCTGCCTGTAGTACTGACCTAAACCCTACTAAACACATGTAGGATCAGCTCAGGTCCTACCAGAGCGATCAGCACAACCACACACATTGACTTGAAACAGATGCTAGTT
This sequence comes from Anableps anableps, assembly GCA_014839685.1. Classification (NCBI taxonomy): domain Eukaryota; kingdom Metazoa; phylum Chordata; class Actinopteri; order Cyprinodontiformes; family Anablepidae; genus Anableps; species Anableps anableps. The sequence continues at coordinate 20,055,649 of CM026076.1, forward strand.
GAGGAGCAGGATGTCATCCCACAGTAGTGCGTGACCAAGTTGATGATTAGCATGAGGAGGATGTGCCAGGTTGCTATGGCTGTACTCTGTTCTACACTCTACTAAAACCCCTTTTTGTCAAATGAACAAAGTGTTAAATTACCAAAATGTCTTGTTTCTTCAAATTTAAAAAATAAATGATAGCAAACAAGAGTCAATAGCAGAATAGGCTGTTTAGCATTGGTAAGTTTTTCATTGGTACTATCCACTTACCTAACTTTGCTGCTCAATATAGAAATGCATCTTCGTTAGAAATATGGCTCCATTTAAAGGGGACTTAAACATGCTTTCTATTGATAAAAAATTTTGTCAAGAAGGATTGTTAGAGCAAAGAAACGGTGGACAAAGCACAGAAAGTATATATATGTTTTTTTTTTTTTACATGATTTCATATTGTAATATTAGTTAAAAATAGGTTTTTCTTCTCTGAAAATTTTGTGGTTCTAGTGCCCTTTAATCACATTAACCATACAGGAAAGGAGGTACAGTAGAACATGGGAAGACATGCAGTGAATGGTCCAGGATACATCTGTGTCATGGACTAATAGCTTCTATCTATGATAAGCCTCCTCTGCCTCTGAGCCATGCAGCTTCCACTTATCCCTTTTGGATTTTGATTAAAAAAAAAAAACTAGTTGGCATGAGTTTAGTTCACCAAAAATTTTGAAAGCATACATTTTAGCTGCAATATCATAAATATTTTTTTTGTGATTAAAAATATGTTTAATTGATGCATTGGTTATTAGTGTTAAAAACACACTGCATCTGTGACTTTATAAGAACAAGAAGACCAGGTGGTGGTTTTCTGATGCAGCAATGAACTGTTCAAACTGTCCAAAGCACAAAGAGAAGGTGGACAGTTCAGTCCTAAAAGTAGCTGAAGTGGTTTAATGTCACCTGTCAGATATGAACAGACCACACGCATCTGCTGAATAAGTCCGAAAGGACAGTTCAATCCAAGCACTTCTCGGCTTTCTCTTCAAACCCTTTGAGGGTGCGTCACACAGTGTCTTTGTGCACTTAAGAGCCACCAGCTGCCAAAATTGTACAGCAGTTTCTGTCCAAACAGAAGAGGAACAGTGATGGAAATGTGCTTTTGGCTGTGCCTGAACAGATTTACTTACTTTTTCAAACCCATTCAGGTTGACATGGTAATATATGGATATGTTCTCTGCATATCGCATTAAGGCAAACCAGTTTTTCAGGACAGTAATTTCAGTTGTTGTGACGACTACAGAAATGCTCACTTGTTTCAAAAATTGCAATTATTTAAATATGGTACTGTCACAGTATGAAAGAGAATGAGCAGATTTTCAAGACAATAGGACAATTTTGTGAAAACATGTTTCCACCACTGCCGGTTTCTCTAAGCTTACAATTTTATTCTTTAGTTTTTGCATTTGACTGAGATTTAGCTTTAAGATCTATGTTTTTAATTTTACTTATAGTTTGAAAGAGTGAAAACAGGCCTAATGATGATTCATACCATCTCTGTTTCTCGTGCTTAATGTGAGAAATTTGGAAATTTAAACTCAAGTAGGAAGAACTGATTGTAGTGAGTGTGGGTCTTCCCCTCAGGATTTAAGTGTGTTCATGCATTACATACGTTGGGGATCTAGCCTCCATTTTTCTGTCTCTTTGTGTGAGCTAGAGGTTTAGAAATCTACCTCATGGTTGTTTCTAATGAAATACAGCAGCCTTGGTGATCTTTAAATCATCTCTGGGCATTTTTCATCATGGAAGATTGTTATTGATTTCTAGGCTCTAAAGCCTGGCTTACATCGCAGTGAAATTAATCAAACCCAGCCCAGTGTTTGCTACATTTGTGGTTCTCAGTGTAGCTTGATCATAGGTGAATGTATGGCCTGGGTCTTCAGTGCATTAACCCTTTAAGTAAAATGGACCATGGAAGTAGTGAGGAGCTGTTGTGAGTTTGTGTGCTCCCTTATGCTTGGGAACAGACCAGCTGAACTTTGGCAGAGCAGCACACACCCCTCTACCATCAGCTGTCCCTCTCACTAACCACACCCTTACTTGGCCCAGCTCACCCACTTCATCCCACGCAAGTTTTTTGAATTCCAGATGTAATTGAAGAAATAAAATACTAATCTTATTAGGACACTGACATAACCAAACTGGTGATCGCATTTATATTTATGGGTATGAATAGGTGGATTATTGCCTCCCGAAAGCATGCATGCCTTTTATAGATTTTTTTCCCCCCCATTTATCATGTTATACCCACAAACTTCTAAGTTTTTATAGAGATTTAAGAGATAAACACAAAATAGTGCATGCCTGTATGCATGTTTTTTAAAGTGTAATATAAAGAAACATCTGGAAAGCAATTCAGTACGCTACCTAAATAAAATTTAATGCAGCCAATTGCAAAAGTACCCTAATTAGGTAACAGAGTCTGCCGATGTGTGATTTAACTGTAGTTTGTATGCAGTTCTGTCTAAGAGATTTGTTAGAGGAAATTTGTGATGTGTAGTGGTGGCAGAATCATGCTGTGGGGATCATTTTCTTTGGCAGGAATGGGGAAGCTGATAAGATGTTGATGAGGCTAAACACAAGGCAATCCTGAAAGAAAACAGGTGAGATGCCCAGAAACTGTGGCAAGACTTGAAAATGAAAATCCACCCTCACCCCATCCAGTTTAATTGAATCACTCAACCTTCAGAGCTCAGAAAACAATCGTTCTGCATTAAATTAAAATTGCTTCCTGATCTGTAACACATACAGAGAAACGTCGGGTCATTGTGGTGCAATCTCCTCACTGTGACTCCTGTTCTCAGTTGGATAATAGACGTCTTTCCAAGCTAGAGCTCAGAGGTTCAAGCTACTTATAAAGTTAAATTCTGTCTAAATCCACACGTTTATTCAGTTTCTTAAACTAGGCTGAAACATCGACTAAACTTTCACTTTTAAACAAAATTCAGCATTGGATTTTTAGCCTTAATGTCTGCAGATACTACGCTTTTTTTTTTTTTTTTTAAATCAAAAAATGTACCAACAAGTTGTTTGATTAGCTTTTAAGCTATGTAGGGGAAATAATTTTTTTGTAATAAGGATCAGAATAGACAAATTCTGTAAAAGAAAATGGAAAGTAAAATGGATCATAAAAATTTGTAAAATGGTACATCCTGTATAAAATGCCAATGATAAAAAAAAGAAATTCATGAACTTTTTTTCCCCCAAGACTGACTAAAAATACCTAACAATGTTTAAATAACTTTTATAATAGCCTGTTGGTTAACAGAAAGCTTATTTATGTCCTAAAATGTTGTCAAATGTATGTTCTTTTCTTTCCATTAGATTTTTCCCCTCATCTTTGCCATTAAATTCCTGCCAGATGAAATAATAGAACCTAATCTTTAGAATCACAGTGGATATAACAGGAGCTCCTCCAAACCTTTTAAGTCAGCACCACTGATTGACTTTCTTTTCTCATACTCCTAATGTGGAATGTGTGACTCATGAGTTTTATTCAGTGCTGATCCTCTTTTTCTAGACCCTAATCCCTAATTTTCTGGGCCTGATCTGAATGCCATCAAGGGGCGGCTGCAGTGTGCCACGTTGACGCACGTTAATCCACAGACGAGCAGAGCCTGCTCCATGTATATCACAGAAGTCACAACACCCCCACCCTAACACTTCCCAAATTGCAGTCTCCTGCTGTTTGTCATGTTACGTCTTCCTCAGACACTGACTAGATTTTTTAAAGGACAGCCACACCCCAGCACGTATGCTGAGGTCAAAGGTTAGAGTGGGAACTGTAAACCTGGCTCTACCAAGGAGCTGGCATCATTGGGAATATGTCACAGCTTCTTAAACTAACTGATCCCTGGCGTGTTGGAGTGTCTTCTGCTTGAGGTCGGCTTGGGAGAGGTGTTGCAAGGAAAGCCTGCTACTGTGTAGCCGGCAGGATGATGTGGTAGTTTATGGTTAAGAGTTAAGTGGCTTTACTAATCAGCTGTTATGAATACAAATTTTAATGAATGATTTCCCCATTTCCACATAATTGAATAATACAAATTTTCGTACACATTTAAACAGCTGTGGATGCACCTATTTATATTGGTTCCTATAATTTTGATTTATATGATCTATATGACACATCTATTGGTGTATGGTCTTTATGAATTGGCCTTTATTGATTTGTCACAATCTTTTCAGCATGTGGACATATGGAGCAACTTAAAATGAATTAAAAATGAATTATTTGAACTAAAATCAATTTACTATTACGCATCATGGTTGTGAATTTCAACTTACACACCTGTAGATGTGTATTTAGTTGCATATTTCTAACCAATATCCAGAACACCTAGTTACATATTCACCAGCATTGTCTAACTGATGATACAATAGCATCATAATTAGATACATTTGTGTTTGTGGTCGTGAACCAATGTCAGATTAGCAGAAGATGGATGGATGGATGGATGTGTTTGTGGTAGGTTTATGTTAAGCTGCATTTGAAGTCTCTGAAAAGGAGACCGAACGATCTGCTGGAGGTTGAAACAGCGAAAAATTATCAAGTGACTTACAGAGAACTGTGTTAAAAATTGTTTTGTTTTCTCAGCTTTTACATTTTTCACTTCAGCTCTGTGTTCATGTGAAGACATGTAGTCACACTATAACTCTGACGTTTCTTGCTTTACAAAAACATCCCGGCTTTTCAAGCTGTGGCATGGTCTCTCAGCACATGCACTGCCCTCCAACTAATATTTAGTGGAGCTGATTATCAGGCAGAGCCAGGCATCTCCTAGTCTCCCCCCTACAGCTTTCTTCCAGTTCCCTTAACCCACCGCCCACCCTGAGAGATCAGTGCTGCTACACAGACATCAAAACGCAGTTAACGGTTTAATTAAAGCTTTGAGCTGTGTGCAGCAATGCACACAGAGAGTCTGGGAGTGTGTAGAGGACATGGCAGTGACCTTCAGTGATCCCCAGCAGAGGCGATATTTCTGTTTTTTTATTTTGGAGTCAGTCTCTCTCTTAGCAACATTTGTGAAGCCAATCTTGTGGGCGAGCAAACAAAAAATGAACCTGTCACCAGGGAGGGTTTTGAATGTGTTAAAATTACTAGTCAGCACCACAACCGCCGCCCTCAGCGACTGGTCTCAATTAACCTCAGAGGGGGCCAGACTAATATGCTAATTGTCATTCTCCTAGTGGGCTAAAAGCAGGCTCAGGTTTCTCTGGCCCTCATAGCATGCATGCTACAATGCAAGTACTGCAGCTCATGTGGCAGCACTCCAGTCAGTGTATAAAATAGGATGCTACTGAGCAAAAACCGAAAATCTAAATAACAACAAACGATGAACCGTAATTAGACTTATTTCGGTGACCTTATGACTTCTGGCTTTTTCTGGGTGGCTGCACAGAATGAATAGCCCTGCTGTCGATTACAACCTTGTTTTTGATGCTCGCAAAAGTGAAATCCCAGAAGGCCTCACCCGCTTCATGTTTCCCCCACTGCCAGCACAATTCTAAATGCTGTGAAATGGATCTTGACACGAACAAAGCGGGGCAGACCCTTTTCTGAGCAGCACGAGCATTGTACAATGATGCTTCTGCAGCTGAGCTTCCAATGACAACATGTGTAGACATGATTTTTACAGCTGATGCACAGAGTATGGGTTCATTGCTGGATGCCTCATTAAAGATGGATAATAGTGCCAAGCTGCCATGCTGCTCTGTGGCAGACTATATAACTCAGTTAAAATTCTCCTTTATAAGTGTTTTATAGCATAGGATTAGATTGGATTTCCACTTGGAAAATATTTATCTGGAATGTTACTATCTTTTGTATCAATGAACCTTATTATTAATGTTTGACGTTGACTATCTGGATTGTGTTGCCTGGGGTCTTGATATAATTATGTAATTGTTTCTTTTTTTGTTAGTTAGTTTTTGGTCTTCTTCTGAGTGTTTTTTGTTGTGTGTAGATTTTGTAGACTCTGTTGCAAATTAATTGCCCCTTGGGAACGATAAAGCATTTAAATTCAATTGTAAGATGAAAAGGAAAACATGCAATAATTTGCATGAGCGCACACATCTTGGAGTTGCTGGTCAATATGTGCTGTTATATATTTTGAACTCATGCAACACAAATCTGCACACTAATAAAAACAAGGTGTTAGAATTTAATCAAAACAAGTGTAATCATTTACTTTTTTAAATTGGGTATATAATGTCTGTTCAACAGTGCAAAGACGGTTAAATAACACTTTTAAAAAATATTTTTTTCTCAAACAAGTTAAAGTTCAAATAATTTAGCTTAAATGAATTAATTTGATTACTTGAATAAATGTCTTATATTGAATTCAACAAGCAATATTTTTGTCAATTTATGTTTTAATAATCAAGTGTAATTGTGAAAGAGCTGTACAATCAATAATTCATAACCAGCAGGATAATAGCATGTATTTAAAATTCTTTTGTCAAAAGTAGTCTTCCTTAATGAGCATTTAAAACCTACAAGGTCAGACCAATCAATACCAAATAAACCTGATTAATAAGGATACATTTTCACAGCTGAAGTCATCGGGCTTTTACCTCTACTGGGTCTTTATAAGTACATTCACTGTTTTTCTTGAATTAATTTGGTTTGCCCTATATATTAAAAAAGAGCTTAAAGCTGGGTACAAACTTAATGCCCACAATGGATGCAGATTTTTAGTGACCAAGATGATAAAGTTCTAAAAGAGTGGTGGGGATGTTGTGTTAGAGGAAAAGGAGGACAACCAGGACAAAATACTGCAAAGCTCTTGGTATTGTCAGTCAGCATCGCTTTTGATGTATTATCTATTTCATGTGTCACATATCTGTATTAGACATCTGCAACGCTTATTTGGGTTTCAGTACCAGATATTGTTAGGCCTACCCTTTTATACCAGCAATTGGTATAAAAGGGTACTGAAACCCTTTTAATGTTTGTTAACATTGCTTTTGTAGCTTTGGGTATTATATAGAGCATTGTGGGTGATTGTATGGAGGTGTTTTGACTGTGTGTTGTCATTATTTGCCATTATTTGTCAAAGAAATGTATCTAATTATGGTTAATTCTACTTGTTAAATAATTGCAAGGCTGACGTTTCTGATTCTCCTTCTCACATTCTAAAGTGTCCCTCAGGGAAACATTTGAGCTGAAATGGCTCCCAGTAAATAAACCAGCTCCTTGTGTGGCAGCTCTGTTAAATTTCTTTCTTTGTCTATTAAGGGAGAGAGTGAAGAGCTAATCATGACGAAACAGCCATTTTTCATAGGTTTGCTGTATCATATCTGTCCAGATTCAAACTTTGGATGTTTCTGGATTGTTTGTGGTCCTTTATGTAATGTGTGGTCCAACTCTAATGTTCACCAGGGGAGCAGCAGGGATTAACTGATATATTCAGGCGGTGTAACTCTATCAGTTGTTCTCATCTAGTGTTATGGAATCCATTGGCTGCAGTGTCGCACAGCACAGCCGTTGGGCTCCATCTCAGTGTTTTGGCAGGATCTAAGGTGTAGTGGCCACCAGCCCCAGGTGTAGGTATTCGCTGTAAGTGGAAGAATTTTCAGCACCATGGAGAGCTCTGGAAAGGGAGACTGGGAAAAGCTTCTCCTCCATATTATGATTGCTGATGTCTGTACTGTAAGAAGCTCAAGAAGAAGCTTTCTTAGTCAAAAATTTAAATGGAATTAAAAGCAGCTAGATTGTGATATTTTCTGTTTTTTTTTTTTGTTTTTTTTTTTTTAATTTTACATATATCCTTGGTAAATAAAACTTTTAAGAACATATTAGCAAAAGTATTTGCAAAATGTGGGCAAACTTAAGTCCAAGTAGGCGTCTAATTCAGACGCAAAGGCAGAAATACTCCTGACATAGCTTTTACAAGCAAATGTCACAATCTGTCTGCATTTAAATGAGGTATGCATTGCATTTAGGGGAAACCCTGCCCAAAATTAAGTTTATATAATTACAGACAGAGCAAATTGCTTGGCATTCTGAAAGACCAGAGCTGTTTGTGTTACAAAAAAATGCACTAAAAAAATACCAAATACTGCTATACCTTTGACAGAGGTACTAGAAGGTTACTACTATTTTGGCATTAAAGCATATGTACCTAACGATGATCTGATTTTGACTGAATTCAACACAAACTAGACCATTGTGATTATACATTGAAGAAGTGAGTTTTAGTTTTAAATGCATTCAATAATTAGGAGGGAAAAAAAGCTTTTTTTTCCCAGTCTGGACCTGCCCATCATTGCTCAGAGCCAAAGGAAAATATGCTGATCAATGGCTAATTGATTAATACGTTACTAGTAACTCAGTGTCTAAATTTAATGTATTATACAGAAAACATCCTTTAGAATAAAGAATGTTTTAAAGAATCATGTAGTTCCACTTGAAGCTGCTCTCTTGGATATGCTTAACCTCTCAGTTTTGGCACATGTTTACAGGGATATGAGGGAGCAACCTTTCTGAAATAGATGCAACATTGATTTGCTTTTCTTAAATTAATAAGAGTTTTTAATTTTTGTGCAGAACTTTACATTAGATTAACCTTCAAAACTTGCTTAGCACAACAAACTGAAGTTTAAATTCTTGGTAGTGAAAGGATTTACAGTTTATCATGAATGCAGGGCAACAAGCAGAGAAGCTACCCCTTTGGGAACATTTGCTCAGCAAATTTAACAGCTATCTGCTTATTAGATCATGCATATTAGATCAGATTAAGTGCAGAGCTGACATTTTGCCTAAGGGGAGAAACTGAGAAGCAGCTTATGAATGTTTAGAATTGACAGAGTTCATACTTTTTGGGGGGCATAATTTCACAAAAATAATGTTATGAATAACTTGTGGGGAAAAAACCCATAAAAAACAGAAACATGTTCAGATGAAAGGAAGATCGCAAAATCTAAAATCGGCAATCGGAGAGCATTTTCTCAGTCATTTAACCCATTAACCAATAATTAGCCAATTATTCCCAACACACTAACCCAGCTGTACCACGTGGGCATGAAAATGTGAACGTTATTTGGTATTTTATGGTAGTTACTGATGACCAGAATAGTTCACTTTTATGTAACATTAATGTATTGCAGCTATAATATGTGATTTGATACAAATGTTTAACATATAGTAAAATTTTGTATGCATTTAAATAAATCAGTTTAATAACAGATAATTAGGAAGTACTGGAGGCTATTCCACTTGACATTCTATTCAAAGTCATTGCTTTTTTTTTTTTTTTTTACATAATTTGTAGCTTCAGGAAATAAGCATTGCTCAGCTTCATAAATAATAGCTAAATAGTTACAGTCTAAAGCTGTTAAAAGCATATAGAAAGCATGAAAATTTTTTATTTTTTAGTGCTCAGGAGTCCAAACCTAAATGTACTGTAAATGTAATGTAGAAAAGGAATTTCTGAGGCTCTCAGCAAACATTCTTGTGTCCTGCAGTTTGATGTGACTGCACAGACGTAAGCTGGGAATGAGTTTGGCATCTCCAGTCCACGTAAGAGGTGTTTGACACATTTTAAATGTCTCTATGATGATTAGTCTAAATGACTGGGTATCTTATGTTCCTTCTGCCTGCCTTGTCACCATGGGGAACAGAGCCTTCAGTCGATGTGCTCCTCGGCTCTGGAACTCCCTTCCGTATTATTATTATTATTATTATTATTATTATTATTATTATTAGAAGGCTTCTGCAGGACCTGCTGATATAAAACAAGTCTTTTACTGTTGTGGGGGACTAACATGGAGGACACAAGCCATCGGGGACCAGAGATGCACACCTCTGTTTTAGGACTGCATTTATAAACTTCATACATGGAAAAAATATATTTCTTGAATGGTTCTGATTGTTGCCTCCAGTCACAACTCGATATAATTCAACTCTTAAAAATCATGCTAATTAACATCATTTTTAGGGTAATAATGAAATAATTAAACTTTTTAAACAAATTGCATTGTTGAAAATACTGAAAAAATCCTAATTTTAGGAGGGGGCAGCTCCAGTGGGTTGACATATTTGCAGGAAATTGACAGCAACAGTCTGAAATCTTTGGTGGGTGTGAGATTGATGAGAACTGTTCAGACTTTCACAGGGGTTTTCCTCTTTGAAGTCAGTTCTTTGTTGTCCTGAAAATACAGCATTATTGCAAAGTAGTGCGCATAAGTTGACTTGGTAAAATGAGTAGTTAATTTTTACAGTACTTTTTAAAAATCTTCATCTTGACTTTATTTTTTATTGTTTTTAGTTTGTCAGGATTTTAAAACAGTCCTAGCATTGTAAAAAGCACCAAGTAAATTTCCAATATGACAATTAATGGGAAGAATTGAAGAAGTCAGTCAGGTTCATGTCATGGTTTTCAAATTAATTTGCAGTCACCATGACTTGATTGATGGCATAGAATACGCTTAAGACGTTGCTGTTTCTATGCATTCTCAGTTAAGTAAATGATTGCAGTGATCAGTCCTGATGGATACATGCTAAATACTCTCTCTGGGTGTGTCAGGATGGTGTTGCTGCCCTGTGCTCTAATCTCTATGCAGGAGGCAAATTAAGTTTCACAGTTTATCTGTCTCAAGTGAACGTGAGCAACAAGAACTCTGGTGAATTATCAAAATCCCGGTGTAAGCAGTTTGATTTGTTCCATGTATTTTCCGTTAATCTGTTTTCTTCTGCTCTGTTTGTGCACACATTTTCTTTTACATTTTTTCAACTTTTATTCTGTCCTAATACAATTTTCATCCATCATTGACCTTCAGAACTCTGTCTTGTTTACCCAAAGGAGCTGTGCCTAGTGATTTTTGGTTGCTGGGTGAAACTGATGTCTGCCACAAAGCTTTTGTTCTGCGATTGGTCATCTTTCCTCTGGGAAATAAACTCAAGGGGGTACTGTTAAAACTCTGTGAACGACTTGACCTCACTGGTTGTTTGAATTAGAAAAGCCGAACAAGAGAAGGGTGGAAGAAAGGATGGACTGCAAGAAGGGATTAAACAGATGCAATCTCCAGCTTTCTGTTTAAGTATTTATGAGCACATAAATGAGTTGGTCTTCATGTTAATTTTGCTTTAGGTTGTTGACCTCCGTTCAGAGGTGTGACCAGCACCCCAACACCTGTCTCAGAAAGGGTTGGGGTCAAAGTTGACAATGGTTGCTGGGGAAAATTAGCAATTGCACATTCTCATGTAACAGTGGAGTGAACAGAAGTGAAACATAAAGACATTTGAAGTGAAACCTCATTTTGTAAGCTCCACTGCTGCTCTGTCTTGTTTCTGCAGGACTAAGCTCTCAGCCTTCTTACATGGCTGCTCTGTAATTACTTCACAACACACACTCTGGCCATCACGGCCACGCTCCCTGTCAATCAGAGCATCTCGTTCTTGGCGAGGTGTTAGAAATACAAGGTTTATCTGATTTTAAAAATGCATGCTAGGCAATAAGAAGAAAGACACTTGAGTCTGGAAATACAGCTCCTGGTTATAAATAGATAAAGAGGATCTGTCTTAGCCTTGCTCAGGCTCCCAGAGTCATCGCTACGCTCTGTTTTGACACCTAAAGGATATTTTTTTAACTGCTTCTTCAAAAAAAAAAAAAAAAAAAAAAAAAAAAAAAAAAAAAAAAAAGCCTTTTTGTCAGCCGATTTATTAAATTAACCCAGATGTGAAAATTCAAATGTCCTGTGCATTTTGGGACACATTTTTATAAGACTGAAATGTAGTGAGAAGATTCGAAGCAGCAAGTAGCAGAAGTAGCAGGTGAAATGGCAGCGGCTGTGATATGTAGAAATTGCAATGCATAATGTGATTTACAGCTTTCTCAAGGTCTTCCTCTGTCCTGCTGTTTCTCTTCACAAATGCAACACACACATACACACTTGAACACTATTAGCAGCATTAGGAGTCTGACATTTAAGCCAGTGTATGCCACATGGGTGGTGGTTTGCTTCACAATGCAACTGCGCTGTCATAGCACTTAGACATAGTAGAAAGGCAAAACTGTTTGGAAACATGAATGAATAAATAAATCTCTTACTTTGTACATTTGCTGATCTCATATCTGGGCATTGAATATAAAGACACAATAAGCAGCAGTCACTTTGAAGAATAAAAAAAAAATCACCATTTGAAGGGGATTATCTTCTCAGCTAATTCAACAAAATTGCACAGAAACCAGCACAAATGTTGGGAGGAGTTGTCTTACCATAAAGACCTACAGCTCAGAATCAGCTTTGTTGGACTAGTTGTGAACACAAACAAGGTATCTAACTTTGGTTTTACATGCTCACGGCATACAGACATTAAATATAAACACGAGCTTTAGGAGAGATAAAAACAAAAGACACAAGGACATACATTTTTTTTAAATTAATTATTTGTACGTTTCACATAAGTGTTTGCTCCAATTCAGGTTAAAACAAGCACTTCATAGAGCGGTTATTCAGAGAAAAACTTTAGCCAACAAACATTTGTTTCAAATAAATAGATAAAAAACCCTGTATTTTCTGTCATCCATCCAGCCATCTATTTTCTTCCAACTATCTGAGGTCGGGTTGTCGGGACAGCAGCTTAAGCAGGCAGACCCAGACTTCCCTCTCCCTAGCCACTTGGGGAAATCCCAAGACGTTCCTGGGCCATCCGAGAAACACAGTCTGTCCAGCGTGTCCTGGGTCTTCCTCTGGGTCTCCTCCCAGTGGGATGTGCCCTGAACACCTCACCAGGGAGGTGTTCTAACCAGATTCCCGAGCCACCTCAACTGGCTCCTCTTGACGTGGAGAAGCAGCGGCTCTACTCTGAGCCCCTCCCAGATGACCGAGGGTTTTCTGTCAGTTTATCATCAATACCTGGGTTTCGACTTGTCAGAGGTTCATCATGCTTGTGCTACAGTACAGAATATACAAATCTGTTTATTGTCACTCAACTTGAAGTACTCCCATCATTTAGACCTTCAGTTTTTGAGAAATTATATAAAAAACCCACTTGTGTTTACCCAAAACTTGTGCTAGCTACAAAGTGTTTGCTTTAGTTGTCGCTGAAACGGACACTTTGTCACGCAGAAGACCCTTGCAGACTGGATTAAGGGTGTAGTCAGCACTCACAACAGTGTGAGTAACACCTCTGGTTATTTTTGTTGAAGTTTAGCAAAAGATAAATTAATAAAAAGCACATGTCAACTAAAAATGTCAATATGGGCAGATTATTATAGTCAACATAATCAACTTTGAGAACTGATATCTCTTAGGCTGTTTGTGAAATCAAAGTAGTTTTTTTTTTTTTTGCATCTAAGAGTTTCTGAAATGGTACATTTACCTACGTATATTCTTTAAAATACTATATGTTGCATTGCAAGTGCTTCATTTGGGATATTTGCTATTACAGAGGGGAGTTTTTAATTTTAATCTGTCTTAATATACAGTGTTTTTTAATAAATTAGAATACTGAAAAAAATTATTTTAGTAACTTAATTCAATTAGTGACTTAATTGATTAACTACATACAAACTGATTTTAAGGTTTTATTTCTGTTAATTATGATTATTTTTCACTTACAGCTAATGAAAACATGACATTTGGGAATAGAATCTTAATAAATAAAATAAATCTTAATAAAAACTGTTTTTCATACACGCTCAAAGGTTTTTTTTTAATTTATTTTAAAAGGTACTTTTAATCCAACAAACAAGAGTCATTGGAATGCATATTCTAATTTACTGAATCTGATTATGTAAGCTTGCACTGTCAGCTGCCAGAAATAAAGACACTTGTAGGTTTTTTTTTTTTTTTTTTTTTTTTTTTTTTTTTTAGTAATACAGTTTTCTAAGAATCAGACTATAAATTTAGAAAGTAATGAAATACTATGTGCAAATATTTTGCTTTGGTCTGACATAAAAATAGCAACTCTGATATTAATATAAATGTCATACTGTAGTTTTAATTTCTTGCTTAGATTTTTGAAATTAAATGTTTAGATAAGTAATGAGTCATTATTTGGTTATATGAACTGAAGGCATTATTAAAGAGTATTAAAAAGACAAATAAATATTTCCTTTCCATAAGAAAAAAATGATAATAAAGCAAAATGGGCAAAAATATCTCAATGTTTAAAAGCGTTTAAATGTTACCTAACTTTACTTATCTCACTAGTTTAATCTTACATGGCACCTCACAAGTAAGAGTGCATACTCACGCATACACTGTGTCACTTATACTGTATATAGTGTTACATACTGTCAGTTTGAATTACATGAGTAGTGAAGTATGGTAGTTCCTCGAGCTCATAGCCTGTTTCTGCTGTAAAGTCTGACCTACTTTTGAACTCCTGGAGGCACTTGACCTCCTCACGACCAGTTCATTTCAGAGCGGGGGTCGTTAATTGTAACACTGCGAAAATAATACCCTGCAGTGTTAGAGGTCATACTCTAGAGGGGCCAATAATAAAATTGCTTTTAAGTGGGGATTTTTTGAGCACTGTCTTTTGAAGTGTTCCTTGGATAAAAACTTGTTAAAAGGCCGTTATAGCAAGTAATTAATAAAGACAGATTGACGTCTTCTAGGAGATTTCCACACAGCAACTCAACACCATAAAAGATAGGTCTGGACAACATTCTTTAATCAAATTCTAATAAAACATGTAAGCACTGCCACAGTCTCATACAAGCAACATAACTGCTTTCCCATAGACACCATGACTTAATACAAAATGGCCGTGTTTTTATTCAAGCTGGCTTTCCCGAGGTAGTGGGTTAAATCTAAGTTCATCTTTGGATATCTATTGAACAATCCTGGTCTGTCATCTTGATATAACAGGCTAACTGTTTAGTAATCTTCAAATGTTTTTTGGCAATAATAACTAATGTCAGTGAAAACTATCATCAATACTCTAAGTTCTGCTTTTGACCATGATGGCATTATAAGTGCTCATTTACTGAGTTTTTGCAAATACGTTTTTTCATTCCTTAAGTAAAAGTTTTAAAGGTGTCCGTTTTTGTTTATAACTGATGATATTAAACCAAAAAATTAAATATTAAATTCATTTAGATTTTTTTATTGCTATTTTTGCTTTTAAACTCGTGGTCTTTGAGGGCACCCTATAGGTGACCCCTGACGCAGACGTTAGCTGTAAAGCCATTACAAATAATCACTATTAAATCATTGCATTTATTAATTTCCACACAAGTTTTACATATATTCAGTGATGCACAATATAAAAGCACTTAAAGTGCAGCAACAGGGATCTACAGTAAATAATGGGGACGGCAGTGATGTTTATTTGCTGCTTGGACACAGATTTTGCAGCTTCATTATTGATGGAGGAGAGCCTTAGTTGGGAGGGGGCACTCTCTACCTTTATACTGTATGTCTAAATCTATAAGAAGACCTTAAGATCTAATTCATACTGTACAAAGGATGCACACTCTGCACTCTTACCCCTATGTCAACAATATTTACTATTGCTTACATTCACAGAAGAAAGTCATTGAAATACATTCGCTGTAATATAAGGAAAGAGTGGAATAGCTTGTGACTGTCCTTTCCTGAACTATCTTTTTTTTTTTTTTTTTTTTTTTTTGTCTTTTGTATTTTGCCTCTCCTCTAGGCTGAAACTGCAGAAAAAAAATATCTCTGGGAACCCTGGGAACATACCATGTGATATTCCCCTGGAACTCCACAGCAAAATTCGGCCCTAATCCAGCTGTAACAGTAATCGGCAGCTGTAGGGCACCAGTGTGCTCTGATTAACAAGGAAACTAAATACTCTTGGTGTTCCTATAAACCTCAAACATTGTATGTTTGCTTTTCAAAATTTATATTGGATGAAATGTAAAAATATGTGGCCTAGGATGAGCTTAATAAGCTTCTTTGCCAGCTTTTTATTGCACTTATTCCTGTTTATTATAAAATAATAACAACCGCTAACAACCTTTCGCTAACAACCTTTCCAGCAATCTGACTTTAAAGTAGCCTATATGTAATTCAGTTTCCTGTTTGTCTCTTTTAAAATTCAAAGATAAAAGGTAAATAATCTTTTTGTAGCATTTAAAGACTATGTATTCAGTGTGAATTTATGTACTGGAGTTAAGGTTCACACATGGCATGTTATGTTTTATTTTTGCTTTGTTTTTTTCAGGCATATTAAAGTCCTCTTGGTCTGTCATTGTTCAGCAGGGTTTAAAATAGACAGGGGCATTTGGAGGCAGCTTAGCTGCAAGAGCAATATACTGTACATGACTGAATTAGAGTGCTGTCATTGGGTCCATTATTTGGGTCCCTTGGATATTTTCCATCACCATGTTAGTTTACAGAGTGCCTCCAATTACACTACTTTTGCTTAATTTTTTAACCATGCAGTTCTTATCAATCTGCCTTTAAAATCTCATCAAAAATGCAAAAAGCAAACTCAAAATATTTCAAGTGATATATTTAAAAATGTCAAAGTGATGAGAGAGATCTGGCATAAGAGGATCAGTGTTGGTGGTACGATATCTGGCTTTAACAAGATTTACATAGCTCAAAATAAACACTTTACATCTACTGGTAATCTCTTTTGTGAAACTCGTATAGAACTTATTCTGATCCTGATATCCGGCTAATTTCACACCTCTTTATACAGTACATAACAGCTGTTACCTTCTGATGACACAAGAAATGCATTAGATTGACACGGATCAACTTGATCCCTTTGTTTGAAAGCTATTGGCTTGCTGGTAGTCAGCTGCGTCACTTTTTGTTTTAACTGGTGCGTTTTTTTTTTAAGCCTTTATAGGCTCCTTGTCACCCCTTCAGATAAAGGAAGCAGAACTTGAAATAGTCCAGTCTCTAAATTACAGTGTTAAACTAACATGGTGGAATCTCTATTATTACATCCACTCAGAATGCTTTATTCTGAGATTACCCTTACTGCTGTCACTTCTTGTTAAAATCATATTACTGCAGCATTGTATGGAAAGAAACGCCAACAGCATTTTTATTGATCTGTCTGTGGTTTTTGACTGGGATGGCTGTTTGAAATGTTCAATGTAAATTAGTGGAAATTATAAACAGTGTATGTGAAGGCTCAACCCTCAGGTCCTTTCTGTTCACTTATTTTTCTTCTAAATCTAAGTGGAATAGTTATTGATTATATTATCTTGTAGCAATGCCTTTGAATCTCTCCATTGAAAGTCTTTAGAAATACTGAAGTAGTTGTTGTGAAGTAGAAGCTGATCTGAAAAGTTATTTTCTTTTTGTGCTGTACTATTAGTTATTGAAAGTAGATTCAGTACTACTCCAGTTCATTTTAAATCAGTATGAAGCATACTTTTTTTCTTTTGAAGTATTTTGCCTGTTCTGCTTTATGTTAAAAGCTTGCTGAAACTGTTGGATATTATTCTTTAGTGATACAGAAGACAACACATGTTAAATTATAACATTATAACAGGCTATGTTGTTGTTTGTCCTCACTATATGTTTCCCCTCTATGTCAGGTCGTTTTTATAAATAAGAACTTGTTCCTAATAGCTTACCTGGTTAAATAAAGGTTGAATGAATTGGCATTCCATTTATTAATACTAGTTCATATAAACTTAACTAGACCCGGATTTAATAAACTAAATGGTAAATGGCCTATACTTGTATAGTGCTGTATCAAATTCAGAGGACTCCAAAGCCCTTCACACTACATTTGGTCATTCATGCCAACATTTACACGCTGATGATGATAAGCTACATCGTAGCCACATCTGCAGTGGGAGAAAAGCAAAGCTGCCATACAGTCAGCACCACCGGGCCCACTGACCACCACCTGCAGGCAGGGCAGGTAAAGTGTCTTTCCCAAGGATACAAGTACTGAGACAGATGAAGCGGGGGTTTGAACCGGCAACCTACCAGTTGCAGAACAAATCCCTATCACCATTATATAACTATCATTCTATTGTTGCGTTTTATGTAATTAATGGTTAATTTTCTTTATTTGTGATGATTCCATCAGCTCACACACTACAACTGATTCACAGACAGAATTATTATCATAAATAGTTTCACAAATCACGAACTGTTTTTAAAAGAATCTTGCCATAAGCACAAAAGTTACATGCTTTCTAAAATATTTCTCCATAAATATGGAACATTTCATTCCAGGAAGGGTATATGGTAAACTGACTAAACTTCTATAGTGCTACAGTTTCAGATCTGTAGGCATCACATGGAGACTCTACCTACTGAAACACAATGACTGCCTGTTCAACGCTTATTTTTTTCAACCAACCTTAGTCTTTGAGAGCTACTGCCCTGCAACTTTTAAATGCATCCCTGCTCCAACCCAGCTGAATCAAATTATTGAATTACCTCTTCAGCATACCATTAAGTTTGGCAGAGACCTGGTAATGAGCCAGTAATGCCAGTAATCCTTGCACCAGTGTTGGAGCAGGGATGCATCAAAAACCTGCAGGACAGTAGCTCTCGAGGACTGATGTTGGAGACCCCTGGCTTGGGCTTTGTCAGCTGAAGTTACATGCAGACGGCTACCGGATACTGCTTGATGAGCCAGACTTCACACTGATGGCAAATAAAGTGGTGTTTTGATATTTGAAGATCTTAGTATACTCCATAATTTTTCAAGTTCCTGAAGAAATATCAATACAGCAACATCAAAACTCTTCAACATGTGTCTAAGTCTAGGCCTGCAGGCTAAATCTGGCCCACTATAACTATTAATGTGGCCCTCTAGAGTCTAGACAGCCACATTAATAAAACCTTCAAGATAACAGTTGTGTACTTGAATATTATATTATCAATCAAATCAAATCAGTTTTTATTTGTATACTTCAAAATTACATCATTGTGAAAATATGTTCAATATTATTTAATTTTAAGAAGTTCTCATGAAATGCAGAGGTAGCTATTTATTAATATTTTAACAGTTATTAATTTTTATCAATTTATTATCAATCTATTATGCCACAACCGGACATTTGAGGAAATTCATGATCTTGATGTGGCCTGAAATGAAATGAAAATGAGTTTGACACTCCTGCCCTACATGATAACATGCATTTTCAGTCCTTTATAAATATTTACGGTGCTTAAGAAAATAGTGCCCTTTCACTTGTTTGTTCTTGGTGAATATTTTTGTAGTTGTTCAGTTTGCTTGGTTTTATTTTCACATTTTTATGAGCTATTTTTTCCTAACTGTACTTAAGTTGCTGTATGCTAAATGCTACATGAAGAATTGGGGAGCTGTCATCTGAAAATTTTCAAGGTGTCCTTCCATGATGTAATAAAAATGCAATCTAAATCAGTGTATTACCAAATGAACATAGAGGTTGATTATGATTTAATGAAGACCAGGCACCAATTCCACCAGAAAAATATCAGTTTTTCCAACGACAGAAGATGTAAAACCTGTGTTGCATCTGTATGAGCTCTGAAGGCCATATTGTAACCAAATATAACATTAAAGCCCGATATGATCTATTGCATTCTGCTGCAGCTTCATTACAGCCTATTTGCTGTCATTGACATTTCCTTGAGACTTGGCTGCTGTTGGTGACATTAGACGAATGCGTAAGAGTATGTCTTGTAAAGCCTGGGCCACGAGGATTGAATGTGCACCAGGGTTGCACTTGGACTATTTTTCACCACCTGACAAGCTAAATGTGACATGATGATATTTTGGTATTTTGTCTCCTGCATTATTAGAACACTTTTCCTTTGCAAAGTGCTGCATCTTTGATTAGGACGTGTTGATCAGACATGTGTAATCTTGACGTTTTCAGTAGGAATTTTTTTTACTATTCATATTACATCATGAAATAATATAGTGTAATCTTAGAAACCTATTATAAGTGATGTAAATGTATTTAATGTACATATGTAAATACAAAATAACCTGACTATATACTCACAAAGACTACTCTCTTTGTTTTCCTAAGTTTATTTCTTCCCTTATTAAGTTGGAGTCTGTCAGGTTTTTATTTCACCTGTGGCATAGTTTGTTTAGATAATGATACATATCGTTAACAAGACAAGCTGATGCATGATTGTAAGTTAATGAGAACAAGACAAAATGATATTTTAATGATACTTTTGAGAGAACTAATAAATACTAATATGTTTTACCAAAAGTTTCACTGTACTGGAACTAAAAATAATCTGTAATCAGTGTATAATATTCCAACCCAAGTTTAACTTGTCAATATATTGTGTTTTTTTATGCAATATGCATAATGCAAAAAAACCCCAAATCTTTTTAAAATATCTATTCTGTGTAGAATTATCTAGTTTAGGTTTGATGAGAAATAGCAGTTTGGTTTAGCACAGATAGCAAGATTTATGGGTTGCTAACTTTAGCTTAGTTGGCCACTAATGGGTTGTCAATCACTCTATAATCACAGTGGTTACAGGGGTCCTTCAAATGCACTTGGGTTATGTAGCAACATAATGATCCAAAGATCAGCAACAACTCCCCCTCTGAATAGCTCAGAAAGAACAAAATGTTTTTTGGTGTGGCCTAGTCAAAATCCTGTTGAATGACCTTAAACAGGCTGCTCATGCTTAAAAACCCTCCATTATAGCTGATATAAAACAATTTAAATGGCAAACTTATTCCTCCAGATTGCTTTTAATTTTTACAACAAAACTGGTCAGAGATTAAATAGGTCAGGGGTGTCCAAAGTTAGCCCTCAAGGACCAGTATCCTGGATGTGTTACATCCCTGCCTGGTTCAACATGCATGGATCAAATGACGGTGAGGAGGATACCGGTTTTGAGGGCTGACTTTGGACACCCCTGAACTAGATGAAATTAAATTAATAAATTAGGTTTAAAACTTAGCCTGTCAAGTTTTACAACTGTCAGGTAAAAAAGTAGCTGTTTGCTTTGAAGCAACTTTTGCAGGAGGTGGAAATCTTTAAATGTCAAACTGTTTCACATTGTCAAGTGGCCTTTTAGAAAGCTAATGTGACAATTTTCATACCTGATCGCTTATAAAATTCAGCATCAGTGAATTGGTTGTGGTACAATGGTGTGCGAAGGTTATGTTTACAACACTTACATATGCTCTGTTTGAATAAAATGAAAGACATTTTCAGATCTCATGTGGCCTGCAGAATCTGTGATTTCAGCACTTTAACCTGATAACTTAAAGGATTAAAAATTAGGCAGCATCATATGATTAAAAGACCTGCTACTACTACAGAGACAATATTATTATGTGTTGGACTGACGAGTCATATATGGAAAATATTATCAGTCAGCTTTGACCTAGTGGGTAAAAACATCAAACATCTGTCGGAGTAATAGATGAAGAAGAGTACATTTTCAGACAAAAAACAGCAAAATTGGTTTCCTGTTACAACAAACACATGAAATCAAAAACTTTGGATCTTTTTCTTTTTGTGTGGATCAAATTGCACATACAGTATGTAAAAAAAGCTCAAACTGTAACTGTATACATATTTATATATGTAAACAGATTTAAAGTGAAAATTTTTGTAAGTATTATGTTAAAGTGGCATAAAGCAAACACATGCTTTGTGTTTCACTAGATTTAAAACCAACACCTGAATAAACTGGCTTTGTTTTTTGTGAATTCTTTTTTTTTTTTCACCCACTATTATAATGCTTGAGACAATTAATAGGTGACACTGACCAAATCCCCACTGTCTCCCTGCCTTTTTTCTCAGTTTGACTCTTTGTCTTTTCTTCCTCTGTTCCTCTGCTCCTGTCCCTCTACAAACCTCCCCTCCTCCCCCACCACCTCCTCCTTCGAGCCTCCCCACCCACACGCTGTGTCTCAAACACCTACCGTCTGCCCGCCAGGTCTTTGTTGCTAGGCGACAAGCGGTGAGTGCTGGACTGTTCTTGAGAGAGAGAAAGAGAGACGTTTGTCCATCATGATCTCATCGTTTTGCTGTGCCATTTACACGTAGACCTTTCTCTTTAGAGCTGCAATTCTCTTCAGCAAAAAAACAAAAACAAGAAAGAATAGTTGGAATAGTTTTTACTATGATATCAGCAGTTCATTATTAATTTACGAAACTGGATTGCATTATGTACCTCTGGTTATTTTGCTGCTTTTAACCTTTTTGTGTGAATTAGCTGATCAGGAAAATCAACCTAATATTTTCTAAACATAAAATAAAAGATAGCACCGTTTGTAAAATAGAAAATATAAATGCAGCAAGTCAAATCTACACAGATATCATACTGACATTCACATTTTCTCTTTAATATGAATTAGCCTGAAAACATCCTTTTACAATTAACAAGTTTGCCACTCTTCCTTTTTTAGATGTTTCTAGGCTACAAAATTCCCTGTTGCTTCATTCCTCTTGATTAGTCCCTCGGGCCTTTTACGACTGTTATTTTGACAAATGAGCCTGGTGCTGAAAGCTAAAAAGCATTTACAACAGTATTGATTAACAGTGGTCATTAGCTAGTGAAATGGAAGGAGGATTTTCTTTTCTTTTTTTTTTCTTTTTCTTTTTTTTACATTGAACCTTCATAGGCCGTCCAGAGCTGGTTAAATAAAAGCACAAAGGCTGAGGATTAAAGATGGGAATTTTCTTACTGCTGCATGCTAAATAATCAAATGAACAAATCACTGCGTTACTGAGAAAAGGAGATACAATACTTGTGACGCTTGAACACATTTCATTTTGTTACAACCACAAGTCTCGACGTATTTTATTGGGATTTTGTGCAATAGACAAACAAAGACTGTAGGGCATAACTATGGGAGGAAAGTGACAGATGTTTTTGTACATTTTTTTTTGTAAACAAAAACCTGAGAAATGTGGAATGCATTCGTATTCAGCCCCATTTTACTCTGAAACCCTGAAATACAATTCAATGCAACCGGCTGCCTTTAGACGTCACCTAATTAGTAAATAGTGTCCACCTGTGGGCAACTTAATTTCAGTATAAATCCAGCTGAAGTCCTCGGAGGTTTGATAGGCAACATTAGCAAACAAACAGCAACATGAAGACCAAGGAACACAGCAGACAGGACATGGTAAGTTAGAAAAATTGGAGGAACTGCTGAGATCCTCAGCTAAAGTCTGTTTTTCTGTGAAAAAAAATATTTCTCCACTGATTTGGCCTCTGTGGAAGAGAAGCAAAAAGAGAGCATTTGTTGAAAGAGGTCCTCTCAAAGTTTTTGACAAGCAAGCATGTAGACGAGTATGCTTTGGTTAGATAAGACCAGAGTAAAAACTTTTACCTCTATGCAAATCAATGTATTGCAGAACAATCACCCTGTACACTGAAGGAGGATGGAGCTAAATACAGGGCAGCCTTGGAGGAAAACCTGTTAGAGGCAGCAAAAAAGTTCTGAAAATTGAGTGGAGGCTTTAATCCAATTGAAATTCTGTGGCACAACTTGAAAATTGCTATTCACTGATGCTCTCCATCCAGGTCTGACTGAGATTCAGCTTGTTTGCTAAAAAAATATGGGAAAAATTTTCAGTTTCAAAATCTGCAAAGCTGGTAGAGACATTCCCCAAGAGACATTGAGCTGTACGTGCAATGTAGCTGTACACAGTATTGACTCAGGAGGACTGATCCACAATCTTCAGATGTTTATTTATAAAAAATAATTTAAATTTTGTAAAAAAAAATAAAAATAAAGAAATGTAAATGGAAAAAGATGAATCTCTAGATGTTCAACATTGGTTGAGACGTGCTAATAGCTTTGCATCTGTAATTGCAGAAAATAGATCTAATACTACCTGGATGTATCAGCCTTTAATATATACTTACTTTAACATACTTTTATTTGGTCTAATGCATAAAATCCCAGTTAAATGCACTGGGTGCGAAAAATGTGCAAAAGTTCAGGGGTTCTAAATACTTTTGCAGGACACTAATTTTGTGTGACATTCCCTCTGTCATGCAAATACAGTCACACGTTTCATGTGTCCCACCCACTGACTTGTTCTTGGGTTCGAACATTGCTGCAGTGATTAAATGCCCACTGTTTGGACAGCAGAGGAGAGCTGATTCAGTCTTCACATCATCCCATGTGAAAGCTGTTGCCAGCTCTCTGCCTAACTTACCCTGACAGCGCTTATTTAATGTTTGTGCTGAATTTTCAGCGTTGTTTATTAGAACTCGGCGACACAGCCCACATGAAGCCTGCAAGGGTCAAACTGCTGACTCTGGGGAGGTGATTCCTTTCACCTCTACCCGCACCCCCCCTCCCCCCAAAACATCGCTGTGCCATCACCAGGAAATGCCTCCCTTGACCTCCGGGCGAAAGGCAATTCCTGCGATGCTGTTTGTCAGCTCCTCAAATCTCAAACCTGTTCTGGCTGCAGCGGCACTAACAGGAACAGGCAGATCACAGCGGAAACTGGAGCCAATGCTCATCTCACACTGAACACAAACAAACAAGGTTCAGCTTGGAGACAGCATGGCTCCTCTGAGATGTGTGTGCGGCCTGTTTTTGGATGTTTGCTTCTATTGTGGAAAAAGCTTTGATTTGGTGGAGTTGAGCATCAATGCTGTCAGAGCTGAAGACAATGCCTCAGTCCTCACCAGAAGCCCAGTTTACACTCGACATCACATGGAGCTTGCCTCCATGCTGCTGCTTAATGCTGCTCAAATACAGTCCAGCATTCCGCCAAAGGCAGTGACCTTTCTTTTAAATGCACAGATTGGTTTGTTGTGCTGCCATCTTGTATAATTGCACTGATCTCTGGAAGCTTTCGAAACTGGAGACAAACTTGCTTCGACGTCTCATCAAGACTCCAGCTTCCCTTAATAGATCTTGTTAGCTGAGGTCAGAGTCTTCTCTATCTAGAGTTATGATGAAGAAATGCAACCTTCCCTATGGAACAAGCTGGAGGGCCATGTTGTGAAGTGATAGAACAAAGGATACGATGAGCCGCAGGGTGTTTCCTTTTCCTAACTGCAGGGTTAAAGCATGCAAATTTTCTATGTAGGAAACTGATTTATTTTCCCCAGTGGGAGGCGTGAGATCTAAATTTAAAATGATTAAATAAGCCTAGAGTTAGAAAACCATTTGCACTTCCATTTGTTAGCCTCTGAGCTGTTTTCAAATCAAGGGCAAGTCTCAGAATCATTAGACACAGATGATTGCCTTTTTTGCTGCCTTTAACTAGCACATTTCTTTTTCAACCCCTGCATTGTGGAACAAACTTTGTGCACCTAAGTGACACATTTTAAGAAACCAGGAAAGCTTTTGTTTAGAGTTTCCAATCAGTCAGATCAGCTGTTTTTACAATTAGCACAGTTTACGCAGGATAGTGATTTTTATTGAGACTCATGTCTTTTGCTGTTGTTCTACATCAAATTAGAGGCTTAAGATGTGTAAACAAATTCATATAGGCCCCTGTAATGACTGGCAAGGCTGAAAGATTTGACAGAATTATTGCATCTGGAAAAAATGAAGGTAATGAGAACTGTCTCTCAAGCAAAGATACCCTAATCTCTTTGGTCTCTCCTGGCTTCTCTTAATCCTGTGGAGTGAAGTGGAAAAGAGAAAATGCAGCAGAACCAAAGAGACAGTGGATAGGTATAATAGAGAAAGTGAGCTGGCATAATTATGTGCAGGAATAATTAAGGATTTGTTCTTATACAGCACTCTCAACATTTATTGACCTCCAACCCTGAAAAGATATCAGAAAAGGCTTTTTTATAGTGCAGTATAATAATTGTATAATGAAAATGTAGAAAAATTCAACTTTTAATATAACTCTTTTTTTTAGTGAAAGGAAAAAAGTTCAACATGTTTTTTCTCCTGCCTGGGAGTTTAAATGAAGTGTTTTCCGTATAATAGTACTCAAACTAAATGTTGGTCTTTCGGGGATGTGCTGCTGTAATAAAAGATAAATATGTTTTAAACCTGTCTGCACATTTTCAACATGAATGTTGTTAAATGCTATAAATTAGGACTATAGAAAGAAAATGCTTAAGTTGCTTTAAAAACCACAAAGAAATTACTTTTTTTGTTTGCTCATACACAGTTTGCATGCAATTATTCCCAGATAAAATGACAGTATTTAATTGTAAGCACTATCACAAGCACAAATAAACAGTGACATTGTCTCACTGGGTTATGTGGGCACTCAGAAACACATGTTACACAATAACATTGTGTATTTTTGTAATATATAGACTGAGTGCATATGTACAGGAAATACGTTTTTGAGACAGATCTAGAGGCTAAAATGTCTCATAAAAGCTGTAAAATGAAAAAGAAATCAAAACACTTTTTTTTTTTTTTTTTTTTTTTTTTTAGGATTGTCTGGCAATAGTTACCTTTACTTGTAGCAGATCAGACAGGAAATAAGTAGAAAGAGAAGAGGGAAACACATGCAGCAAAGGTCCCAGAGTCCAGACTCGAACCCTGAACCGCTGCGTCAAGGACTAATAGCCTCTGTACACAGGGCGGCCGCCCTACTTCTACACCACGCACCGTCTCAAAACCAAACCACCAATAACACAATAAAATCTAATTTAAGAGCTGCCGGGGTACCTGCAATTCACTCTCAGTTTGGCCTCACTCATTTTCTCAGGATGTTGTTCTCTAAACTGAAGTCAAACACAGTCTATAAGAAGGTCAAGTCCTGCCTGTTGTTGGTGAAGGCAGGTGACTTCTATACTTGAGAGTGGTTCTGCTTTGGGTGTCTCCCCCTACACTGTCTCCAACAACCAAATCCAAGCTTTAGTTGGGTCAATGAACCAAGCAGAAAATTTAAAACTATTTGTTGGTTTCCTTCACTTCTCAGCCAAGGAAGGATAGCAATGCAAGTAATGGCAATAGCAAAGAAGTATATTGTCTCTTTTGGGGTAAATATCCCTGTGAGAGTAATGAAAGTGACTAAAGGAAGAAGGCCTGGTACCAGTTACTTGCACATATTCCAGGGCTGGTATATAAAAATGCTTTTAACAGAAGAAAAACATAGACATGCATTTTCAACACTTGTTTACCAAAATCCTTCTGCATAGGCCACGGTGTTGCATACATGCCCATCTGTCGACTTGTAGTGCTGAAGGACTAGTTAGTCATTAATATATTATGCAAAGATTGTAGGATCGTGCAACCTCGCCCACATCTGTGGTTTGATTGTTCCGTATTTTGTGGAGTGGCTGATTTATTAAATACCAGGCAGCTCTCCTTTTGAATCCAAACAGAAGAATAAGTAAATGTTAAATGTTTGAGGAATGTTAGTACATGCCCATGTTACAAATACATTATGAATATGAACTTATTCAATGTACTCATTTATTTGACTTAAACCTTTTAGAGCTGTTGTGATTCCGACCTGCCATGTTTTCATGTTTGATTTCAAATCTGCTCTCCCCTGCACTGATCCTCCAGTGTCTGTGCTGCATGATAAGTTCATCTTACATTTATATTTGGATGTTGCTCTTTATAGAGCACCGTCATTGATCAGTGTAGGTTAGACAGCAGGGAGCCAATTAGGGGGATAGCTTCAATCCTTGTAGTTTTCCGCTTGTGGAAAACGCCTCAACGGCCTGTTGTGCGCGAGGTAATGGGGCCCCGACTTCAGCTGCTTTGCCTGTTATTCACTGAGTCACTTATTGACAGAAAAACAACCTGTCTGTCTGTATTCAGAAGGAAAGCTCATTAAGGTGTTCTGAGGGCAATTGGGGATCAAAGTTAAGACAGGTAACTCCCTGATAGGGTTGTTTTTTTGCTGTCAGAGGTGCTACTCCCCAGATTCACTGACTTCTGGTGTTTGTTAACATGTTCTAGAAAACAGCATTACAAAATGGCTCATTAAATAAAAATAAACAAGAATGTCTGTTTTTGTATTAAATGGTTAATGCATCAAATCTGTTCAGTTATGGTTGAAAATTAAAAACCTGTTGTGTGGTCTATGAGCCTAAAACCTAATACATTGCATGAAGCCCTCTGAAGACCAGCTGGTCTATAGTCTGACTTTGAGATAGGAAGGCGTTTTGACTACTTATTCCGCTCTGAGACATATTAGTTTATTTTAAGCATTTTCTTTTGCAATTTTGCTGAGCAATACTTTTTGAGACAACAAGTATCAAATCCAGGAATTTTCATTCCAACAATTTCATAGGTTTTAAAACTTTAAAAAGCTACCTGTGTTCATGCTACTTTTTTCCACTCCTTTGCTCGTCTATCATACTGCACCATGATAACCACTCATTCTTAAAATCTTGCATTGTTAAAAACTGTCCGTAGTGTTTCACTCTGAGGTGCATCTTATTGTCCTACTGCTGAAGCTTATAAAGACAGAGTTATGAATTCTGCCACAACCTCTATGGCTCAGAGGTTCAGACAAGCTTGAAGACACTCTGTATTAATGTCCTGAATGAATGAACATGTATTGTTTTGTTGTTTTTTTTTTTTTTGTTTACGACAAGAAACAAGCCTTTTAGTAATAGGATCCTGCCGATAACAAGTCCCACTCTGTTACTCAATTAAAATAAATGCCATGTATATGCTGTAAAGTAACACACTACACTGTATCAATGCAACATTAGGAATTTTACGTCAGTGAGTCTGCGGCTGTGGTTTGTATTCCAGTCATTGGATATATGAGTAAACCACTGGTTGCGCTTTCCTTTTAGTAACTGCTTCCTATTTACAACAGTGTTTCTACAGGACAGCCTCAATATGGTGCTTCAATAGTTAGCTCAATTAAGAAACCTACTTTAATGCAGTGACATGTCACACAGTATGGCATGGCGTCCGTATTTATTTTTCAACATTTATCCAACACACCGCTCTAGTCCTCAGCAAACTCATATCTTGTTTTTGCTATCATGTTTTCCCACAGTACAGTTGATGGGAAATTAGATAGCTGGAAATTAGTGATTGCCCTAAATGCATACATATGGGTATATGGATGTGTTTGCTCCTCTGAAATAAAGACACTTTGTCATGTATGACCCAACAGATAAGCAGGAAGAGCATCACATGGACGCAATTTTGAGAAACCCACAGCAGCATTTAGTGCATGTTTAGTACACTTTAGTACACACTCTTAAGATATGCAGCCTACTCCGAAGCTTGTGAGGGGGTCAATTAAAGATATCTAGAAAATTTGTTTTGTGACTGTGAAATCCTGTTGAACTTTGTTTTAACATGTTCAAATGAGTTTGTCAAAAGTGACCCACATTTATATTTATTCAATCACATGTGTACTTTAGAATACAATATGGTTGAAATCAGCCTCAGGTGGCCAAAGCACAATTAAAGGCTATTGTCGTTCAAGTCTGTCTGTTATTTTTTTCATTCTTCCTTCTGATAGACTTAAAAATATGCACAGTAACCAGCTCTGAAAAAGTGATGTTGATGATGATAACAATACTACTACTACTACTACTACTAATGATGATAATAATAATAAGGATTTTGTAGAAAGTGTGTAACTTTGATTTCTGTTTGTGGTGCGATAACTGCCACTTCTAAAGTCTGCTCATGTCAGCAGTCACATTGAAGCCTTGTGTATTAAATGGACCAACTTGAAATGTATTCAATTTATACCTAATTTGCATCGAAAACACAAATATGAGCTGGTGTGTATCACCATAGTAACAAGCCATCTCCAGGTTGGTGTGAGGAAAATGAATTAAACGTGTCAGGAGTTAAACAACCATTTATTGCATTTGCACGTGTGGTGGAAATATGGTGGTATCCACTGTAATAACATCACATTCACTAGGATTTTTCTTTCCTCTTTTAATAAATTTGCATTGCCACATTTTTTATTATTTTACTAGTTAGACTTTTTTTGTCTTAAATATTTTCAGTGTCTTGTTTAAGATATATTATCTGTACTTCTAGATCTATACCTTGAAATAGTATTTAAACTTTTTCACATTGCAACAGCAAACAATTTTTAGAGAAGCAGCTAGGAGGCCCATGGTAACTCATTTGACACTGTTGACCATGATATTAAAGCGACTGGAGAGCTAGATTGGACTCTGTAGTACAGTACTTAATTTGTTCAAATCCTACCTAAAGAACAGGGATTTCTTTGTGTCAATAGGCAACTTCTCATCAGAGCGGACAAAAGTCACGTGGGGTACCCCGAGGTACAATCCTAGTACCCTTCCTATTTAATATCTATATGCTCCCATTAGCTCAGGTGATAGCAAGAAATAAGATCAGTTACTATAACTATGCAGATGATACATTACAATGTCACCAAGTGACTTTGAACCAATCCAGTCACTGAAGAGATGTTAAGAACAAGTCAATGCATGGATGTGCCAAAACTTTATCCAGCTGAACAGAAACAAAACTGAAGTTAATTTTTTTTTTTTAACTTAAAAAGGAATGATTTTGGGTCATCAGGCCCAAAATCTGGGTGTCGTGATGGACTCAGACATGAACCTTCAGAGACACATAAAGACAGTTACAAAGTCAGTCTTCTATCACCTGAAGAACATTTCCAGGATTAAAGCACTAATGTCTCAACAAGAGCTTAAGAATCTCATCCATGCGTTAATCTTTAGTCGCATTGACTACTGCAACAGTGTCTTCACAGGTCTGCATAAAAAGTCAATCAGACAGCTGTAGCTGATCCAACTCATTTTTTAGCAGGACAACAACCCTTTTTAGCACATGGCCAACATCTCAAAGAAGAGCCACTATGTGAAAGTCCTGGAGTGGCTAAGTCAGAGTCCAGACTTGGATCTGATTGGGCATCTCTGGAGAGATCTGAAAATGGGTACACAGATGTCTCTCATTCAACCTGATGGAGCTTAAGACCTGCAAAGAAGAATGGATGAAACTGCCTAAAGACGTGTGCTCAGCTTGTGGCATCATATGCAAAAAGATTTGAGACTGTAATTACTGCCAAAGGAGGATCACCAAAATGTTAAGCAAAGACTGTAAATACTTGTGTAACTGTGATTTCTTGGTTTTCTATTTTCAATACATTTGCAGAAATTTCTTATACATTTGTCCACATTGTCATAATGGGGTGTTTGTGTGTTGAATTTTGAGGACAGTGATCAGTTTAACACAATTTGGAATAAGGCTGTAACGTTACAAAATGTGGAAAAATAAAGTGCTATCTATCTATCTATCTATCTATCTATCTATCTATCTATCTATCTATCTATCTATCTATCTATCACACTGAGAAATAAAGCTTAGATGTTACAATCTGAACTTTCAGTCACCCACAATTCACTGCATCATCTATTTTTACCCATGCCCGCTGTTTGTAATGTTATATGAATGGAAGAAGTTTAGTCCAGCGTTATGAATCAGCAGGACTCTACATTCAACATATTTCTTTTTTTAAATTTCCCTGTGGATGTAAGAAAGTAACAATAATGCAGAGTAATTGTTCTTTCTATTTTTCTTTTTTGTTTGAGCTGAGAGACATGGAAGTGGGTCTTAGACAGTGAGCTAGGTTAGGCTTACATTAGGGTTTTATGTATCACTGTCTTATTGTTTCTCCCTGCCAGCTGAAGGGCCATCACAGTTGGGACAAAAAGTGAAATTGGAGTTCAGCCATTTGATGAAGAGCTCTTGTCCTGTTATGCAGATGGGTGAGCTGTCTGGAGGGGTATGCAGAGAGATGTAAACCAGTTGGCTTTTTTCCCGTTTTCTGTATTGTGGCTCCTACCTTTTTAGTTTGGTGTCCACAAATCTTTACAAAGAGTCTAGAACAAAGGGACTGATAGGATTCTGCAGATTGATGAACTTTTTGTATCTTTTGAAGATCATTAGTTACACTGATAACTTTGTTTATTGTTGCACAATCCTGAATATATTTTTTCATAAAAGAGCTTAACTTTTAAGCCTCAACTGCTTTTGGATTTTTTTTTCTATGAAGCCAAAATTCATAAAGTGATAAAGACAGCTACAGGAAGATGGGTATCTATAACTAAATAATGTTCCTGCATGCATATGATAAAGCAGTATACGCAGTTTGATCTCCAGTCAATTCAGGCTGCTACAGATTTTTGACATGATGAATAAACATCACAACCTTGAAAACCTGCATATGTCGTACATATGCAACACTGCTATAAATTTTACATAAGTTCTTCTCAGTTTTTGTGGCAATGACAGGATAATAACATTATAACATGCTATGCTGACACTCTGGACTACCATATGACGCACCCACATAACCATTCGGTGAAACCTTACACATCCTGGTACACAATGACCTGCATGCAGAGTACATGCAGCATGGTACTGGGGAGATGCATACAGGATATAGCTACAGCTATCCCAACCATTCCATTCCAGTCCTATTTGAAAAAGTAATGGACCCCTTATTAAATCCTGATTTAACTGTAAAAGCTAAGTTAAATTTCCCTAGCCAAACCTTGACTGCTGGTAGTCTTGTAGAATCAAGAACCTCTCTGACAACATGAAGTAGGCTAAAAAGATTCCAAAAGCAACACACCATGCCCAGAACAACTTTTAAAGCACTGCAGGTCTCACTTGCCTCAGTTAAGGTCAGTGTTGATGTTTTAAGAGTAAGGAATATATCTCCAAGGTGAAAACCACTGCTGACCATGGAGATCATAAAGTCCCATCTCATATTGGGCAAAAAATCCCTCCAAAAACATGTTGATAATTCCCAAGACTTTAAGATAAATATCCTATGGACTAATGAGATGAAATTGTTATGTTTTAGAAGATGTGTGTCTTGTTACATCTGACCTAATGCAATCTATTTATACTGATGAAGTTTTTCTCACCTCAGTATGCTAAATACTTACAGTGAAAATAGGTTGAAGCCCAACCTATTTTCTCAATAATTCAGCTTCTAATTGTTTATCAACTAGAAAACCAGTTGGTCTGTCTTCCCCTGTATTTTGGTAAACTGAAACATAGACAGGCAAACATAGACCGTAAACATAATTTCATTTTTCGACCAAGATGTTAAGGTGTTTTTTTTAACAAAGGGGAGACAAGTTGAAGCTGACATCTCACCAAAAGTAACTTATTCTGCATGTGTGCAGTCACAGTTTGTCCATTAAGGGGGAGGGCTATGTAAAATCAACTTTTTTGAGCTTTACATAATGTTATAATGTTATTCCCTCATCAAAAACATACCTAGAGTTTTGCTTTGATTCATTCATGCATGTTTGAGAAATCATTGAATCTCCCATGGCAACCATTCAGGGTTGCCTAAACGCTTGCTCTCACAAAGCACCACCTATTTCCACAAAGCTCCTCCTTGAAGCTGCAGGACACTTTGAACACCAAAGTAGACCCCATAATTTTACATAGCACACATAGAATAAACAGCAAAATTCAGGAATGTAACATTTGAAGTCGCACAGTAACAAAAGAAAACTAAAAATATTTAATAGAAAACAAAAAAATCTAAAACATTTTACCACACATACATTAGGATTTTTTTTCCTATTGTGGTGTTGTTTCCTAGGCCATTATGTTGTTTTTTTTGCATACATTTGTTTCTGTTGACTGTACTTTCTGGAATATGTTACAATATTTTTTACTATTTTATTCTCCACCTCAGTGCTACAACAAAATTTGATCACAGTATCCACTTTATTACATATGGAGATTTACTGACCTTCCACTCATCCCCTGTGCATGAATTTAGTTTGGATATGGATTTATATGTGTGCTGTCCTGATCAAATGGATTACAGTCTGTGTAATCCTTAAATCAGACACATGGTAGTGTGGGCAAACACTAGACTTCAGGATCAACAGTACAGTAAAGTTCAGCTGAACAGTCCCATCCTCTTACATGAAAATTCTTTTATTAATTGCTTAACTTTGTCCTCTCTGCTTTGTTTTCTGCTGTAATAGCTTAGGAAAGGTGATGCATCTGTGACTTTCTTTGACCTGGTAGTGATTAGCTTATACCGTTTTACCTAATCACTCTATATGGATCCGTAAACTTGACCTTTGTATGGCTTAAACAAATGCTTATTCGGTATTGTGAATAAGTATTTAAATAGCCTTCCACTTCCCTGTTTACTGTGACCCTGTGAAGGTCTGTAACCTGGAGACACAGGGTAACTGCGGCACATTATGAGTCTCGAAACTTTGACGTCTCATAGGGTGAGGCTATAAATAGCCTCCCACACTGGAATACAGTTTTCCCGAGCGATGTGGTTGGAAGTCAGCGGAACAGCTGTGTTAAAGCCAAGTTCTGTTATATCAGCGGGGTCAGATGGGCATGACCCCCCTGTCTCTCTTTCCTCTTCTTTCTGTCTTACACATCATCCCCATCTTTTATCTTGTTCCTGATCTGTCCAACTGTCCTCTTTCTCTGTCATTTTTGCTATGTTTATCTGCCTCATGATGTGTTTTTAATTTACGCTTATCATCATTACATCTGCCATCTTTGCATTATTGCCATGATTGCTTCTCCACCTTGTCTTCTCATCGATGTCCTGTAAATTTTGCTCTGTCAGTTCCTTTCTTTGTATTGTTTCTTGTGTCAAGGATTTTTTCTATCGCTGTCTTGCAGATTATTAGCAGACCTCCCTTGAGTATCCTCATAATTGGTGCACTTCTAATATTAACAATGCTCATCTGTGTTGTTATATAAAAAGATCCCCTGATGTAGGCAGATGAACTAGATGAAGTTGATTTAAAATTGGAAATTCAAAATGTGTCCAGTAGTCCTTTAGACTGAGCTGTTCAGGTGGGACAGCAAAAAAAAAAAAAAAAAAAAAAAACTTCACCAATTTGATGTTGTTCTTGTGATGTTTGTTTATATTATGTGGATAAATAAGTGAGATGTACTAACCTGATATAATTCCAAAACAAATCACATATTTTAATATTTTTCCACATAAAATTTGCAAGTGAGGAAAGAGATTCTGTAGTCGATCAAGCAGGAATTACTGCATCGTCTAGGTCTGATAGCACTTCACTGACACTTCAGTGACGCTTAGTCTCGTATGATTTAGTTTACAAAGGTGTCTGTTACTTGCGGTAAAACCTCACAGAGTGGTTACATGCTGCAGTAAACACTTTGAGCAGCTCTTTAAAAACACTAAGTAAGTCTGTCACTAAAACTTTACACCATCCAATCTCCTGCCAAGCATCTCGGGAGTACTTTTTCACGCAGCAGCGGGGTACGATGAAGTTGTTTACTTAGGTGGGAAGTTAGACGTGCACAACCTGCTACCTGCAGCTCCCGTTACAGCTAACTGGTAATTGTTTTGTCACTGATGTAAAAATCCCCCCAAAATGATAATAATAAGAAGGTGGTTACTACTTAACTGATTTATTTTATTTTTTGCCTGTTAGCTTGAATTTATGCCCATAAAATGTCTTTTTTTTTGATTGGTTTCGAAAACCGATGGTAGATAAAGAGTTCTATCAAACAGATAACTTTAAAAGTGACACAATTAAATTTTTTGGTATCAGGAACATAGATTCATCTTGTTAATGATGATAGAAACAAGACAGTGATTGAGTGAATGAGCAGTGAAAACTATTGTAATCGAAAAACAATGTCAAAGGAAAAAGGAAAGAACCTGAAATTTTCTTGCAAAAATATCCTCTGATTGCGGCTGCTCCCTGTCTCCCACAACAGTTTGACATCACAGGGTTTATTTATAGCCAGCAGATGGATTCTCCCATAACAGTATGCTTCAGTGCCCCCAACCTCCTCCCACCCCCCAGCTTAGCCTGCCGTGGATGACTCAAATGAACTGGAAGAAATACGTTGTTTACATTATCTCCTCTGATCTGCAAAGCCATCAGTTTGTGACTTTATCCATTATTCATATGGTCCCATTCAACATGCACACATGTGCCAGAGTGAGCTAGATCTGGAATTCACAAACTAGATGTGATTTTTTTGTGCTTTAGTAGTATGTGCATGCTGTGGTAGGATAAAGTTGGTGGGATCTTCTGCATAGGAAGTAACTGATGTGCTGTATACACAGTGACCTGCATGTATGCTGAGTGTATGCAGCATTGTACAGGGGGGATGGATGCTGGGAGTAGCTACAGATATCCAAATCAACCTGGCCCTATTTAAAAAGGTATTGCCCTCCTCGTTAAGTCCTAATTTAAATGTGAAAACTAAATTCAATTTCTGAAGCTAAACCTTGATCTGACTACTGGTAGATCTATAGAATCAAGAAATCACTTAAGCAGAATCTCTCTGATAACTTGAAGTAGGCCAAAAGATCTCAAAAAGCAACACATCATGCCCAGATTTAAAGAAATTCAATTACAGATAAGAAACAAGGTCATCGGTCTAGAGCTAATAAAGCCATTTTTGAGAAATTGTGACTCCAGCAAATCACAGTAAGGGGTATTATCTACATATGGAGTAAACATCAAACAGTGGTGAACCTTCTCAGGAGTGACTAGTCTACCACAATTACTTAAAGAGCACAACGACAAGAGAACCAAGAGCCCACCAGAAAAAAAAAAACTCAGAATAACATTTTAAGCACCTCAGGTCTCACTTGCCTCATTAAAGTCAATAATAAGAATGTGATTTGGCAAAAATGGCAACCATGCATATTTCAAAGATGAAGATGAGACAAAGTATCATCTCACATTTGGCAATAAAACATTTTGATGATTACCAGGAGTTTGGGGTAAATATTCTGTGGACTCAAGTTACAATTATTATGAAGTATCACTACTCTTACTTGAGCAAAATGTCTGGATTTTCTACTCACTGCGAGTAACTTACCGAAATGAAGAGTAAACACGTTTTAACCAAACACAAGCACCTACAGTTCATGTCAAAGTGAGACTTCTTGTTGTACACAAGCTTCATTGTTTTAAAGTTATTTTCTATCAGCTGAGCCTGTTGTGCCATTCAGAGGTCAAGTGAATAAAAAGTAAGCAGTAGATATTGTGATTGGAAGCACTTCACCCTGTTCTACAATATATACTTTACCTGCTGTATGTAAGTCTTTCTTCTGTCTGAATTTGTTAGGTTGTAATTATGTTCTTTATTTGGATTAATATTTTTCTTTTAGTCTTTAAAATACAAGAATTTGCACATAACTTCATATTTTAGTCTGATTACATAATTTTTAAATATTAAATCAAATGTTTTGATCAGTTAGTCAGTATTTAAGTAGCCGTTTTACCCAATCCTTTTTTACTCTCACTTGACTAATTTCTTGGACATCTATTGTTTTCCTTTTATTTGAGTAAAAATATATTGAAATAGTTCTGCTCCTACTTCAGTACCATTTTTGGGTACTCTACTTTTGGTCATGTTATCTTTTCCTGAAATAAAATAAAAAAAAAAAAATTAATGACTAAACTCATGTTTGGTTTAAAAACAAACAGAAGAAATCTCTAACAACAACAAATGTTCCCATGACAAAGGGCCTGGTAGTTCATAATAAGGGTTTTGATTTTGGTTCTTAAGCTTGTTCTTAAGGTGTAACTAAGCACCCCTGT
Source organism: Anableps anableps (assembly GCA_014839685.1). NCBI lineage: Eukaryota > Metazoa > Chordata > Actinopteri > Cyprinodontiformes > Anablepidae > Anableps > Anableps anableps. The sequence continues at coordinate 20,093,047 of CM026076.1, forward strand.
GAAAGCATAACCCCGCCCCTCATACATTTTGAAAAATTCCAGCAAAGTGGGCGGAGCCGAGAGATACTGAGAGGCATGGTGGAGTGTGGGGATGAGAGGAGGGGTGAACGGGGCTGGGGTCAGGAAGAACGATGATCTGTTGCTTTCTTATAAACGTTCTCGCTATATTTAAATCTATCGACTTTATTCTGTGTTGTTGGAGACTTTTATGGCGGCATTGCTTTGCACCTCAGATGCAGCCCTGCTGTGTCATAAATAAGCAGAAAGTTGCAGTGAGCGATTCCTGCTTCTGTTTTAGACAAAATATTTGCAGAACTGAACAAATTTACACAAAAAATGTAAAAATTCACACTGAAACATAAAGATAGAACCCTAAATAACCTATTTAGACAGTTTATCAGCAAAAAAAAAGTTGATTTTGGGGTTAGTTACAACTAAAATGTTTTTCTGAGAAATATGAGATTTTTTTAAAGCCTAAAGTTGAGTTTTTTAAATAGTTTTTAAGACCCTGCAGAAACCACGAGAAAGCTCAAGTAACCAAATTATCCACTGGAGCACAGAAAGGCCCTACAGCATGAGCAGATAATGATCTGATGACTAAGTCGGGCTTTTTTAGGCCCAGTTTATTAGCATTGTTATGGGGTCGGAATGAAATTAGGAAAATGGCAGCTGTGTCCATGCCATGTCATTATGAAATGTAATCCAATTTGACCCAGCAAGCTTCTTGATATGGACAGAACACTCTTGGGCTCATATATAACAGCTCTGTTCTTAATCCCTTCAGAAATAATAAGTTTTAACTGTGCTCTTCTTGTGTCAAATGTTCCCAAAGATTGGTGGTTCTCTGGCCTCTGCAGCTTTTAAATTGAAAATGTTGCTGAAAAGTCACTCTAGGCACAATTTATTTTCGCTTATGTCATCATTTTTTTTAGATAAAACCCCAAGGAAAGTCATACTAAAAAGCTGAATCATTTGACATCCAACATTTGAAGACCTTGTGCTGCGTTGACAGAGCAAACATTCTGCTTTGACGGCTGCCTGTCCAATGTTACTGTTAAGAGTGACATTGTAAGACTTGTTTTAAGTACATGTGCAGGCTAAGTGAATAATGAAACTGCATACAGCCGTCTCCTTTGAGTGGATCAACTTTTCACCCAGTCATCACAGGGTTAAAAGTTATTTCAGTTCCAGCGGTTCTCTTTCGAGGTTGTCACTGAAGCTCAGTCGCAGTTTTCATGCTAGTTACATATTGTACACAAAAACCTCTAGGTGTATTTGTATCTGTGTAATTGGGGGAATTCAATGCTTCAGTGGCTTCAGAACACAAGGAAATCTACTCATTAGATTTTTGTCAGGAGCAGAGGGAAACTGAATGCCAGCTAGTGTCAAGTCAGGAGTGAGTGAATGGCTGGAGAGGAACAGCTGCACGCAGTGTTTCTGCCAAGCTTAGCATGTCAGCGAACTGCAATGCAATTCTGCTCAGTTATTCGGATGCAAGACGGAGCGTTGAAATGCCTGCGTGATTTTAGGGACAGTTAATATAAAGGACCATCTGTGCAGCTCAGCTAGAGCAAAATACATTCTGTCGTTATTTGAAATCATACATAGACATACATATTTGGTATATAGCAGATGGAAGTCGATATGGCAGGATCACTATCCTTGCAGCTATCATAAAAATTACTCCCTATTTCGTTTAAATACATTTGAACTCACTTTCGTTTTATTTATGCAGATGATTTTGTTTTTCTTCCAGGAGGCTCAGAAGGTGAATAACCCTGCCAACAATCCGACAGCAGACAGGACAACAAAAGGTCCTGATGAGAAGGAGGAGGCAGCAGCCAGCGAGGTGGGATGGATGACTTCAGTCAAAGACTGGGCTGGTGTCATGATCTCCGCTCAGACACTCACAGGCAGGGTTCTGGTAGGTTTCTGTTCTTTCAGACATGAATAAAAACAACAAACCCAAACTCAACAATGCAGGTCCACTAGAACATTTTAGCCCCAAATTATTTAGGTATTTTCTATGCAAACCGAACTCACTTTCTTTGCTCAAAATAAGTATATTGTCTTGTCCATGGCCACATTGTAGCTCACTGAGTTTCAAATTCACTATAGAGGCTAGACGATGCTCAGTTCTTGGTTGATCTCAGCTGTTTTGATGGTGCACTTTGGCAAGCTATAGCCCAACTTTTTTCTTCCTCTCTTGGGTCACCCTGCCAGTGTATATTTACATATGTGAGTGTGTGTGCCTGTATAAATACTCACTTATTATTTGGCCGAAACTTGGCCTACCAGATCTGGTGTTGGTATATAGTTTAGAGTGTGTCACTAAGACTTTTCTACTGATTTCCAGAGTACCTCTCTCTCCTTACCCATCTATCAAATTTATGTTTTACCTCAAAATTTTCACCCTTTACTCTGCAACTCCATCTACATCTTTGTGTCTGCAAAATTCTGTGCCAATTTGGGGAGCTGAGAATTTTTCAGTTTATATAAATTTTGACCAAACTAAAAAAATGAATTCATTATATTGACTACTGCTACTATACTATCAGTTTATGATTTTTTTTATTTTTTTTGTATTTTATGCTAGTGTAGCCAATTTTATGTATTAAGGACATTTGGTTTTATCTTTTTCTTCCCTGTTTTCCAGCTCTCTTTCAGTCACACTTGGACTGTTTTGCACAGACATCCACTGTGCATTTGTGGACTGAATGAAACAGCCGTGGGAGTTAGAAAGAGAGAGAGAGAGAGAGAGAGAGAGAGAGAGAGAGAGAGAGAGAGAGAGAGAGAGAGAGAGATGAATCCAAGCTAAAATATGAACATGGTCATTGTTAACATTTGCTGGAATGTGACAGCTTCCTCATGCCTGATGAGGATAGTTCAGAGTTGAGGAAGGCGCTGTCCTTTTATGGTGGGGAGGATAAAAAAATCCTGAAGGGAGCTGTCAATTTACTAAATGAGCTTCTCTTTCATCACTTTCCCACTCACACAGCTCTCCTGGCATGGAATGCAGCTCTCTTCTTCCTTTCATCTTCTGCTCTGACTGAGTGCTCCCAATCTGCCCTGTATGTATATTTCTGTGAGCTGGAAGTGTGATGGAGAGAATTGAAGCAAAGAAAACAGGGGGAGAGAGAAACACCAACAAAAACACATAAGAAAATAAAAAGTAAACCAGTATGTTTGTTCCATCCAAGGAGAAATGAGACACTGGCTGCTTTAAATGGGGTTTCGAGGCTTGGAGACATCACGGTGTATCACCTACTGTGAGTTGCGCTACTTCTGGTGGAGCTGATAATTCAGCCCAGCAGGCTGTGTTTACTTACGTGCTCACTGTAATGATATGCAGCACAATACTGCAAGTACGAATTGCTCCATGCAGGTGAGTGACTGGCTTATCATGTGGGTGGAACGTGTGCAACTGTGAGTTCTTGTTTGAAAGTATTTTTCTATATATACAGTAAGAGCATAGAAACTTTGGTATCTATGTGCATGTGTGGATGTGTTCACATGTGGGTGGTTAGGTGATTTTATTTATTTTTTTGTGAAGCATTTGCTCTTCCATTAGTGCTTCACTGCAGATCAGAATTTGCAAGGAGTATCCATGTATGCAGAACCTGGCTGGTAACCATAGGAACTGCTGTGTAGTGGTGCTCAGTCAACTGACATTAGGGCTCTGTCTGCTTGGGCAAAACAAAGTAGGACAAGAAAACAAACAAACAAAAAGTTTCTTTCCTGCTCCCAAATGGACATGTACTGTTGGCTCCATTCCACCCAGTTGGAAAAAGAAACAAAACCAGATAGAGATTGATTATTTCTGTTAGTCAGAGCCCTCCATCGCTGATCATTTGTTTGCTTTGATGACTTTGCTGTTAGTGAAAGATCAAGTATACCCTCGAGCTTATTGAATTGACTTACAAATATAAATCTTCCAGGTAGTGTGGAGTTAAGTAGTTCTATGCACAACCGTTTCCCGCTGCAAACCCTTTCTCCTAGAGCTGCAAACACATATTTGGTCTAGATTAACTTTCCTGTCACAACAGCAAGCACTAGCCAGACAAACTCATTATGCCACTCCTTGTGTGAAACTGGGAATCTTCAACATGCTGTATAGTTATATTTTCTTTGGTTTTAAATTTTCATCGTGAGTCATCAAAACATTCATCTTGTCATCAAGGCCAAATAGCTTAGCCTTTGTCTCATCTGACATTTCTCCTGAAGGCATTTGGATTTTGCATATGGGTCGCTGCAAATCTCAGTGGAGTTGGTTGAAACAGTCTGAGTCCATGTTGGTGTTAAACCCACTTTACTGTGGAACATGATACTCGTGTTCCAGAATCGTTCAATACACAGTATATTAGGCTTGAGCCTAGACAGTTCCTGAACATCCTAACCCGTAGCATTTCATCCGAGACTTATAATTTGGAGAAATGTTTGATATTTGGTAACAGTTGGGTCTTCAATAGGAATATAGTTTCAAACATACCACAAAAATAGTTATGGAATGATAAAGTAAGCTGATTAAACTTCTAGTGTGGCCTATCTAAACAGCTGTCTTAATATTTTCATGAATATCTTGTATTTGCCATTTTCCTGTTGCAAACAATCATGTCTGCAGTAGATATAAAATATGCAGTGGTATTTTTCACTTTTCGAAGCTGGAAATTTACTAGAATTTAATTTTTCAATAATTCCTCTTGGTCCTGTGGTTTGTGTGTGACAGGGCTTAACATGTTGTTTTCAATGTCCTGGGTAGGGTTTCTGTACAACAGTCTGCCATTATTCAAAACATGCTTATTGATTTTCAATTAAAAAAAAAAAACATAATCTTTATTTAACCCTAACCACAGAAAGGAGTCTAGTTGTCTAGGAGTAAGAGTTGCTAACTCATTCTTGATTCTCATTCTTGAGATGATACTCTTTATGTGTACCATGCACTACTACCCAACAGACAGACAGATAGACAGATAGACAGATAGATAGATAGATAGATAGATAGATAGATAGATAGATAGATAGATAGATAGATAGATAGGACTTTACTGTAGCATATTAACTAAAGCAAGCAAACTATATTGTTAGCATAGCAAATAATGTTTACTATTGATAGCGAAGGTTAGCATTTTATCAACTGATAGCATATAAGCTGTATCAGCATTGTAGATAGTGAAATACATATGTTGGCTAAGCACTTGATAACTGTTGTCGGGCTGTTGACTTTTGCTTCACTGTTGCAATGAAGTTTCGTCTCACTTGGTTTATATTTTGCTCACTCAACGCTTTCTGGATGGGATGGCCTTGAAAGACATCATTATTAATGTTATCACTGATTATCACTAAAGACTTTATAGATTGACTTCAGTCATAATTAAATTTATTTAATAGACAATACAGCTATTACACTGAAATAATAAGAAATAGTAAAAATTCATTTAAAATATTAATAGCCATAAAATATTGCAGTGAAAGGTCATAATTGTGTCCCGTCTCCTTAAGTCACCATAGAGATCTATAAACACCAGCTGCTGAAAAAGTGTCTCTCTGCATCCTGTGGGACAGCTTTCCAACATAGTGGCATTGCTTTCGAAGATGGGTGAAAGGAAAGCCCGTCCTCTCTGTAATTGGATACTCATCAGTTCTTTGACAACCATATCATCATAGTTGCTTCATCAAAAGACCTCATTAAGCACTGAAGGGCACAGCATACAAGGAAGGAAGTGACTTCTTTGACAGCTGGAGATATGAGGTGGCTGAATTTGTGTGCCACATTATCCTAGCATATCAGAAAGTCGATTTCTATGTTTTGCATCTGGTTTAGTAACAATGCATGTAATCCTATAATGTCCAAGAAAAATAGCGAGGATTATAAACCCTGAATGCAGATATTCTCCCTATCTCTATGGACAGCGGATTTACACGGCATGGTGAGTCCAGAAATAGGTCAGTCCTGCCATCTTTCTTAATGGGATCTTGGGTGGCAACCAGGGACCATCTGTTCACACGGCTCGCTCTCTAATCCCTGTGGTCATCCCTCTGCCCATTCCTATCCATCCTTACACTTCTTGGCCTTCTGCGTTTTGACCCCTGTCATCTGGAAATACTATGAATGCAACACATCTGTCTGTCTTTACAGAAAAAAGTGAAAGCATTCTAATCACTGTTATATAAATGAAAAAGTCCAGCTCAAATGGTCATGTTGAGCAGGAAAACTTAACAGGGACAGGACACATGATTTTCTTTGCCACTCTTTCTGTGTGCTTTTGCCAGCAATTTTTACCCTCTTTCTCTGTTATCTGCTTGTACATATAAACTTTCTTAGTGTATACATATCTGTGTGCTTTTGCAGTAAACAGAGATTATGAAGCATTTTGAAATGATGTGTGTTTTTTGTGCTTTTTTTTTTTTTTTTTTTTTTTTTTTTTTTTTTTTTTTTTTTTGTTTCCGTGCTTCCTCAAACGTCCCGTTGGGGTGAAAATAAACGTTCTCTCACATCCCCATGATTGCCTTCCTCCCTGCCCAGAGAACAGCTGTCATTCACACTTTCAACCTGGCATTGTTTATGTCAGTGTAATGTGTGTGTCTACCTCTGTGAGGAAAATTTCACATCGTCTATCCTTTGGGCTTGAAACCAAATATTTACATTCACTGTGAAAAAGACCTAACTTTCTTACTGACATTAAATTAGGCTTAATATTTCCTGTTTCAGTTATCTTAGATTTACCAATATTATTTCTACTTACTAAATATCAAAATAATGACAGCTAATCTTTTAGAGAATTTTTTATTACTTAAAATTCAGGAGGTTACATGAACTAAAATTACTGTGCCTTTAACAATTTGGTATGAAGTCATGGTTTTCTAAGCTTCTGATAAGTTAATGCACACATTTGAGTTCATGGAGGCAGACATGTGAATGTATTTTAAAGCATACCTCAAACACACTGCTTCCTTGTATGACATCATGGAAAAATCAAAAAGACATCAGGGAGAAATTGGTGGATGTCCACATGCCTAGATCATCCTTGGGTAATATTTCCAGCTTACTGAAGGTGCTACTTTCATCTGTTTAAACATTTAAACTAGTGGTGGGACTCGATTAACGTTTTTAGTCGTGTTAATTGCGGGGTCTGTAATTAATTAATAAATCACAATAATCATATTTTATTTGAAAAACATTTTCAACAAAATAAGCACAATTTTAATTTACAAACCCTTTTGCTGCTAAATTATTGAAAAAATAGACATATGAGCTCAACAACAAAGATTTATTATTTTTAATCTGTTGTTTAGATTAGTCAACCACCAGATTGATGCAAAGTGCTATTATACCAGTTCAGCTTTGAAGTGTTTCTCGAACCCCTGAGCAGCATGTAACTTCTATGAAAAAATTCTTCTTTAGAAATGTGAACTGTGGATGCTGACATTAGGGTTGTGGATGTCTGTGCTTGCTGCAACATGTTTTGAAATTATATTTTAGTCTTGAATAGCTTCGGTGATAGGCCAACTCCTTTTTCCATAACTTTCACACAGCAATAGTCTTTTCCAGCGTCCCATCAGATTGTTTTTTGAAGCCAAAATTAACCCCCTGTGGGCCAAGAGAAGCAGCTTTGTCATCCAACGCTGTTGTTTGTGAATGTTGCTTGTGCATCAGATTTATGGGTATTCCAGAAACACAATACACAGTTTCCGGCTCGGGACTTTTGTATGTAAAAACAAACAAACAAAACAAAACAATTAATTGCTTTAAAAATTTTAACCCATTCAAATCTATGTGCTTAATTAATTGAAATTAACGCGTTAAAGTCCCGGCCCTCATTTATACGCAAGCACCATGGGAATGTCCAGCTATTATCCTGTTCAGGGAGGAGATGGGTTCTGTCCCTACAGGTTTTTATATAGATTTTTTATAATTTTATAGAACATGAAAACTGACTTAATCTTAGGCTGGTAAAAACCAGCCCCTTGTTGTACGCTTTGCTTTGTACAGAGGGTCTGGACCCTCGGCTGTTGAGAATGATTGTTTGCAGGAGGCGTGGACTCTGTTGAAGTTTTAAATTTTACCCAGTCGCTAATGTTTGGTCGTGACATATGTAATGCACCAGTTCAACTCTATGAAGCTTATTGGAAATTGCCTGCGCTGTAAACAACCATCTCCCACTGTAAAGAGAGAAGTTCCAAGCCAAACAAGATGGTTCTTAATGTTAATACACTATTTGGAAGTATGACCAACACGGACTGAATGGCTTTGTTCACTTCTTCCGCTTGCATTGCAAACTACAGCCAGATAACAATTCTAAAACAACGCAGAAAATCAACTTCATCATTCACAGCTTCTCCTTCGGTTTGCTGATTGGCCTGGTTGAAAAGCTACCAGAAAATCCAGCTCATGGGAGAAAGCTCAGACAGAGCACTGAATGGAGGTCAGAATTCAGTGGAATTGCATAGGAAGGCAATGGCCAGGTTAACTTAATGTTAATGTAAAATGGTAGTAATGCACCAAGTTCTCACCTCCATGTATTTATGTCATGCCATTTGTGTTTAAATCAGGTTTTAATTAAACCATCGACTCCAGTCCCCTCCTGTTTCTACATTAGAAACTGTTGCTTCTCTGCACCTCCAGGACATCTTGTGCTTCCTTCACTTTTTTTCTTGTTTTGCTGGCACTGGTTATTTGCCAAAATGTATCAGTTCCGTCTTGAAAATCTACTCAGTATTGATGTGAATCGTCTTTACAGGGATGAGTTGCTGTTTATACTTGGCGAACCTCAGCGGACGTACCCTGCAGCAAGCAGAGGAAGATGGAAGGGGTAAAGGAAAGAGATGGGTGTGGTTCAGGCTTGGCAAAGCTCTCTATGAACTGGCTGAAAGAAGCCAGAACACTGTTTGTTGTTTTCAAATATGAAACAAAGCATACTGACAATGGAAATCAGTGTTTGGATTTTTAGTTTTGCATTTCGCTTGGTTGCAATTTAAATTGATTGGCTGCCCCATCAGCCTTAAGTGAATATACTAAGTTACTTAATTGATCAAAAAACTTTCTTTGACAACCATTACAATAGGATTGGGCCCATGTCCATTTTTTAAATTGCTAAGTCTTTCTAAAAACAATGGCGTGTTGGCCACAGTTATTTTGAAAAAGTGAATCCGACTACTGATACTGATTAATCCTTTTAAAAGTGACTTGGTTACTTTACAGATTACTTGATTTTAAAAGTAACTAAGTTAGATTACAAGTTACTTTATTAGTTTACATTCAGCAGCTGCCAACATTCTCCCGCCCTCAACCTAAAGATGACAGCTGGTCTTCCCAATAATCACTTAATTTTTTACTGTAACCAGTGATGGGAATTATGGCTCTTTGAAGGGAACTGAAACTTCAGGATGAGTTCACTTCAAAGAGCCATTCAAATCATCCATTTTGAAAATGTACATATTGCTAAGAACAAGCCATTGTAACCCTACTATAGTTTTATATAAATTTTAGAGAAACCTGTTTTTTATGAGTTCACAAAAAAAGTAGAATAATCTGTAATTAAATATTTATTCAAAAGGTGTAAAGCATCATATGTTCTTGCAGAAAAAAGGGTTATGATAATATTTTCATAAAATAAAAATTGCAAAATATATTGTCAAATACCTATTTGCTCTTACTGGCAAGTATTGTGTGCATTAATAAAACTTATAAAACTATTGTAATATAGAAACAACATAAAAAGAAAATGTGACAAATAGTAGAGGAAAAAAGTGGACTTGAGTTGCTTTGGCAGAAACAAAAATCCTCTTCTGCACCATTAAATATAACAATTAAGGCACACACTAAAAATTTACACACTAACAGCAAACAACACCCAACTATAAGCATTAACCAAGGAGTAACAAGCAAGAAGAAACCAAGAAGAAGGAAGTGCACCATGACCATCCTCATCCTCTCTCCCGCTGCATGAAGCCTGCCAGGTGCTACATGTCTGCCGCCATGACATGTGATGAAAACAATGAGCAATGAGAATGTGCTCTGTGTGCTCTTTAGTCCACCCCTTTCTTAAACTTTATTTATTTTCCAATTGAATATAATTTTGAATTAAATAAAAATAACTGTTGCTGTGTGTGCAGAGCATTAAAAACCAAAAAAGTCATAAAAACACAGAGAGACAAACTGAGACTTGAGTTCTATCAATCAGGGTAAAGAGTCGTTCAAAAGAACCAGATCGTTCATGAACGTCACATCACTAATAGTAATGTCAACAATGTTTTTCTTGAAATTTCAAGTTTAACTTAAAAACTGTTTCCTGAAGAAAATACATGTTTTTAGTTAAAGAAATAAAATTTAAAAAACAAAGACAGTCTTTCCTGACTCAACATAACAAATAGTTGTTTTTATTAAAAAACACTTACTGGTTTTGAACTGAAATCCAGCTTTTGGTGTTTTGGTGGTAGGGGACCTCCTTCAGCTTGTTGCAGATCTCTGCTTCACTGGTGGAACTTTTTTAAGTTTACCTGTGCTGTACTGTGACTTAAAATGTTTATTTAAATTTGATGTACTGTTTTTGAAGCTAAATCAAACTTTGTCACCAGCACAGAGTCCACAGCAAACCTTAATATTGTCATCTTTAGCTGGCATGAACTGAAAATAGTGACGGCATTTGAAGCCAGAAAGAGCGAATATCTCTCTTCTATTGTTGTTTCCTTTTGTGTTGCTAGCTCCTTGTTATAATATTCCACGACTTGTTTTCATGCTGAAAACATGACTTGTCGTATATGTAACGCCACTCACCATGATGCAAGAGAGCACTTCTTTTACTAAATGACAAAAATAGTAACACAGTACACAGTGACTTGGATAAGTAACTTTAATCTGATTATTGGTTTGGAAATCGTAACACGTTAGATTAGTCATTACTGAAAAAAGTGGTCATATTGGAGTAATGCGTTACTAAATAATACATTACCGGCCTCACCTGATACTCAACCTTACTTTTCAACACATAACTGAACGGTTGTTCATTTCTAAGGTTTGTTGATGAAGAAGCAGTTAAAGTAGCAAGTTAACTGACAAAACAATCAAAGTAGTGAGCTAACAGTGCTAAAAGTATTCAAGCACAAGACAAGTTTATATGTAACGCATCATTCATAATTCCTTTAAGTATTTATAGGAAGGTAAAAGCAAAGGAACAGAGATACAAAAAAAAACACCTGCATGCATCAAAAACATTTATAAAATCTTTTGAATATGAAGATAACAGTTTTATAAAACAATTAAATTAGTACTGTTAGTGACAAAATAGTTGTACAAGTCAGCTAATGGATATAAAACAATTAAAGTAGTAATCTAAAGGTTACTACCCAAGCTGCATTACAGTCCCAAAATATCAAACCTGTTTGTTTTTTTTTTATCAACATGGTTCCTCTGTGATAAATGGTTACCTGATGGATACTGCTCTTTGAGTTGTGTTGCAGTCCCCAGACACTTGCAGGTGAACACACCAAACCATATAATAAAAATAACATCTGGCCTAATAACAGCATGTTCAGTATTGACACTTTGAGCTCGCTTCATTAATCTTTCAGTGATATCTGTGGACTTTTTTATCTCCTTATTAAAGTGGTTCTATTTTCGTGTAATAATTTTAGAATGTCGTATAAGATTAGGTTGAAAAAGGTCAACACCTGATTACTTCTGCCTCTTACCTGCTTACTGTCCTCAGTCAGTATCAATAAAATAACTTCACAATATGAGAAATCCAGATTATTCTGCTTTTAAAGACATACATTTAGAATTAATGACATGTTTTACTAATGTTGATAATCCAGATTTTATGAAGGAATTTCTTTTCACACAGGTTAGGTTTTTGAGGTTTGTCCTTGGTATTTTTGGGCAGCCGCAACATAAGTAACATAAGCTGAACGGTGAAAGATTTTTATAGGAGCTGGAGGCGGCAATGAGAGGAAAAGCAGGGTGTCATAGCAGGAACAAACAGGGAGTACTGGTATCGTGTTGTCTACTTTCATATGCTAGTAATTCACACACTGCTTTCTCACCACAGGCTAACATAGTGCTGCACTTCCAAGCATGCATATACGGTGTACTGACACAACACACCTCATTATCAGAAAACCTTCTGTCAAGCTTACATTTCCTAACTGCAAAATAAATCGCAGAAGACATGCTTAATACTGTGTAGTGCACGTTTCCCTACGTTACATTTTATCTTCCAGCTTTTTAGTGCTTTTAAATTGCAGAGCACTGGAGAGAGTTTTACATCTCTGGAATGGCTGGTCTCAATTCGTCCTCATGAATGATTTTCCCTGCATCCCTCCTTTACGCCTGTCATAACTCTGAGGCGTTCCATGGGATGACTCATTGTTACTTTTTTTTCCACCATTCCCCTATCTATTAACCCATCCATTTGCCACCTGTACCTCTGTTGCTAAAAAGGAAATGGCTTACGACCATCTTCTATCACTGCAGGGACGCCTGGCCCTTGCCAATCCCACCCACCTTCAAACTGTTTCACAGAGTAAAAGTTGAGAGAGTTGACATATAAGTGATGTTTCATTTTGCTGGCTGCCTAGCCTTTTCCTTATTAGATCAAATTGCCCTGTGACTTGTTAAGCAATGCATCTCAGACTCATGTTCATTCTAAAAATAATCACAAATCAAATTAAATTAAATCAAGTTACTTCTGTTATTTTTTGGAAACATCTCTGCTGCTGGTAGCCTTGAAATTTATTTAAACTCTATTAGCTTATTATATGGAAAGTCCACCATCACTCTTTAAAAAAAAAAACAGTCCACACTATTAGAAAATTAAAGTATTGTCAACCAACTGACAGTTGCAGTTTGTTTTAAGCTAAGACTATTTTTGCAGACAGAGTGACTCACAGAAGCGAAAGCAATAAAGGCAAATGACAAGCAGTAGATGTTTGAGATCTACACATTGGCAGTTATGAGGATGCAGATATTCTTGTGTTTGCCATTTGAAGCTTCCTGTCAGCTGTCCCTGACTAATCACTATCATGGCTACCTTGTAAGGTCTTTGCAAGGAGTATGGAGTGACTCATTACCTCTGGTATGACTCACAACTAATAGAGCAGAACCTATAAATCCTCCCACATGTAGCACCACTCTTATTGCCCAACACATTTATTGAATCTCATTGAAAAAACACTAGTTAAGATAATTGGTATGGTCACTATGCTAAAGTTGAAAGTCCACATTTTACAGGGAAGTTAAGTATAAATATTTTTGAATATTTTTAATTTCTTTAAAAGAAACAATCACTCTTAAAGGTCAAAAATAATGTTTGTGTAGCTGAGTGTTTCGATTTATAAGACAAACTTGACAGACAGACTTGTCTACTCATAGTCCTGCAAATTTGAAGTAATTAATCAGAAATTATGGTTTTACAAGTTTTTATGGTGTTTTAAATCTATGGCTATTTCCTGCAACACTTTTTAAGACCTGGATCAATAGAATCATCTATTAAGTGGACTCTTGGGATTTATAAAACCAGCCTGCAAAAACCAACACAGGCACAAGGAAAAAATGCAGTCACAAATCAGCTGGCTTGTCCTGTATTTGCTTGATTTTGGGTTACACGGCATTGCCTCCATGTTATTCAAATGGAAATATTGATGATGAAATAAAATAATTTTGCATTTTTCATTGCCATTTAGGCAAATTATAATGTGATATATTGAAAAAATATAACACTGCAAATAATTTACTGTAAATTTTGATATTTCAAAGTATAATATATAGCATCATATTATCTAGTGCACAACTATAATTGAACGTCAAAGAAATAAATTGAAATTGGCAAAAAAATGTACTTATTGCTTTATGTAGAGACCAACTTACTGTTAACCTCCCCCCCCCCCCAAAAAAAGGGCATGTCTTTTAATCCTAGGGTACATTTGCATGGTCCGTGATTGTATGCTGGTTTGTAACTGCAGTTGGGCGAATAAGACTTGTAGTGTTTGGTATGACCAAAAAAGTGTGATAGAAGTTTGGTTATTATTAAATTATTAAACATATGGTCATACCTATGTTCCTTTTCAATATGTCTTAAATCCATATATGTCCATCTTTCAGCACAAACACTGCTTTGTTGTTAAATCCGTCCATGCACTGTCATGTTATTGACTGCTTTCTTATATGTTTCCCAAAACATCCTGCAAACAGCAAAATATTTTGGGAAAGAGGACATGTATAAGAAACCAGCCAATAACCATGCATGGTATATAAGCTGAAAAACTGCTGTCATCTCAAATCATCATCACACACAACTACATGCTCTTTCAGCACAAAATGGACAGTCACAAAAAATGCACCAATGCAGTGTTTTGTAGAGATGTTGACATATCTATTTTTACTGTAGAATGTATAATGTAAAACAAATATGAAACAGTTTTGGTGTCTCTAAATTTACAGTCTTGCTCCCTCATTTCTTTTTTCTCTTCCTTTCCTCTAAGGTTTAGCTGTCATGTCATTTGATCGGAAGTTGGTATTAGGTTTTTTTCATTATCACACTATTGTGTATGTACTTTGGTGGAGTACAAAGAAGTGATGCCATAGAAATATAATTACCCTGTCTCATCTTACTACAAATTTGACATTGTAGCATATACAATTTGATCACCTGATAAGTCAGGCTGTCGCAAGGATTTTTGGACTTATCCAAAATTTCCACTTCATAAGTATGATAGCTCTCGCACACCATATACTGCACCTCTGCTCAAAATCAGCTCAACTATAACTCACTCATAACAGCAATGGCCCAGTACTAACATTCCCTATTTGCACACTATGCTATGCAAAAACTTCATTCAACTTGGGATGAAGGATGCTTGAAATCGAAAGGAAAACTGATGGTATGTCCTACTATCTTATTTATTCAGCTAACAGTTAACTGGCCTCTTGGACTTATAAAGCATTGACATTTCATTTCCAGATGGTCAGTTGATCCTTAAATACAAAAAATAAACTAAAATGAGACAGTGACATCAGAGTAGATTTAACATACCCAGCCCTGACACAATTGTCACCCTCAAAATGCTTACATGTTAGTCAGTGGGTCTATAAGGACACCCATGTTATCACGAGAGTTAAGGGGTTAAACACTGAATGCTCTAGTCAGTGCAATAGCACATCAAAAGCAACTTACATACTACAAAGACGTGACAGGACTTGATGTTCCACAAAATCCCCTTCCTTTCCCACATTTAGACCCATGTAACATGTTTTTTAATACACCACCACATGGTATGGTATCACATTCCTATGCATTTGACCCTGTAGTATACACAATTTCATCAGGTATTTTGGGCATGTAACAAATTCAGTGGTGTAAGTACTGCATTTTAGAGATGCCATTTAGTTTGCTCCACTGCTACAAAAAGTCGTTAGAAGCATTTAGCCAGGAATTCTATTAATCTCAGACAATGCTCAGTGGTTACTCTATCTGTACTAATGAAGATTTACTTAGCTACATGCAGAACTCTTAAACTGACTACAGGCTAACTTTCTTTTCAGTTAATTCAGCTAATAATTCTATGACCACTTGGCGGCACTCATAGAGCACTTACTGAACTATAAAGTCCAGCACACATCAGTGACATAATGAGTATGTCAACAAGTATAACCCTATTATTTTCTTTTAAAGAACCGACACCTTTGGCATTTGGTCAGTGGCCAAATGCCAGCTTACAGCTATCCTTTTTGAACATGTTCTGTTTAGACTCATCAACGTGTCTTATAAAACTTCACGGCTGATGTCCAGTAATCTTTTCTGTCTCAGTGCACTTCAACATGAGACATTAAATATGTGTTAAAGGTAGCAATGGATAGGTATTATTCAATGTGACACAACACAGCACTGCCAATGTACATTCCCTTTTATCTGCAGATAGTCATTTATACCTTAACTATGGAAAGATGGAAAGAAAAAAATAAAATGAGATGGTGACAATACATCATTACAGATCAGTGATTTCTACACCTTTCATCCCAATACACACACACTTTACAAAATGGGGATTCATCAAAGTAAAACACTTCATAAATGTGATAGGACTTTATGTTTCTTGATGCATGTTATAGGGCTGGGTGATATGGCCTAAAATTAATATGATAAATTGAGCAGTTCACCTCAATAACAATAAATAGACAATAACATTAAACCCCCCAAAATAAATAATGTGATAGGCCAGCTTAAATAATAATTCACAGCCAGTTATGTTGATGGTACCATTCCCCTGGACTGCAATTATTTTTATTGCCACTTTAATGGAGTTTAAAACTAGAGCATCTGCAAATAAATAAGGAAAATGTACTTTTAGTTGTTTAGAGTTATTGAACAAATAAGCTCAACTGAAGTATAAAATAATTTGACTTCCAAAATGTTGCCAGACGATTGATGACATTTTTGGTGTGCGGGGTGGATGAGCTGCTCCTTTTCCTCCTCGACTGAGACAAAACGGGTATGGCTGCAGCCTGGAGAGCTCCCATATCATAGCGCTCATCTCATGATGCTTGTCTGGTGAACTTAAGCTACGCCCCCGTGCGCTTACTTTTCAAAATAAAAACGCACGTCACATATCATCCGCGGGTGTCAGATGATATGTGACACCTGCGTATTTGCCTCAACCAGCTCTACCACCGCCGCTTCAACATTTGAAATTTCTTGCATTTTCTCAACCTCACTCTTTTACTTCCTGTTGTAGACTGGATGGGGTGGAGTCACGTGACAACAGACTTTACACGTAGTGCAGCGTCTTAAAGGGACATGAGCATAACCTACCTATACACAGCCAAAAAAGACAAAAATGACTTTTCTTTTAATTTTTTTAAAACACTGACAATACCGACATGGACAAAATGATGTTGGTCATCAACATAAATTTCAGTATGGGTTAATTTTCAGGTTATGGCCCAGCCCTAGCATGTTATACTTGTACTCTAGTATATGTCGATATATTTGTTGTTTAGTAGCAGTAAAATGAACAAATGGGTATCTAAACATTAACAGCCAAGTTTGCTTTCCATATGCCAAAAAAAGTATAATATCCTAAATTAAAAAAACAAAACTATATATTTGAATACTTAATAGTTGGAATGACACTGAAATGACCTTGAGATCAGTCCTGGAGTATTGGATTTCCCTGGAACAGGCAAAGGACCACTAAAAAATGTTCCTAAGGGGATTAATGAGGCATTGCATTATTAACATTCCACATTTTCTGGATGCAGGCTTGCAATGGTGCATGTCGATTGCTGTGTGGTGCAGGAACAGCCTCCTCTTCTCAGCCTGTCTCATCATCTATACATCAGCAGGTCTGAGTCACACACAAAGAGTGAGTGTGGGAGTGCAGGGATCAGTGGAGATGGGGGTGACTTCATCCCAACCTCTGCTTTATAAGGTGGATGGGTTGTTATTGCAGCAAGATCCACAGTGGAAGATGGATGCTGTGGTTCCTCTCTCCATGAAACCTGAACTAAGAGAGACAACAAAAAGCATCTCTCATGTGACATTTTATTTCAGCAGTGAACACTTTCTCACTGTGCTGTTGTGAACCTGAAAAGGCTAATAATTAAATACTAACTTGATATATGGGCACTACTGTGTTGCATAGTTTTCTGCCCATTTCTGTGCTTTCTGCATTGTTGAGGATACAACCAGTGATAGGTGTGTTTTCTTTTTTTTCTGAATATGTGATTCCCACTTGTGTTTTGTTTGCTCTTCTAATTGCTTATCAGAGGAGTCAGCTCAGTGGGGACCATCTGCTAAGCCAGGTTTCCGTTTACCCCCACTGGGATTCTGTTTCCTGGGATGGGATGGCCGCAGTGTGTCCCTAAAACACATAACCTCCACCAGGCTGTCACTTGCTGCACGCAGTTTCCATGAGATCATTAAGGTACTATCCCAGGTGATGTAAGAGGGACAGGAAAGGGAGTAGGTTTTCTCGTGACTGGCTAGGGAACTGGGGTTGGAATTTAAGCAAATGTTTTTTTTTTTTTTCTGTTTTTTTTTTTTCTTTTCAAATGTGCAGCTTTCAGTCATTTTTCAACAATAAATACATTTGATTTACTCTACCACCTTTATTTTTCATGTTAACGTTTGGCCAAATATTTTAACAAGATCCAGTCTTACATGTGAGTCACACAGAGAAAAGGAGGTTGTTTTTGGGGTTTTTTTTTTGGCTTTGTTACTCCCTCACTCTCCTATTAAGAGCAATAGCAAGGTGCTAATTAAATGGTTTGTAGGCCTGTCTCTGCCCCAGGCCCTAAATTACATCAGTATTGACTTCAAAGCCTCAGTGCATCAAAGAAGGACCAGAAGCTGTAAAGCTTGTCTCATTTCATTCTCTCCTTTCCTGTCCTGTACTTAAATCCTGTAGGCTGTATTTTACAACAAAAAATTTACATTGCTAATATGACAATTTATGATATATACCTGAAATAACAAAAGGTGCTTCACTAAGTAGTTAGTTTACATGGCTAAATGTCATCTCTGATTAATTAAAGGGGAACGTTATTGAATTATTCAATCGCTGTCATTGTGAGGAGAACTATTATTCAAGGTACACCTCAATAAATGTACATTTCATCACAAAGTTGATTTATTTGAGGAATTCCATTCAAAACAGTGATATAATAGATAGAGTTCTATAATAAAGATATATAATTGAGAGTATGAATAAGCATTAATTTCTGTTGATTTTATATGGTCATGCTTCACTGCTAAAACCAAACCACTAAAAATAAAACCCCAACATTTTATTTCTCTGAAAATTTTAGTATTACAAAAGACCAATAAAAGGGATATTTAAGACTGCTAACTTGACAGCTATTCAGCAGACAGTAAAAGCTGATTGTTCACAGAGCACTGTGTCCAAACATCTTGGTGGAAAACTGAGTGGAGGGAATAAGTGTTGTAGCACAAGCAACAACCACTCAAGAACACAGAGGTGGTTCACAAAATGTGAATGGCTTTGGTTGGAATCAGTGCGTCAAGTGCCATCATAGATGTATCCAGGACATAGGCTACAACTGTCACATTCCTTGTGTTTAGCAGTTCCTAAACCAGAGACAGTATTGGATAACATCTTACCTGGCCCAAGAAAAAAATGCCTGGACTATTGCTCAGTGGTCCAATAATTCCTTTAAATTTAGCTTTTCATCTGGAAATTAAAGTCTCAGACTCTGGAGGAAGAGTTGGAAAGGCACAGAATCCAGGTTTCTTAAGGTCCAATGTGAAGCTTCCACTGTCAGTGATGACTTGAAGAGATGTGTTCTCATGGTGATGGTTCACTGTTTTGAAATGAAACACCTAAATAGAGCAACAGGCTGATGGCCTCCATGCCATGTCGCACTTATGCAGTAGTTCATCCAAAATGAGCCCAGACCAAATACCGTTACTGTACAGTATTTGGTCTGGGATATACTTTTTACTATGGTGACATTTCTGTGTTAAACATCCATTTTTATAGCTTATAGTTATGCATTATTCAAGGTCCTAGGCTTGTGTTAGCTGTGAGCCATGGTTAACAAAATTGACAGATATAAAAGCTCTAAATAATATATGAATTGCTAAAATGAATTAACCTTTCAATGATATTCAAATGTTTTTAAGATGCACCTGTATATAACTTGTTAATCATACATTATATAGTGGTTGATGAGCCTGAAAGTAGAGACCTGATACTCCAACTCATTTTTCTAACACTGATCATCACTTTTCACTTCTTATTTCCTTTAGTGGATTATAGTTTGACGTAGCTGTCTTGATCAACTAATACAAAGCATAAGGTTGTTTTACCATAGGGCTTCTTAGCTGAAGTAATACCAACATAACATCCACCTGACAATGGCACTCAAAGGCCAGACCCATCCTATTCTCTAAGACTGAGTAATCTCGATTTTTGTTATCCTGTTTTATTACTTTGCTTGATGTTTGGCTCTCTTGGCCCATTGCATTCACAGTTATTCCCATAAGTGGCATATCACCGAGGCAACATCTCACATCTCTTATCAACGGAATGAGCTTTGTGCCCTCAGTTCACTGTTTTGTTCTCTCTAGGTAGTTATTCTCTTTATGGGCACTTTTTTGAAGGGATACTTTTGGAAAGTTATAATTTATTGGAGATGTCTGGAACGATTGTGATCTGGCCATTTGAGATAAAAACTCTTGTGTAACAGTTTAAAATCTGAGCTAAAATAAACTCTGCATTTATTTTAATAGATTGCAGATAATGTTATGATAACATTAGGCTAGACATAGACTTCATTTAAACATAAGTCAATGTTAAAATCTATTCATAGCACATATTTAGACCTGTACTGCACTTAGTTTACATTAAAGTCACATTTAGATGGAACAATTTCTTTATCTCACACATAGTCTAAATAATTAATAAGAACCATAAACAAAGTCCATAAATCACCCAGAAACATTGGGAAGCACAAACTAAGACATAGCTAATTGCATATTGCATGGCTATTATCATAATAATGTTAATGTGCTGAATAATATTACCATTTTAGTCTGTTTAGCAACAGGTTTAGCAACAGGCATTTTTATCTCAGTGTGAAATTTGATATTCATATTTGACTAAATAGGCTATGCACTGAAGACATGACAATTTCTGGATGAAAGACAAAGCTAAATTTGTTTTCCAAAAAATCAAAAGAAGCAAATGCTAACCACTCGGAGTGACTCATAGTGTCCAACTTGAGCTACTATTTTCATACAAGAGCAGGACCTCTGAACCATTTAAGTTAACTCACAGAGCGTCACAGTAACATGAGATAATGCAGCATAGACAGGACGCTGAAGAATGCAATTAATTTATTTGTCAAAAATAAATACAGAAAACAATAAAAAAAATAGGCAATTGTACAACAATGACAACATAACAATGACAGGAACAGATGAACGGTCCCAGGCAGATATATTTGTTGCACATTAAGAGAAATGCAGTTGTGTAGTTGAGTATGCTCATAATAGAGATCTTTAGTTTTATCCTGCATTTCATTAAGTTTCTTATGCTTATCATCTTGGCTTAAACATGTCTAAATTAGACCTCTGATGAATGTCTGAAAAAACTGTTTTGAGGACTAAAAGACTTTCACACCCAAATCTATATAAACTTTAGCCTCAATGTCTATTGAGAATTTAGACGCTGTTTAAACAAGTACATTAAGAGATGGTAATTGGTAAATGGCCTGTACTTGTACAGCACTTTATCAAGCCCAGGAGACCCCAAAGCACTTTACACTGTGTTCTGTCATTCACCTATTCAGACACACACATTCACATGCTGATGGTGGCAAGCTACCGGATTAAAGCCACAGCTGCCCTGGGGCAGTCTGACAGAGGCGAGGCTGCCATGGACCAGTGCCACCGGGCCTTCTGACCACCACCAGCAGGCAAGGCCGGTGAAGTGTCTTGTCCAAGGACACATTGACAGAGACAGATGGAGAGAAGATCGAATCAGCAACCCACCGATTGGGGGTTGAACTCCTACCTCTATCACCACCATCGTCACAAATTCACAATTTTTAAAGTGGGCACACATAAATATATGATATAAATGATCTAAGTGGAATAACAGGAAAATTTATCCAAATGTATTTATTAAACACATGTACCATTGCCTTCTTCTGCTTGTGATCTTACTTGCTCTTCTTATTGCCACTGTTGTTAATAGTGGGCAGGTACAGTTGGTAAAATGGTAAATGGCCCTGTACTTATATAGTGCTTTATCAAGTCTAGAGGACCCCCAAAGCGCTTTACACTACATTCAGTCATTCACTGATTCACACACATTCACATGCTTGCTGGTGGCAAGCTACTGGATTGTAGCCACAGCTGCCCTGGGGCGGTCTGAGAAGCGAGGCTGCGATGCACCGGCACCACCGGGCCCTCTGACCACCAACAGCAGCCAAGGTGGGTGAAGTGCCTTGCCCAAGCACACAATGACGGAGATGGACAGAGCGGACCAGCAACTCACTGATTACGAGAGGAACTCCTACCACCGTTGCCACCATCGCCCCAGATGAGCAAACTTATGTCAAACAGGCTTTGTGGTCAAGTGGAGGAGAGTGATAGATCTCTAATTATACAACCATCAGCCTCATTGCCCTTTGGGGAATGTTTGATTTTTATTGCATGTTTTCAAAAACCAGCAGTTTCAAATCACCTTCAAGTCTTTAATTTTTGCAAAGAATTCTGAGTTGTTGAAGAGGACCCAAGCACAGACAGGGCCGTAATTAAGTTCATGATAACTCGTGGGTCTTAGAATGACGCAAGCAAACCAGGAATGTAAGTAATAGGGAGTACTAAGTACTAGGAATGTGATTAGTTAAATAATAAACAGGTGAGTATGATTAACCTTAATGTGAAACATCTATGGGGCAGCATGAGTTAAGATAATGAGGGAAAATGGAATAGTGATAAGACCATTACAAAGAAACAAAGAGGAAAATAACTGGACAAGATGAGCATGGGATGAGTAAAACAACACCACCAAAATAAACCCAAATGGCACAGATCCAAAGACCAAATATGCCCAAAACAAAAACAAAACCCTTCATATCATGACAAAAATAGATTTTTGTTGGAGAGGTAAACTTCTAAAGGAAGTCAAATAATAAATCTAATAATGTAGAAGTGATTGGGTTTGAGGCAGCAGGCAGATGAACTTTTCACGAGGAACATGTTGGATATTCAGTATTGATATGCTAAGTCTGGTTGTCAAAGCAAGTTCAGCCAGAAAACAGACTGCAGAATGGTAAAAGAAGTCTCCAAAAATCTGACAATTCTGTCACAGGATCTACAGAAGGCTCTTGCAAGTGTTGATATGAAAGGGCATGCTTGTATAAACAGAAGGAAGATGCACAAATTTAACTTTCATGCCAAATGAGCGAGGAAGAGAAATCCTGTGTCATGGTTTTGGATGGTTTACTACTATAGCTTCTAGTTATTGACCAGCATAGAATTAGCCATGAATTCTACCATGTATCAGAGGGGACTTGAGAAAAATGGGAGACCAATTGTAAAAAAAACAACCCAAAAAACCCTTACAGGTTAAACAGGAGAACCCTGCAACATGACAGGAACCCAAAACATACTAGTAAATCTACCAAGGACTGGGTGAAAACAAAGAAATGGAAAGTCCTTGGCCCAGATCTTGATCTCATTGGGAATTTGTGGGTTGACTAAAAATGAGCTGAACATGCAAGAGACCCCTCAAATATCTCTCAGTCTGAAGTGAAGATTGTTTAGGGTTGTCCTAACTTCTTCCCAAAACACTTTTTTTTTAAAAATATTCTTTATTTAATGAGTAATACAATGTTAACTTATTGCTGAATCACTATTAATGCATTAAAGGTTAGACATGAATATGTGAAATTTCTTTTAAAAGAACTGAATAATTAATGAGGTGTTCTCATTTTTTATACAACTATATATGGTGATGATTTAAGGTTTTTGTAGCTGATGTAATAATTTAGAAATCCAGGTTTAGTTTTTCTGAGCACCTGCTGCATCTTTATTGTAATCTGGAGTCTAATCTTATTGAATTGCTGCCTCACAGAGTTATTAAAATCTTAAACAATGTGTTTTAGATTGTACTCAAAATGAACCTGAAATACTTGTCTTTAATGGAGTTGAAGTAGTCTTAGCTGTGGACCCAAACTAATCTACCAATTGAAATACTTTACAGCACAAATTCAACTATTAATATAGACCAGAGTGGGAAAGTGGCCATAAGCCATTAGCAAATTACCTTTTTGTTCCTCTCCCTCTGCAGTGTCCTAAAAGCATAATAATAAACAGAAGGCTTTGTAAATAACACTGCAACTTAGGAAGACATTTCTTTTAATTATATTTGCTTCTTGCAGTTAACTGTGGGTTTTGTTTGGTAGAAGCAGCTGCTGAGATGCTTACTGTGACACTTTTTCCACTCTTCTTAAAGAGTAAAGGTATCCATCATGTGTTGTTGTTTAGTCCTGTAGGCTGTGTGTGTCTGATTTGATGCAGCAGAACACAAACAGAGGCAGAATGCATTAAGATGCTGCTATTCTTTTAGAGAGAGATGGTTGACACTCAAGGACACAAATGCAGTTTTTTCATCTCCGTGGTCTCTTTGCTGCGATTAGGCTTTCATTTAGATCTGAAATCGCTACATTGTTAGCAGGAGAAAGTGGGCTTTGACACAGATGATAAACTCATTAACCTTCAGGAAATGAAACGAAACCTTGATTTAATTAGATAAAGATCATGCCACTGTTGCATCTCATCAGAGACGAAGCAAACTGTCTGTAGGGGGATGTTTTTGGTGTCATTCTGAGGTAGTTTTAAGAGAAAATTAGGCTGAATATAGGGCAGGAACACAGTTTGATTATTTAAATGGAAGCAAATTTTTCAACCTTATAGAGCAGGAATATTTCTAGTGCCATATTTGGCAAGGCCTTGCTGTTCCCATGCCGGCCAAAGGCAGTGAGAATTTTAGGAGAATAAATGAAAGGTTGTGCTGAATTGTGTAATATGCATCAGACAAAATAATTGCACTGACAGAACGGTAACAGAAAAGGCAAAAAGTGTGATAAAATTTTGATATTATTAACTTTGGCAGGGGTGATTTATGCTGCAATTTAATGTATATAATGGGATTGTGTGGCAGTAACTGCTGCCTGGCCAACTGTGCATTGACCTGAATATATTATGGCCTGTAGACCACATCCAACTACTTAAACACATCCTTTCTTATTTTTCTACCAGATGCATATTTTATGATTGTGTTATTATAGGATAATTTGTTTGTGAGAGTCAAAGTAAATGCTTTTCTTCTAATTGCTGCACAAAGAAAATGTCAATGTTAGATATTTATTTTATTTCTTCTTGTGGGCTGGAATTAAACAAATATATGTATTGATAACAATCACACGCTGCTCCAGATTAAACCAAGTAGATTCCTTTAGATCTTCGCTTCACTTATGTGTTTAACAAATCCTGTAATACAGCAGCTCTGCCCAGTGTTACACTGCCAGGAACTGAGGGTTTGTGTTATTGCTATGCTAGACTTAGATTATAAATTTGTTTTGCACACCACTTTTTTAAAATTCCTTTTATGTCGACTACATCTGTTATTATAAGAGTGTTCAATTATTTTATCTTATCTTATATATGGGTGTATG
The DNA here is from genome assembly GCA_014839685.1 of Anableps anableps. Lineage (NCBI taxonomy): Eukaryota > Metazoa > Chordata > Actinopteri > Cyprinodontiformes > Anablepidae > Anableps > Anableps anableps. Next base: position 20,118,248 of record CM026076.1, read on the forward strand.
TGGAAAATCTGAAGGGACTTTCTTTAAACAAAGCTGCAGTCTAATTTCTGTCCATTTCTTGTTGTCACTGTATATCAAGGATTCCTGTATTTAAGCTACCTCTGAATGACACTAACACTTACTCCTACAGATGGTTTACCTCACCTCTGATATGATTCAATGGTGAGATGATCTTTATCTAATTGAATCAAGGTTTTATTTAATTGCCTGAATGGAAGTGCAATATTTGAGTCAGAAGTGCATATGTGTGCAGTTTACATGGCATGTCATACTGCAGAGTATTCAGCAGCCTGAAAAATCTGTGGCAGCTGATCTCGTAATCAAACTCTGTCTGCTACAGAGTATAATGTGAAGTAAGGCAATGTCTGATTTTCATTTCCAATGACATCATCGCTTCCTTCTTCATTAAAACAAAGCATACATATGTACACATGTATCTCAAAGTTTGCTGGTAAAAAGTAAAACTTTATGTATTTTCATTGTATTTTAAAAAAATTGTCAGTTGTGATAGAATTTAGCACAAATATTGAACAAAATTATTTTATGAGAATTTTATATAAAAATGGTAGAGATTCAAAACCCGTCTTCTGTATCCAATGTTTCTTTATTCCTCAGCCTCTACAGCTTTTCAATTTGTTTCATTTCATAATTTTATTATAATTTTCCTTTGCACTAGAAATAAAGTTTGTTTGATTGATTGATTAAAAATAGATAAGAAAAAGTTTTTACCATATTTCGCATTTGCCTAGGTAATATGGATGGATGGTCTGCCAAAGAATTGTTGTGGCTCTGTGGGTCATCTGTGGTGCTCGGTTGAAGATGTGTCCAAAGCATTTTCAGCTTCTTAAGTCAAGTTTTAAAACAAGAGCTTTAGTATTCATGATTCCAAAACCTAAATCAGAAGTCCATTACTCCTTCTTTATATTCCAAATGTCATTTTACTCTCTCTAAATTTATTTTTGAATGTCAGATGTTTTTCTATGTGCACTTATGATATGGTCCTTTATAGAACTTGACAACATTAAGAATATTGAAATAAGTATGTCACTTATGTCAACTGTGCTTAATCTCATTCAGATGTTTAATTATGGTGTAATCAATTAGAACAGAAACATTCTTGGACCTAATAACTACGAATAAAGTTAGTAAGATTTTCTGGTGCTAGATTGGTTCAGATCTTGTTTGGCTAACCAGGATTACTTTGTGGGTGTTATAAAACCGAGTGAATATTGGCCACATGAGGGGTTCCTCAAGGCTCCATTCTCAGACCAGGTTCATTCAACAGCTATGTGCTCCCCCTAGTTTAGGTTATGGAGTACTACAACATGTTTTACTATAAGATGATGAACAACAACTTTATATGTCTGTGTCATCTCATAGTCACTGTCCCTTACACTCACTGAGTCAAAAAAAATCAAGGTTAAGGGGAGGGTGGGGGGTTGGGGTATTGTGTATTTTCCAGGCACATAGAGCCATTTTATAGCACAATCAAGTAACTATATTACCCTTAGTTGTTATAAAAATACGGTATATATATATATATATATATATATATATATATCAAACATAACTTAAAAGAAATTTGACTTCGCAATTTGATGCCTTGAAATTGGCCTTTGTCTCTTTAAGAAGCTCTTAATCCTTCAAACACATCACAGCAACACATCGCTTTCAGCACATCATCACAACAATGCTTTTCCATTATGCCATTTACATCTGTTCTTAGGAGTGCTGGACTGAGAAGTAGTTTGTATTTGAAGCTCAGCAGACTTGCAGTTCCACGAAGTGTTTGGTAATTGCTGCAAGTCTAGTGGAGCTGTGTGGGGAAGGCACGGGGGAAGGGAGCTCTGTGGGACAAAAGTTCGACTTGGAGACTGCAGCTCCAAGGAGGAGCTTTGGGTAAATAGATGGCGCTTTGTGAGGGCAAGCGTTTAGACACCCCTGAATGGCTGCCAGGGTAGATTCAAGGATTTTTTAAACATGCATGAAAGAATTAAAGCAACACTCCAGGCATGTTTTTGATGAGGGAATAAGATTATAACATGATATGAATATAAAAAAAGTCGATTTTACATAATACCCCTCCTTAAAGTCATTTCTTTCAAATTTCCATTTTGACATTTCTTCCTGTTTGTCAGAGGTTTAAATTTTTACTAATATAATGTTTATTTTATTTTAATGTATTTTCCTTTACCTTTTTTTTTTTTTTTTTTTTTTTCATTTTCCTGTAAAGCAATTTGTGTATTAAGGGTTCTATACAAGTAACGTAGTCTTGTCTTGCTTAGCAACTGGGCAACACAATGCTTTATTTTGTTTGAGTAGAAAAATTTCTGAGTAAACAAATAAAATAAAAACAATAACAGTAGTTTAGAAATCTGTTACTAGAACTGAAAGTTTTGGAAACAGAGATTCAGAACATCATTTTTGTCTCAAAGACAAGGAAAAGTCCTACCTTGGACAAAAATAGGTTTTTAATCAAACAAAGTTGAATGAAATGGTGAAGAAATAGCTGGCATTGAAAATATTGGACAATGCCTTTAATTCAAGGGAGGAACAGAGCTGCCATTTACACTGTATAGTTGTAACCTCTTCCTCTCCATGTTGGTGGTGGTTTTGAATATTGTAAATTGTGTAGACCTACTTTTGTTCTATTGTTATATTTTCATTCAGGAGGAGTGATTGCTGCAAAGTCGGTGACTCGATGCTTCATTGCATTGTTTTATAACTACGATCAAATTAAAATGTATTCAGTTTACTTTAAAGCCACTTTGAACAAAAATGATTATGTAGTGGACTAGATATGATTTTTGTGATGGTAGACAGTTTAAAGCATGGAAACTTATGAAATATTATAAGTTATAAAATCTTAATGTACTGAATGAGATTCCTATGTTGTTTGGATCTTTAGGTGCACCTTCTGAGGAGAAAAGTCACATTGTAATTTGCACCTGACTCTTTACAAAAAAGTTATTTTTTTAAAAGCTTGCTGAATATCAATGGAAGTTTTTCCCTCCTTTTCATCCTCCCACTCATATTTTTAAAAGAAAATGCAAGTAAATGTGAACAAAACTATATTTTCTTATTTTGTCTTGTCTTATTGTGACAGTATATTGGTGACAAAGAAATCCAAATTAAAACTGATTGTTTGCGAAGTTGTCTGGTATGTATCGATGTAACAGTGTTTCATCCCTTCAGTTTTTGCAGCCATTTATCCCTCAATGACTCATAGGTCAGCAATATTTGACTTTGCGAAAAACAACGGTATGAATAATAAAAAAAAAAAAACAAAACATCAAAAGTTCTCCCAAAAAAACTGAAAAAAGAAGCTTTTGAAAACCTGAGCAAATTACTATTTACAATCACAGTACAACAGAAGTGAGGGATGAAGTGCTGTTTTTGTAGCTTGTCTGTTGGAACTTAAACACAAAAAAGAGAGTTCTTAGGAATTAGCTTTAAGCCTGTGTAAAGCAAAAATATATTTAGTTTGGTTTTTCCTACAGCCATATAAATTTTTACTCTTGTGTGCTAACTTCCCTCGGGCTTGGGGACAGGTTTAGGATCTGTGATATCCAGAGAGGTGACGCATCTCTAAAGCCAGAATCAGCTGTGAAACGTCCCAGAGAGCCTCTGCTGAGAACCCTCATTAATTCTTTAATATGGCTCATGGTTAGCATTGCCGCAACAGCTGAACAGTCACATTTGTCTGAACATAATGTAGCCTTCCAGATATTACACGTGCATTATACAAATTGTGGTAACTAAGTGCTGTAGCAGCAAGTTTTCTGCAGTGTAAAGTCTCATTTAATATTCTGCAGTTTCCATAGGAAACCATCTCCAACCTCATCTGCTAGATGACAGCTGGACAATGAATGTGATGGTGGAGAATTTTCCTCCTGTCAGAAGCTCTTTGCAGGCTGCTCACATGCGCTCTCTCATCTTTTTTGTTCTGGATGAATCGCATCGAGGCTCCTCCCTTCTGTCTCATGAACAAAGGCAAAGTCAAAGGTTGAACATATGGTGACAGTGAAGACTTGAACACATGGTATACATGCACTTTAACGCGCATAGATAGGTAAAGATGCGTGTGCAGACGTGAACATGCTGTGCCATTTAAATTCTTGCTGTGCCTTTGAGGACATGCTCTAATATTCTCCATCACTCCAGGCTTCCTCCTCTTCATGCTCTCACTCTCCTCTTTCCTCTACCACAAGCCGCTTTCCTGCCACCTCTTAATGCCCCTCATGTCTCACTGGGGGTGAGGTGCTCTATCCAATATTTCCTCATCCTTCCATCGTCTGCCAACATCACTTTCATTTTTTAATTTCCACTCTCCCCTGTCTCCCTTCCTTGAAGGTCACATTTCCAAAGACCGCCCTTTGAAAGATGATGCTGTGAGGAAGGATTGCCTCCTTCCTGTGGTATCAATGCATTTCACATGAATTATTTGTGGGTATTGTGATTTCATTTTGCAAAAGTGGCAAAAAGTATTTCTTTTCAGAATCAAAGATGCCATAGAGAAGGTTTTAAAGATGATTTTTCAGACAGGTTGTCCTATGTATAGAGAACAGATCCCCACAGACCTTCTTTTTGTCTACCACAGACAGGTGCTCATTTTAGGAGCTGTCATCCTGTCAGATCCAACAGGCTTTCCTTCATAATGACCCCCTTCTCACCTTCTCCCCTGTCAATTGCCGTCTGTGTTACCTAGGTGCAACAGTATGTGGGCATTTGTCTGATATGGACCTTAAAGGTTAAATGGAGCCATTTCCTAGAGTGCAACGGCATGGAATTTTGATTTGTGAGAGGAGACTTCTGATCAGAGATGAAAGAAAGAGAGAAAACTGGCATGTCAGTTTATTGGATGCATTGCATGCATGAAATAATCTCATTAGAAACCTGAATGTGATAATATGTTATTTTTTCTTCAGGTTTTAATTCCCAAAGTTACTACTCATTAAGTGCTTGGAATGCACATGCACTCCCTTGCAAAAGTATTCATAACTTTTGAAAATGTTTGATTTTGACTCATTACAATCACAAACATCTATATATTTTCAGGTGATTTTATATGATAGGCTGACAAAAATTTGCACATAATTGTGATGTATAAGAATTAGAAAAAATTTACACTTAAAAATGCTAATACTGTTGAGTGTATTTATATTCAGCACCCTTTACTCTTATAACCCAGAATACACTTCAGCAAAACCTATTAAAGTAGTAAATAGAGTCCACCTGAGTGTACCTCAGTCTCAGCTTAAATCCAGCTGTTTTGTGAAGTGCGTGAAGGTTTGTTAGAGAACATCAGAGAACAAACAACATCATGAAGACCAAGAAACTAAGCAAGTAGCTCAGGGATTTGCCTGTGGAGACATTTAAACAGGGTTAGATTATAAAAACAACACCCAAAGTTTTTAACTTCTCATAGATCATCATTTACTAAATCATCTACAAATTGTAAAAGCACAGCACAACTACAAGCTTACCAAGATATCAACAGCTTAAATCAGACAAGCAGGCAAGAGCCCCATGTTAACTCCAAAAGAGTTCCTGAGATCCATTTTTCGAGTGGCAGAATCTGTTAGCATGAAAACTATAAGTTGTGCACTCCACAAATCTCATCTTTATGGACGAGTGACAAGAAGAAAGCCATAAGAAGTCTCCATTTGCAGGTTAACACTAGGATGTCATTTGGTCTTGTTTGATGGAAAGATAGATGGAACGAAACACAGGGTAATCCTGAAAGACAGCTTGTTTGTGGTTGCAAAACACTTTAGCCTGTGGCTGACAATCACCTTCCAGCAGGACAATGCTGCTAAATAAACAGGTACATATACAACAGAATGGTTTAGATCAAATAATGTTCATGTCAGAAAGCTCAAAGTTTTGACCTTGGCTGTCTTTCCTTTTATATGCATTATTGAATTACTTTTAGTTTGTCAGACTAACAGGATATAATCCCATGTTCTATATTTTGAGTTCTGGTTCCATTCATTTTTTTTTTCCAAAGTAATCTCAACTTGCAGTGTCTCACCAGGGACTATAAAAGTTATCTAAATATAGTCTAATGACTCTAGTTTTTACTAAAATACTTTTTAATGTCCTTGTTATCAGTTTATTGCCTATAATCAGCTTCATTAGTGTATAATAATATATCTAAATAAACTGTGGCTGACCATAATGCGCTGTAGAGAAAAATGCTCTGCTTTTGGCTGGTTGTTGGTTCACACCTGTTCCGCTGACACTGCCAAATTTCATTTTAAACAGACTCAGCCCTCAAAATATGTTACATTTTACGCCATGTTTGAATTTTAATGCATTAACTTAGCAGTGACTCATTTCCAGGATTTTAGTGACTGAATGGATTGAAAAACGCTAAATATGATCAGATCCCTTTTTTGGATTTCCAACAAAAAGTTATGATTTGCTCTGTGCAATCTGTTTGGAGAGTCCTTAATCATTTTCCAGATGTTTCCATTTACCAAACAGATCTTGTTGATAGAAACATTATTATGTTTGTTGATTTTGATTGACAGTAAATTATTTTCTAAAACTGAATTGGTGCATTTTTTGGCTTTTGTCCTCAACTTTGCATTTTGGAAGCAGGCATAGTTAAGCAGTCAGTAATGTTGTGTAATAATTGTGTGTTGACTAAGAATTTTTAATCATATGGGGAAATTGTTTTTTTTTATGAATAAAATAGATTATTACAGATCTGGATAAACAATAAGAAAAAAAAATCATTCCTAAGGTTTAATTTGAGTATAAGTTTTATAAAAATATATACTATGTTCTCTGCATAGGATGCTTTCATTCAACTAACTAATAACTCTTTCTACTATTAAGTGCTGCCTGGGAGGTTTCCCAGTTGTCACAAGGGAAGAGACATGCGTTCTTTCTGGACAGATTGTCAATGTACAATACACCAGGGCCAACACACATGAGACAAACAGCCATGCACACACACTTTCACTCCTACCTTCAATTCAGAATTACCAATTACTCCAACATGTGAGATTTGCACTGTGGGAGGAAACTGGTACGCCTGGGGGGAAAAACAACCCACAAAGGCACAATGAGACAGTACAAACTCCACACAGAAACAAATGCACAGCCCCAGTTTTGACTGGAAACCCTCTCGCTGTGAGGCTACAGTGTTAAACCTAAATAAGCCCACATGAAATTCATTACATAAATTAATGTTTCTTTTCAACAAGCTTGAAAAAAGGTTACCAAAAACAAGATAATAACTGTTAAGATTTGTAATATATTTGGAGTGAGATGTTAGGATCTCAAAAAATGTTGAAAAGAAAAAAGGAGAGTGGGGGGCTGATGGGGTTAGAGTTGTATCCCTATATATACATGACACAATATGTCTATGAGACATAAAGTCTCATGAAGTGGTACTCATTGGCTGCTGGCATGTAGCATCATCTGGTGAAGTGTAAGCTAATATTATCTGGCCTGGATAAGAAAACGAGAGCTTTAAGTTGGACCTCCATCTGTGTTACGGAGTCTTGTTTTGAAGAAAAAGGAAGTAGTTCTTGAGTTGTCCTGCTGTGTTGAGTTGGCTAGAAAACACCTCTCATTGGGTTGGTCGACAACACTGTTATAAAAGCCCTGAAGAAGCCTATGGGACGCTTTAAATATTTTTGTGACAAGAAATCATGAAAAGTGACAGACGAGGAACAAATGATGTATCAACACAGAGAATACTGTGACTGGCTAACCATGAACAATGTCAAAGCTAACATCTGCTTTGGAGCTTACTATCAGTACAAAATTAAATGGTTATTTCATAAATTAGGCTTATACCTATGACATTATCATGGTATGATCTTTTATAAAAATCCCAGTTTCATTATATCATGCAATATATACAATGATGAAAAAAAGACAAAAAAAGCAAAATAGTGTATATGATTTAATTAGGTGGTCCTGTGTTAGTTACCACATATTGATATTGTTTTTTGGAACCGGAAATATAAAAAGTTCATTAACCTACTTTCAGCCAGCTGATGAACAGTTCACAGAAACAGGTCGGGGAAGGGCATTGGTCTGTTACTCTATGGTCCATATACAAATAGCTGGTGAAAACTCTGGGCATTCTGCCACTTTTTCTGGCGTCTTAAACACTTAAAACCAAAAGATAAATGTGACTGGAAATTTTAGCAGGTTTGACTGATTAACTTCGCAAAGTCTTGATGCACCTTGGTACCGGATACTGACCCATGCCAAGTCTACACTGTTTTTAATCATGTCTCGTTCACAATTTAAACTAATTTGACAGATCAAACCTGAACTGGATGATTCTACACAGATTAGTTCTGTTAAAACAATTTAACATTTAAAACCTTTATTTTTTTTGTGAAAATACAAAAAGAGCATTTTTATTAGCATTTTTGGCATTTTTATCTTAAAAGTAGACAAGCAAAAAACCCTATATATGGATTAGAGTTAGTTTATTATGAAAGGATGGTCCTGATATTTCCCCACAATATCGCTAAAATCTCATTTCATTTTGTTCTTGTAAATGGTCTCCTCTCATGAGCCGCTTTAGATTGCTATTTATTGTTCGTAAATTGAAATAATTAAAAGATATTAGGGCCTCTACAAAAAAAGCAATTTCAGTTTTTCTACAAAATTTTCAGATAGTTTGAATTACTTTTTTGTACAAAGTAGGCCTTTTATGGATGAATGACAGAGATGCCTCACGAAGGACAGGTTCATGTCCTTCCAGCAATCCTTTATTCACAGGATTTCGTCTCCAGAGATGGTGTCTGTACGCCCTTGGATGGTAACACAAAAGGAGTTCGGGGACAGTCAGGCAGAAGATGTGATAAGAGACGTGATGTGATTTCTCTCTGCATTATATAAGACTTTAGTCTTTTCCTCCTCCTCCACGCTCACCTGAGAAATCAGATATAAAAACTCAGTTTTTCAGTTGATGGATGAAATGTATCAGCGGATCTAGAGCTTCAAGTTCACGGCATGACCAGAATCAAAGTTGAGAAAAACATTTCAGTGCAGGAGAGTATTTTTTCTTATGCCTCAATATTTCATTTTACTTTCACCTTTCATTTTTGCCTTCACTATTTGCTGGCAAGCTTGACAAAAAATGTGTGCATAAGTTATCAAAATCTTATCCCACCATGGTGCAGATATTACTCATTCTTCTGCTTGGTTCTATTCTGATGTACCTCTGTTTTAAAATTATGTGGATAATTGGGTGTTATTAGATATAAAACAAGAAAATTTTGAGTTTCTTAAAATAATTAAAATCGTATGCTATGTTTAATTAAAGGAATGCACCTTTAATGAAGGTATCTTTCTATAAAGTTATAAAGTTTGTTCAGAGGTTGATTATTAGCAGTCTGTGCAACAGAGGGTGAAGTTGACTTTTCAGTATTGTGAAGGGGTTAGTAGAGAACTTTTCATATCTTTCCACTGTCTTAAAATTTAATTGTAAAGCAAATGCAGTTTTATGAATTTTGTGTTTCAGTATCTAAAATCTGAATTAGAGATGCCACAAGCTGATATCTGATCCCTGTTTTTCTTTTTGTTTTGCTTTGACTTACCAATACCAATTTCATCCCATTTCAAATCACTTTAAGAACTACAGTTAAGAGAATTTACAAATATTCCTTTCTTCCTCACTTCCATGAGTGGTCATTTATAATTTGGAGCTAAGGCAGTGGTCCTGTATGTATTTGAGAGATCAGTCACTATTTTACTTATTTATAATAAAGACAAAAAGATTTGGAGTTTTATTATTTAGTTAATATATTGTTAAACTGCCTTTGGCATCTTGCATATGCAAATAGCACAATTACCTAAGTAAACTGAAATGGCAGTTTCATTGTGTATTTTCTGGAGAATGTAGACCCTCATATTATCTCTTAAATTTCCAAAACATGTTTCCAAATCCAGCATGTTCAATAGAGAAATTATAAGCTAAAAATGATAAAACACAGCAACTTTTCTGTAATTCATTTAGTCTTACTGGTATCTACTGAAGTCGGCTGCAGGTCTTTTGCTTTTTCTCCTTTTCAATCAATTGTGGCCCAAGGTGACTTCCTATGGCAGCCTAAAAAAGGCACCAAATGAATGAAAAAACACATAAGTAAGAAATGGCAACGATGCAAAATGATCAAAACCCACCCAAGTCTGGTTCTCTGTTCCAGCAGCCTAAATGAAAAGCTGACATGTCTCTGTAGAAAATGCATATTCATTTTCTCAGACTTAATTTTTAAACTCAATGATATGGAAAATAACTTTTAGCATTTTCTGCTATAAAATTTTGCATTCTGAGGAGTCTTTAGGTTAGTACAACAGTGCATAGGTGCCATACTGACTGTAAAACGAACAACAACTATGTTATTAATAACAATAATAAACTTGATTTAAAAAGAACACTGTGCAACTCAAACATAAATGTCTCCATTTGATGCACTGTACCATATTATAGCATGAGCTAATTTGCATCACACTGCTTTCTTATTCTCTCACAAAAATGATCAACTTTACATTTCTTTTTGCATTTGTTCATCTTTGGTCAATGTCTGTGGTGCTTGGGTGGGATTACAATGCTGCCTCTGCATCCTTATGTTCAAAGAGTGGGAGACTCCAGCTCAGGTTGAGTTATATAGTGTGAGACTAGAATACGGAGGGTGTTTTTTTGACAGACTGCCAGATCATATATACATCCGTGTGGCTGCTTATCACCCCCTGCCATTTGAGCCAAAGGAAAAGGGGAGATAACAATGTGTACTGCAGTATGGATGGATGTGTGCCATTGAAGGTTTATGCAGATTTCATTAGTTGACATGTCCCTGTGAGAGGCCTATTCTCTCAACTAATGCACTAATATGTTATTGGGTTTTGCTGTATGTCCAGTTCCTTATTTATGCAGTGAACCAAAGACAGATCATACTTGCGTGCATATTATAAAAACAAACCCTTGGAATGCATGCAGATGTGTGCACTGCAGTAAAAATCTTGTGGTGTGAGGCTGGATAATTACATTCTGTTACACTGTCATGTAAATTGTGAGCAAAATCTGTAAAAGCTACCGATGAATATTTATGCACTGCAGCTCTTCTCATTTCTCTAAAACTTGTTTTGAAATTTGATGCACGACAGACTGAAAGTTTGCAGATGAAAACCACAAATGAGCAGAGATGGTAAAATAGCTTAGACAGAACTCCCCCTGGCCATGGACCTCTGAAATCCTGCCTGGCTAAAGCATTAGGCACACCTTTTAAAGCAAGTTGTTGTTTTTTTTTTTTTTTTTTTGTTTTGTTTTGTTTTTTTTGTTTTTTTTTTTGTTTTGTTTTTTTTTTTTGGGTGGAAGGTGAAAACTCAAAGCAAGGCTGGATTAATGAACAAGCTCATCCCGATACCACAAGGTTTTCTCCTAATTTCCTAATCTGGCTCCAAGGTTCTCGCTCATGTACTATGAGAAATTCTGAGAAAGAGATTTTACAGAAAGAGAAACAGAAAATCTAAAAAAAATTGGAAACTGTAATGTTTAAATGCATGTGTATTTATAAACTGAGTACTATCCCTTTATTGCAGATAAAATTTTAGTAGTAAATTTTCTTAACACTTGAATGACTCAAAGACAAAAATGATTGTTTGCTTGAAATTCGCAGGTCGTAAGTAAATTAGTTTATTGCCACTTGTGAATGGTTTATGAAGGACAAACAATTGAATTCCTTATTATATTTTCATCTGCTGCAATTCAGCCAGTGGCATTTTAAAATATTTATGCATTTTGGGTATTTATACTTTTCATCGAATCTCTCCTGCATTTCCTACCTGAGGCCCAGTAAGAGTTTGAAAGCAGAATGTGCCTCGGTGTGCGCTGATGTGACTAATAAAACAAATCGTTTGATCTCACCACCAACAAAACAGCCTGCCGATAAGATCTTTTTTATGCAGCGTGTTTACAACTGCTAAAGTTAGTGTGAACAAGAAAGGAGTATCTATGAGGATTATTTAGATGGATGTAGTCTTTAGAATCTATAGAGACCATGGAGTAAACAGTTTACTACCGTTAGCAACCCTTTATTATCATATAAATAATTTCCAATACACCACACAATTCAATTCAGTTCTTTTCAGTTTATTAACACACCATAAGATCATAACAAAAAGTACCTTTTTGGCACTTTATATTGAAAAGGCTAAAATAAATGTAATTATACTCAGATTCAGCCGAGTTGTGTAAAAAATTGTGCCTAATGGATTTAGTATTTTATTAGTATTTATTTATTTATTTATTATTTTATTTTATTATAGTATTTTATTTAGTATTATATGTTCAGTTTCAGGGAATCCCTCCTCCTAAGGAAGAACAAGGTGATAGCCAGCAAGAAACCTCCTGCAGAACCAAACTCAGTATGCGCAGGTATCTGCCTCGAATGAACAGAGGTATAAAAGAGGTAATAGAGGTAGAGGACAGGAAAGAGATGCCAACATGCACAGCTGGCAACTCCCTGTCAAGACAAATTAGAAAGCCAAAATTAGTCACAACTATACTGTCTAATAGCATCATGAGATAAAGGCAACCGTAAAAAAGACAGTACACCATTTGATTGCTCTCCAGGACCACAAGTCAGAGTTGTTAGATGGGTAATTTGTTTGCTCATGGATTTCTAAAACTGCTGTGAATGAAGATCAACACATTTTTTTATTGGTAAGGTGCAAGGGTATAGCTTGGGTAAAGCTCATTTTTGTACAGGACTGGTTTAAGACTGCTTTCGATGCATAATTATGATGAGCCATTTGACATTGTTTATTATCTCTGCTCACATTAACACTTTAAACATTTACATGGATTTTACCACCTTTAAAAATGGCAGATCAAGGACTTGGTGACAGCAAAAGGATGCAACTAGATGATGATGCAATTAAAGAGTTAAAAAGAAAACATTTGTGGTTGAATGTGACATTTGTGTTATTTGAGCCCCTGTTTTCATACAAGTGAATAAAATAATTTGTGATGGTTATGCAGATACTGTGAAAATCATCAAAAATAACTGGGTATGAAAAAGTCATTTGGTAATTATGTTAACCTTAAAGGAACAGTTCAGATTTTTGGAAGCTGGGTACTGTTAATAGGTTAAGATCAGTAAATATCTTGCCTGCAGTAACTCTTAACATTCTCACTTTGATGATTAGTCTTCCAGAAAATGAGGAATTTGTGCTAAATCAACTCCAATCTAAAAAAATGTCATAACAGTTTAAAGCATGCAAATATGATTTTTTTTTAACCTTTAAACAGTCATGATGTTTTCCAAAACAGAATGCATTCAGTGGTTCCAGCCACAGCAACAGACAAATTAGGTAGTTCAAAAACTAATATCACAATATTCATTTGAATTTCGAGATTTTTCTTTTTCTTTTACCTTCATCAAGGAACCAGAAGCTACATAACTACATCAATGTCCAAACCTTAATGAAAAGTTCATTAATACTGTGAATTCTTTAAATCATTCACACACTTGTGATCCTTTCCCAATGTTTTGATCACTAACTCCTTTTGCACACTTTATGCTATTGCAACAACTAACCGCTAAAAGATTCAGCTCATTTAGCTCATGTGAGATATCTCTTCTTGTGTTTACGCATTTTATGTTTTCTAAATACTTAAAAAATATATTTGACAATAAAAAATGAGGAAAATCTACTGTTCAGTTGAGCTCTTGCATATAAATTATTTCTGCTGCCACACCTTTATTAATATATATTTCAACAAGTTATAGATTTAAAAAGTTATACTCTTTCACAGAGTGGGTTATTTAAATAACAGTACCTTCAGGATTTTTAGGTAAGAAATTCCTATTTACCTCCCATAGTTTAAAATCCAAAAATAGAGCAGGTTTTCCAAGAAGTGCAAATTAAAACTGTGACTACATTTCTAACGTTAGGAAAATGAAATCTAAAGGTCTGCTATTGAAAGCTGTGAGGCAGTTCAGTGAAAAGTCTTCCATGCTCTGACTTTACTTTGCCTTAAAACAACTGAAACAGCAGTTCAAGTTTTCGCTTTTGCTTAGATTTAAACTTTTTTTTATAAAGGTTTCTTGTAAAATCATAATTAATTTATTGTTTTTACACTTTACAATTTCTTTAGTACATAACACTCAAACTTCATTTTTGCAAGTTAACCCCAACCCAAATAAAGTTGTTTTGTGTCATTGTAATTTATTGTAATTTAAGAGATAAAAAACATCAACTTTCTTGTCTGGTCATTATCTTCCAAATATTTTAACTAAATGGAATTCCATTTCATTTAATCGTATGCAGACACTTCATAATCCCCATCTGCCTTGAATAGAAATTTGAAGAGGACGAGTAATTTTTAGTCAGGGCTCTGTTGACCTTGGTGCTTGACCCTTATGTGAAGTGATTATCCTGTAAGTTGTCAGCCTGCGTCACCTGTCTCTGAGACTCTGCGGCTCTGTTGTCACAGGGCTGGTGCTCTTAGCCATCAGACATGATTCCTGTCGCAGAAGGAAGTCGAGTGTAAGACTTTGGCTCACTTTTAAGGCACTTCCACATGCGAGCCACTGTGTGGTTATAAAGTTCTTTCGACTGTCAAGTAAACATAGAGTACCATGTGCTTAGATGGTTAAATTATTATGTGTTTACAATTCTGATGGTGTCATGTGAGAGCTGCCGCCTTTAGCAGGCTTGCAGTGCTGGAACCTGAAACCCATGCACATTAAAGCTTAGACACACATACTCACACATGTACACACAGTTGTTGCATCCCGGTTTATACTTGCACCCTTCCTCTATTGCCTGCCAAAGTGCACCTTGGAAAACATCTGACAGATATAGCTTAGCACTTTAAATATAGAAAGGGATACACCGATGAAAACCTACACAGCTATTTAAGAGAAAACACAGACATCATATCTGTCACATGCTGTACTGCTGACATGATTCCAGTTGGTAACAAGCATGACTCACTCTCTACCTCTACACGTATAATTCTTAAACCTTAAAGTAATTACAGTGATTATAGTGGTAGCAAGTACAATTCAACACATGCTGGGTTTTGATTTTTTAAAATAAATTATTCTAACCCTTTCAGAGAGAGAAGGAAGAGGGGGTAGAAGGTGGTGTATGGGCTGTTAACAGCTGAATAACTGGGTCAGTTTAAGATCACGGTGTTTCTTATCTCTTTAACTCATCTCTGGGTGTTCACAGTTATCTACTCAGCTTTTCAACAACTGTTCAATTCTCTGCCCATTTCCAGCCTCCATTCCAACCCTTATTTTGCTTCCACAGCTGAAGTAGATGCTTATCTTGAAGTAAATGTTAATTTACTTTAAATGCACCAGAATGTAATGTCCTAAAGAATGTATTGTCAATTTGTGTGTTATACTTAAAATCATGGCTTTGGATATCAAGGATGTTTGATGAGGAGCTTCACTAAGATAACTTTTTATGTGGTGTTGGATGTGTAGAGATTTAGTAGTCTGATTTCATCATTTAAATGGGTTCTGTTAAGTTTGAAAACTATTTAACATTTTATTCCTCAAATACTCCCAGACTAGGTGTACAGTTTTCCTTTATAACATTTCAATCAGATTACTCATGAGAGGGCTCCCTTTAGGTGTTTTTAAAAAAAAAAAAAAAAAAAAAACAAATAAATGGTTTCTAAATTTCAAACTAATATTTAAAAAATCTCTGTGCAGTGTAGAATTATCTAGTTCAGTGTTTCTAAATTCAGTCAGGGACCAGTGCCCTGCATATTTTAGATGTTTCTCTGTTCGAGAACACTTGATTCAATAATGCAGAAGCCCGTTAATCTCCCAATTCTTCAAGACAGGTATGTGGCAGAAGGGAAACACCTAAAACATTCAAGGCAGTGGTCCCTGAAGAACGGAATTGAGAAATACTGATGTAGTCATAGTTTGATTAGTCTTTGTATTTGTGATTTTGAACAAGAGATGATGAACTGGATTTTTGACTGTTTAAAGAACTTTGAAATTGCCCTTTTTTTGGCACCAATAAAGGAAATGGGAAAAAAAAGGAAATTTAGTGTCATTAGTGTCGTGTTGAAGGGTTAGCTAGTCGTGGTTTTCTCACTGTGAATTATTTTGTCTGTCTTTCCTTTTTCTACAGAGTACCAAAAATTATAATTTAAAGCTGTTTAAGGCTTTTTAAATGCTGAAATTAGTGAGTGTTGTTGACCAGACAATTAGCAGTGTTTATTTGCTGGTTTGGTAAACATAAAACAAGCGTAACAAACATAGATACAGGGTGTCAATCTTAAAGCACCAATCTTCACTTTTTGAAACTCGCATTAACCAAGTCATATGCTGACAGCCCTTACGTGAGCTAGACTTCACTTTGACGAGAAATATTGTGGTGTTTTAATATTGTGAGATTTCCCTGTTTGTTCCCATCAAAACATGTCAGTTTTAGTCTCAGTGCAAGTGTTAATGTAAGCTGATTCAAGATTGCTTTACATAAGGTACTTGCCATCAACAGATACTATGTCAAGCAGGCAAAAGTACTTAATTCTTCAGCCATCATATTGACCATTTTTTTCAGCTGTTCCACAAGCTGTACTTGTTGGAATTTTTTCCCAATTGTGTAAAAGATTTCTATTTCAATTAAAATTTCCTTTAACTGCTAAAGTGAAATGGCAATGAATGAAACATGAGATACAGAAAAGTCGTAATTATGTTGAAGAGTTTGTTGAAGGTCAATTCAAAACTCAAAGAAATATAATGTCATGAAACTCCCATGCGCTAATTAAATAAAGTATATGGAAAATGCAGGTAGTTATTTTAAAACCTTGACATTTTAAAGCACTGTGAACTATCACATGCAGTGGAGTGAGACAAGTGGTGGTTCTTGCTTGAATGGCTCTCTGAGAGAGCCCCCACTTTCTGACCCTACTCACTCCAGATTTTGCCAGTCAGTGTATTTAGGTTTTCATGTTTATCTCAACATAAGATGATGCTAATGCAAAATAAATAAATAAATAAATAAATAAATAACCCAAAAAGAAATAATGAAGAATCTCAAATTGTGCTACAAAGCCCCTCTTTGCAACAGGTGTTTCCATCTCAAGAACCACTGTTCTGCATCTCATTGATGCATCTCTGTTCCAACACACCTCAATCAAATGGCTGAATAACCTCCTCAGCTAATAGTCTCTCGAGGACTGGGTTTGGAGATCCCTGCTTTGCAGTGTACAATAATCTGGATCAGGTTTGATCAGTTTAGCTATAATAGATTGTGGACCAGACATGATCAAGCAGTCCACATTCTTTAAGGAGGGATGGAGGGGTGGATTATGTATTTTCCAGGCACATAGTGTCATTTTATAGCACAATCAAGTAACTACATTACCTTCAATGTCAATGTCAAATTTATTTATCCAGCACATTTAAAAACAACAATGTTGACTGAAGTGCTTCACAGAGGGTAAGGCTACTTTCACACTCCAGGCCTTTATGCTCAGTTCCAATTTTTTGTTCTAATCTGATTTTTTTGCATGGTCATTTACATCTCCAAATGTATGCGACTTGTATGTGATCTCCTGTGTGAACTACAAACAACCTAAAAGTGTCCCGCATGCGCAGTAGAGGATGCAATAACATCACACGTAGCGGACGTGCTCAGTGTTAGCAGAATTAACCATGGATGGTAATGCTGGAACATATCTTGCGAAATATTAATTAAATCAGAAACCTTGCTTTCTCTCCATTGGCTGCTCTCCGCATTATCGTCCACCATGGTTGTTGGTTTTTCATATCACATATCAGGACGCATAATAGTGACATCTGTCAAGTATGAATGATGTACAGGTTGGATGAATGCGACCTGGCCGTACAGATACAGGTCACATCTGAAAAGATCAGATACTTATCAGCTTTAGGATCACATATCCAAGTGGCCTGGGTCACATTTTTAAAATGTGGTGTGTGTTGTTCAGACTGTCATGAAAAGATCAGATACAGGTCGCACAAGGACAAAAAAAATCAGATTTGGGTCACTTCAGGCTGCAGTTTGAACATTGCCTAAAAGTAACAAGGTTAAAAACAACAATAAAACCAACAAGAACAAAAAAAAAAAAACAGAATAAAAAATTTAGCTATACGACACAATAACCAAACAGATCTGATGGAACTCAAACTGAACTTGAATTGAAGGCCAATTTAAAGAAATTAGTTTTCAGGAGTGATTCAAAAGGCTGTACAAACTCTGCAGCATGGATCTCAAGGGGAAGCTTGTTCCAGAGTCATAGGGCTACAATGGCAAAAGCTCGATCTTCGCTGCCCTTTAACTTGGCTATCGGCTGCACTAAGAACATCTGGCGAGAAGATCTCAGTGCTCTTTTTGGACTGTAAAAATTAAGGCGAACAGTTAAAAAGGTCTGCAGTTGATTAAAAATAGCCTCAAAAATCTTGGACAAAAAGGGTAATTTGGAAATAGACCTATAGGGTTTGAGCTTTACACATGTTGATGTTAGAAGTATTTTTATTGCTGCAGATGCATCCTTCGCTACAAATGATCATGATCAAGGAATGGTATGTTATTCCATTTTTGGCATTAAAATTGTTATTTTTTTAATTTAAAAAAGAAATTGAATTATTTGTTTATTTGCATCTTTTAATGTAATTTTAATATTGTATAAAAAAGGCTTAAGTGGTTAAATAAAAAATCTGCAGAATGTGGCAATTTTTTTATCTGATTAGTCGTCAGAATAATCGATAGAATAATTGTTTGCTAAAATAACCGTTATTTGCTGCCCTAAACCAGTCACACAACGAACAGAGCTCTATATGGGAAGCTATGGCGTTCCTTGGCTACACTGTCGCTTGGGTCCATAGATTTGCGGTGTTCCTGAACCTTGCACACGTTGAATCTCAAAGCAAGCTTGGTCTTCGGATGTTCGGTAAAAAACAAAATGAGTCCAAATGTTTAGCTAGTATTTGGATTACATAATGGCCTCTAGTCTATTTATACCTTTCCTGAACTTGCCACAAGACTGTCTCCTATGGAATATTACTGGTATTATAACAGAGTTCTGGTTGAGCCTTCACATTGTCTTCTTTGTGTAGCGCATCATTGATGTCTTTGTTTCAAAAGGTTATTATTGCTACCATCCTCAGTTCAAGTGGCAAGCTATAAAACATTTAGTAGGAGTGTTGGTGTTTATATTATACATCGGCCATGATGCATTGAATGAAAACAAAGGAGCACCGCATGAAAGTAATCGAGCTCTCATCATCAATAATGGATGACCCAATCAAAGGGGACAGTGGTTCTTTTGTGAGATGGCTGAATGGGAAGAAAGACCGTTGGGGAGAAACCATTATGTATCGCTCCACTGCTCAGCTGTTGCGAAGATGATGATTGTTATGGTTGCATGATGATGTTGATGTGAAATCTCATTTTAGCAAGATGCTTCTGCTGGAAGGGATTGCAGCACGATCCTCCTGTATGATGGCATTAAAGGCTATTTTGTATAGACTTTCAAAAGAAAACATAACTCATATTGGTTTTAAGTTTGCCACATAATATGAATACTTTCTAGTACCCCAGCTTCTTACTTAAATTTATTAGTAATAGAGTTGCAGCTGCAAATGCACCACTTTCATAGTTAAAATTGTCACAGTCCAAGGTTTTTACTCAATGTAGGACCTTATGGATTCTTTTCAGAACTCAACAACCATCCTCAGGTGCCATGAATTAAGCACTCCTGAACATACTAAACATCTGTTGTTGATTCATCTTCAGCTGATCTGACATCTGTGTGTCCCTTTTTTATATCTTCTGGTTGGGCTGAATTGTCTGTGTTCAATAGATTGTATTTGCTGACAGAAAGGTAGTGTTTATTATTCAGTGCATGCTTTATGAAAATGTCTAGGGTCCTGCAGTCGACAGGAGGTAATGCACTGTTTAATTACAGAGTCTGTAACTACTGTTGTGGATTGTGTTTGATGCAGCTGAACACAGCTCATGCTTTACTGTCCAGCACATTAATCAGCATATTTGGAAGATTTATGCCACTGAGTGCATCAAGTAATCTTTCCTTTTTGTCTTTTTTTCCTCAGGTGGTGTTAGTCTTTGCTCTCAGCATTGGAGCCCTCGGAATATACTTTATAGACTCCTCAGAGTAAGTATCTTTAAGAGTAAAGTTAGTACTCATTCTGTATTCTTACATTAGTCTGTTTAGTAATAACGAACTTGCATACTATGGCTTATAAATTTTGTGTGTGCTGAAGAATCAGTGCACATATTTTCACCACTGAAAGGACCCATGCTATGTGGACACAGACGTAAATCCATCTGCGTTTGCAGTTTTGTCAATGGGAGGCCTATCAGTTTCCATGGCAGCAGAGATACTCAGTGTGTATGTTGCAAATGCAGCTTTATGTTTGAGCGCAGGACTCTGGATGTTGTCAATTTATGTGAATCCCTTGCTGGCGCTCACCCAGAGACAGATTGCAGGCCTGGCATCTCTCCCATGCCCCTTGCAGCTAGTTTTACAACATATTGACTAATTTTCTACCTTTTAAAGGGATAGCTGGGATTTTAGGATTCTCACTGCCTGTCTGCCGCCTTTGTCACCTCTGCAGTGTGTACCACAGTGTTAAAAGTCAGGATGCTACAGCATTATTTTGAATACAGCAGCTATCAAGAGACACTTAAAACATTTTATTCATCCTAACTCTTCTTAATAGGTGGTGAGAGAATGTGTGCAGTGTGACTGTAACTGCTGCCACTGAAGCCACTTGAGTAGGCTGACTGAAAGACAGAGGAAACACAGACTCTGCTGTCATGCTGTGATAGTGTTATGAATATGCATAATACAGTACTTAGCAACAATATTCATATCCCTTGAACTTTTTCACATTTTGTCACAACCACAAACTTCAATATATTTTCAGAATTTATTGGATAGACCAGTGTAAGTAGTGTAAGTATTGTAACTGTTAAAAGGAAAAGGACACATGGATTTCCTTTTTAAATTTAGTGTCCATCACTCTGATACCCCTAAATAAATCTAGTGGAACCTATCATCTTCAGATGTCATCTAAATAATATTTAGAGCCTACCTGTGTCATATAATCTCAGCATAAATTCAGTTCTTGTATGAAGGTTTGTTAGAGAACATTGGTGAACAAGCAACATCATGAAGACCAAAGAACAGCAAACATGTAAGAGATGAAGTTGTGGAGAAGTGTAAAGAACGAGTAAGTACAGGGGAATTTAAAAAAGCCTGAAAGAGCTTGCAAACTTAGAATGGGGTCAAGGTTCAGCATCTAACAAGGACCCTAAACATACAGGCAGAGTTACAGTACAATGGTTTAGATTAAAGCACAAACATGTGGTATAATGGCCCAGTTAAAGTTCAGACCAAAATCCAATTAAGAATCTGTGGAAACATTTGAAAATGTATGTTCAGTCTGACTGAGCCTGAGGTAAGTTGCAGAAAAGAAAAGGCACAAATTTCAGTCTTGAGATATACACCCAAAAGTAGTTAACACAAAAAGTGGTTTTGTGAAGAATTGATTCAAATTTTATCTGTAAAAATATTTTGAATGCCATGTAAACTTTTTAAAGTGAAGCTGCAAGAAAAGATAAGCAACCTTCAGCAAAGACTTGATGTTTTCTACTTGTACCAAATCTCTCACCTTCTTTGTGCATGGGTGTGTCCTTGTTTAACATGTACCAAAATACATCACCCTTTTTATATACAGTCTCAGCAACATGTGGCACATCTGAATGTGGCACGTCTTATCTTTTCCTATTGTACTCAGTATTTCTTTATTAATGGTAACAATTTCTTCCATACAAAGCAAACTTTTACATTTATAACAAAACATCACAGTCAGCTGTCACACTTTTCTTAAATAAAGAGCAATAGGTTTGCTTTTAATGAAGGTATCTAAAAATATAACCGATTGTACTTTGGAATAAACTTCATTTTACTCCTATGCTTTATTGTATTTACTAAGTAAAGCTTTAGGTATTTAATTCATCATCTGGGGTTTTTAAAGGTTTTTTTTTTTTTTTTTTTATTATTAATGACCATAACATTATAGAATTATAGACTAGGTCCATAACGTTGCTTGTTTTTTTGTCATCAGATATATTCCCCTCTTAGATGCTGTGCAGGATTTTACTGTGAAAGTCATATCCACATTTTGTGGTTTGTTTTCATTTTAATTGGGAGTCTTTTAGCTGTGAAATTATGTCCTGGAGGAAAGTGAGTCTAAAGCATAGAGAGATACTGTATAAAATGTGCCAAAATAGATCTAAATTACAATCCAGTTTGTTCAGTCTTATCTCTTAGCACCAGTGGAAAAGTATTCCTAGCATGAATACAGTCACCCTTTGTACCTAAAGGTAAACACTAGCTCTCTTTTCGTATTTTGCCATGGTTCTGCTTTTGTTGTTATTTGTCTGTGGTGTTTCTTTCTGAGCAAATTGTTGGCATCAATAGACAATATTGCATCTTGGGAAAGTTTTCAGTTTACTCCAAATAATAAATCAATGATTTCAAAATGTGTTAAATTGAATCTTATTTATCTAAATCATAATCAATAATCTAAAATGATCTGTTACATGCTTACAGTTATCCACTAATTAAACCACAGACAGAGCAGTCAGAAGTCTGCATACACTCATGAACATTAATTTCATGTTACTTTTGGCCTCTCACTGATGGATTTGGACTACTCTTTTTTTTCACTGTGAAATGAATGTGCTACAACTTAAATTAATTTTAAAAGCAAGAGTATGGTAAACCGTGCATTCAGTGTTTTATTGTGGATTTTCTCTGAACCAACTAGGGTCAAAAAGACACATACAGACCTAAATATAAGCATACACCTCCACTTATATTTGGCCACATGTCCCTTACCAAGGTGCAGAAAGAGTACATGCTTTTTCTACATGCTTTTTTTTTTTTTTTTAGGTATATGCAAGCTTCTGGTTGGACATTTCACAACTCTTTTTCTCAGAATTAGTTTTTAAACATAATCCGTAAATTTAGGATTTAATCTAGTTTTCATTGTTTTACCCACCCAGTTTTACCAGTGCCACTGGCACAAAAACAGCTCCACAGCATGATGGTACCACCATGATGCTGGACAGTTGATAAATTGTTTTTAGGTTTGAAAGCTCCATCTTGACTCATCTAAACAGCTTTCTTGTCATTTGAGACAAATTACCTTTTTCTCCTCTGACCATAACACTTTTCACCATATGGCATTTGGCTCGTCCATGTGGGTTGCTGTAAATTTTACTCATGCTTGAAGGTGTCCCTTGTGGAGGTGTCACTTAATTGACACAATTCTAGTCCAAACTTAATTCACTCTGGGCAAAGATGCTGTTATCCCAGCATCTTCCAGTTTTTAAAAGGTTTGAGCCTTGGTGGTTCCCAGTTTGTTTCTAAACCACCTTACACATTGTTCTTTCATCAGAGGTTTGGGTCAGATTGTGAAATGTGGACACTGTTGGATTTTCTGACAGAAAATGATTCCAAGCACATATAAAAAAACTGGTTTTGGAACGGATAAATTAGAATAACTGTTTTTTATAGAAAAAACCCAATTCAAATTATCTCCATTAAGAATGTTCAAATATCCTGTCAGAATAATGCCAGAAACTTGTTTGTAGCCATGAAATGTATTTATTTACTTCTTATCTAAATGTTAATATTAGTGAAGGTACATGTATATATTTAAGATTGTGTATATAATCTTAAGCCTGTGTCAAAACTTGTACACCTAATTCTTGTGATAAAAATAGATTTCACCCTGAAACAAAGATGGTTCAAACACATCATGAAAAGCCCAAATGTAAAACATTTTTGCCATTGTGTGTTTAAACTTTTGATTGGCATTGTTTTATTAGCATTGCTGCTGTCTACATTGGCTCTCATTGGCTCCTTTTAAAATGTCAGGGTTTTGTAATGTGGAAAAAAATGTTTTTAAAACTTTTTTCCCCACATTTGTGACATTTCCCCTGCAATTTAGATGAAATTTAGAAATGAAAGAAAAATGCAAAATTACATACCTGCAAAAAACTTAACTAACCTTACTGAAAGACAATTTCATTCAGTCTTTTTGAGTTTCATGCCTCCCGTCAATTATTTTGGAACAGATAAACCTGATTTTCAGCTTTCTTTGTTGGACTTTATGAACATTTGTATACTTTGGCCAAAGCTATAGTTTGCAAAGAGTTTACAAAGGGTAACAAGTATCTCATTGTACACAGGCATCAGTCAAGAGAAGAGTAAAAAAAAATTTCATAGCATTGTATTTAGACCATGGTAAGGTGAAGACAGTCACTAATAATTGGGGAAAATATGGAACTATACTGACATGACAAAACCACTTGTGAACACTAAGCCACTGTATGTCAATAATTCACTGATGGTAAGTCACAAAAAGTAGACTACTCAGATGTTGAAAATCCAACCACATTTTTATATATCATTTTGAATTCTGCTTATTGAAACGTAATCTAGAAAGATAAGTGGTGAACTGTTCTGCCAGGTTAGCAATTCTACCTGAAATAGAAACATATATACAACAAAGATGGATGATTGAAAACATAATATACAGAAATACACCACATACAACATTAACATACAGAATGTGATCATAGTTAACGTAAAGCTTTGGTTTCTATCTATAATATTTCTTCTTTTGTTCGAGATTGTTACAGAGTGTATTTCTATGTGATTGGGCTTCCCAGAGGCCCTGCCCTGATCTCTTGTGCTCCCATTAAAACAAGGCCCCTCATCACAGTGATTAGGTCAAACTTGTCACTGGGGTGTGTGTGTTGGGAACTACTGATTGGCTCAGAGAAGATTCAACCCACCCTGGAGGTTTTGGACATCCTAAACACGCCAAAGCTTGTGTTTTAGCTTTGCTTTCATCACAACAGCTGAGGTTTCTAATGCGCTCAATGACATGTGCATATCTCAGACAGGAAACATGATCTGATCACATGTTAAAAAGTCCAATGTTTGTCATGTTGACCATTTAATGAAAAGTTGGTTGGTTACAAAAAAGAAAATTATGTTTAACATGATTTCTTTCTGTATTCTTTATACTCAGATGGCGAAAATGCTTCACATGACCTTCTCCCCACTCAGCCTCCTTTACTATTAAATGTTAATGACTGAGCAATCAATAGCCACAGATTTATAGGTCGCTCTTTTAATGAAAGCAATTACTCTCCCAAATACCGAAGGCGGACACACTCCTGGACCAGGCAGCCTCCAATAGGTTTGCTTACCAACAACCAGTCTGCCATTTTGACTATCAGATTAAGTACAAATCATGTTGAAATTGTCAGTGAAAAAGGCAACACTAATGGGAGGGATTTCAGATCAGTCTCCATTGTTAAACACTGAAGAAAGAGACATTTGGTGAAAATAAGTCAGAGTGGGATGGATCTAGGGAGGCTGGAGCCATGTGATGAACTTTTATATATGTATATATAAATATATATTCTGTATTCTTAGTGAAGTACAGCACAACCACTTTTCCTAATGTGTTGTCTCCACCTTTCTGCAGGTGGGGCTCTCCTGGTAGTTGAAAAACACAGGAAACCCTTCTGTCAAAGCACAGCAACAAACTTTAAAGGAAGGGATTGTTAACTTTTAACATGCAATAATATTTTAAATGAGTTTCCTCGTTTGTTTTCACATAGTGGTTATTTATCACAATACACTGCTTGTTCTGTTTCACTGCAGTATATGCCGCTTGCCAAGCTGATGCTATTTTCATAGCGCTTTCAATGGGAGAATAGTGTGTCCTCTCCTACCCACATCTGAATCTGCTTTAATACCTTGGCTCATCTTTTATCCTCCATCCCTTCTCTTTCCCTCCTCTGTACTCCCATGAAACAAAGAGGAATGTAGGACAAAGTCTCTGCAGGCTGCTCCTAAAGGGATGCCCTTGTTCCTGCTCCACTTCAGTTTCTATTTCTCACCCCTCTCGATCTCACTGTGCCACACATACAGACTTGTGTGTGTGTGTGTGTGTGTGTGTGTGTGTGTGTGTGTGTGTGTGTGTGTGTGTGTGTGTATGTGTGTGTGCATGCTCCTGCACAGTCACGTTAAATGGCAGGAGTAGTTGTGTAATGTGTAATTTTTTTTAATGAATCCAAGATGCCTCAAAGGAAGCATCTTGTAGCTGTAACTCTACCAGTAGTGTGAGATCAATGACAGCTCTGAAAAAGAAACAGCACTTAATGACTAATTAATGCAGTAAGGTGAGAAATATGGCAGAGGAGTGAGGTATGCTTGGTAGACTTTGTGACGACACATGGTAGCCAAGAACAGGACATTTGTGTCTTGGGTGCTGATAGGACTTAGATGTTGTATGGGGGATATTTGTATGGGGTATTTTGCTAAAATTGATGAACAAAGTGTATTTTCTGAATGTCAGTTTGTTGTTGCCTAAGGGGTATTTTCTCACTTTAGCTACATGACTGATCTACTGATTAGGTGTCAACACCATATATCAACAAATATTAAGCTGTTTGTAATAAGCTGTGAAAAATCACAGCTTTGCCATATTATTTAGGGGTCTCTGCCTCTCCCATAGAGCCAGATGTTTTGCTGATGCTTTCAACGAATACCTTGCAGGTAATGCAGTTTGTTCTGTCGGTGTTATAAACAAACTAAAACTCATTGCTTATTCTGATTCCTTCATCTACTAAAAATTTTCTGGGTTAACGATGACCCATAAAAACAAAGAAAGATTGATTTGCGTGCAAGCAGATACTTTGGTGACAACAAATGCTTTAGAAGCGATTCAGTCCAGCACGACAGGTAATAACAATCCTTAAGCAGTATCTGAACAGCAGTGGGGAGTTTTGTTTTAGTTTAAAACAACATGACTGATGGTGGGTGTCCACCATCAAGATATGCTTTATCCAGTAATATGTGTCAGGCTGCATCTACACAGGATTTTATTTCCAAGATAACCTTACGGTGGATAAAAGTGCACTTGTACCATAAATGATGTATTTTGAAATCGATCTAAAATTATATGATCAGCTCTTAATCAACGCATCATTGACTTTTTTTTGTTTTGTTTTTTTTTATGTATAAATTTCACCAAAACTCCAGTCATTACTATACTGGTCACTTTTTAACCTGCTAAAGAGAATAAAATCAAGTTATCAGAATCCCATAACAAAGTCTTGATTAATAGCTAATGAAGCATATGGTTTAATTCTTAGACTATTCTACAGCAGCATATTTGAATATTCAATTTTTGAAATTAATAGCAGTGTCAAACTGACTACTCTCAGTACCATGGACAGCAGCACCTCATAGATAAGGTTCGAATAGACTAGAAGACTGCTGATAATCATTGTGTGCAGCAAGTCTCTATACTTGGAAACACTTAAGACCCCATTAAAGTCCCTGTTATTAAGGAGATATACTGTGTTCAACATCAGAAGGAAATCAGCATATCACAAATGTTGAGATATGCTGATGTAACATGTTAATGTTATTCTTAAGTTCAATTGCACTGGTCAGTAAAACATCGCAAAACCCAGAATACCAACTAAAGAACAAAATAACATGAAAAAAATAGTAAACAGCTGTAATCTTTTGCCTATCTGTGCAAAGAGCTATCAATCTTATCATTTGCTTCCACAAAGGTTTAGGTTAAGAATGTTGACACTTTTTCTAATAAAAATTTGATTTTTATGATATTGCAGCATTTCTAAAGTGGTCAGTATATAAGTCACTAAAGCTTTAGTCAGATTTTATAATTTTACAAAACTAATGTTCAAGGATGTTATTTCAGTATAAACCTTATAGTGTATTACTTGACTTGAATGCCTACAGGGCATTTTAAAGATGTGAGGTGGTCCCTGCCTCATTGATACTGAAAGTAGCTAGGTTTTGTACTCAGTAACAACATTCACACTGAGAAGGGTTGTTTTCTGCATGACCTGTTTTACTCAGTGTGGTGTGTTTACTTGTCAACGAAAGATTTTTTTAATCTATGGCCATCACCGGTCAGGGACAGTCAATCTGGAAATCATCTGATTTGGGTCATTTCTTCAAGTATCTCCAGTTGACACAAGTTATTTACTGATTTTTTTACTTATTCTGTCTGAGAAACTGAATGTTAGCTTTTTTTGGCTTCAATTCATAAGTATAAAATTAATAGAAATAATCACTTGACATATGCCTCTGTGTGTGTAATGATTCTTTATAATATAAGTTTTACTTTTTAATTTAATTGAATTCAACAATATTCTAATTTACAGAGGTGCATCTGCATTATTGACAGACTGCAACTGTCTTGGTGGAAGTCATTTTTGCTTTGATAAACTTACCTGAGATTAGACTAAAACGAGAATAGGACAATAATCTTCATGTATGCATGGGGATTTCATGCTGAGCAATCCATATTGTAATTTTTGTTTTGCAAAGGTTTAGTTTTTGTTTTTGCTAATTGTTTTTTGGTTTTATTTTTAGCCACACTGTATAATGTCTGTTTTTGTTTCGGTGATGTGTCTTTTTTCATTCACAGAGTGCTTTAAATGACTTGGTAGGAGAAATGTCTGTAGTGGGATATGTGCCATTTCAGTTCACATAAAAATGGAGACATCTATTTTTAGTGTCCCTGGACGACTTTTTTTTTGTCCACTATCCTTGTAGGCCCTTAACTGTTTCTTAGTTTAGTAATGGTGCCTTGACCTAAATCAGTCATTTAGGTACAAATCTGGTCTTCTTTCAACTTCACCTCCCCCTCCTTTTAGTGTGCCTTACATGTGCAAGCCTCATTCTTTTCAGAACACCACATGAAAGAAACATACAAACCTAAATATAATCACATTTGCTTAGAGTACTTTTCTGCATGTTCTCAGTTTGAAAGAATCAAATTCAAGAATTGATTCAGTATTTCAAAATGTGTGCAAGATTAGTGGAGCAGGAAGGCATTTGTGTGGCATAAAATGACTCTCATTCGGTGTGTGTAGTACCATGGTTGTGAGCATTAGTCAAGTGGGCAGCAGTGCGTTGTTATTGTTTGCCTTTCTGTCACTCCTGCAGCTATCCAAGGTCATGCTCAGGCTGACGTAGGACTGGATCCCACTGACTGACTGAAGGTGTTTTGGGCTATTTTTGGAACATCATCATCAACACGCTCTGTTGCCCTTGAGAATAATAGGTTTTACCTTTCTGGTTGTGTTTTCTGGTGTTCTTGTTCAGGGGACGCTTTGATGAGGGAGAATTATGTGTCCTAAAATAGACTTCCATACTCCAGACAAAACAACATGGGAGTCTGGAAAGCTTATCTAGGCTAACTAGGACATTGGATCATTTTAATTCTGTTTTCACATCTTCATCTTCCATTAATGTTTATCAGTACACATCTGTTTGTCCTTTTTAAATCAGTTTTAGATATCCTGTCCTTAAGTCTTCTTCCTTTCCCATGTTTCTACTCTTCTCTGGTGTCCTCCTCCTGTCAGACAGAGTGGTGTAACCCCAGGCTGTGCCAGCACTTAAAGGGTAATAAGAACTGTAGCAGATCTATTTTCTGTAGGACACTAGCAACGTGTTGCCGGAGATCCCTTGTGATTGCAGAGTGTAAAGTGACATTGAAATCACAAGTCGGCAACATGTCTTGTCTTACCTCTTTTCTCTGTGATGAGGGACTCACGTGAAGGAATTTAGTAACAGAAACACCTGGTTAGTATGATGAAACTTAAGTCCCGTAAATAAAGTTGTTTTTTGCATGCAGTTCATTTGTGTGAATCATGTCTCTAATGAGGAAGTTGAAAACGTCACTTCTGGACATTTACTTTGACCTTGTTGCTTGTTGCTTTATGTTGCCTCTTGCTACAGAACAATCCAATGCACATCTTATTTTCAGGGATATTCTGTTTACAGAGTTTTAAGTATTTTAAGTGTAATTTCATCTATTATGCAAACAGTTTTTCAAGCCCTGTTTAAATTAGCAGTATGTAAAATTTACTGACATCTAGTGGCAGACACACAGATTGCATCATCTCTTCAAGGTATCTAACATAAATCTTGCTGGTAGCGAAGGCTATGAAAAATTTAAAATTTGCATGCCCTCTTAAATTTATTAAAACTACTTTGTACAACAGCCCTTTCCCCCTCTTCTCCCAACAGGACAGCATTTTGTCTTCTTCTGAAACATTTCACAGCGCTGAAGCATACATAGAGACAGACCTTTCATTATTCCTCTTTGTGCTGTCTTTGTAATTCATTCAGAGCTCTAGGTCCTCACTTATATACATTCATCATATGTTTTGTATCGTGACCCTGTTGAAAGATGAAACAACAACCTGGTTTTTGGTTTTCTAGCAGTGCACAAAAGATCTTTATTCAGAATCTAGTAGTTCAGCATTCAATGGTGTGTACTCTAACAAAGTTCCTGGTGTCTTTCAAAACTAAACCTGATGCACATCAGTAGAGGTTTCCTGCCATAGGTAAGAGTTAGCATGAAGTTCTTTTCTGCATATTCATCATGTGGTTTAGACCAAAATGACCTAATGTGTTTGTAAAATATCAATCTCATGTTCATATAATCAAAGCACATGGTTCCAGTTATAATCCTTCACAGGTTTATATATGTAATAGTAAGTAAAGTTTTTTCCCCCCTCTATGCCTCCCATATAATTGAAAAGTACATTCTTTTCAGAAACTTAATTTGCTCACTGAAACCATGATATAGATTACTTAATTACACACAGACTGATGATGATTCTTTACTTATAGCTGATGAAAATATGGGATTTAGTTTTAGAATATTGCATCAGACCAAAAACAAAAAACAAAAAACAAACAAACAAACAAAAAAAAAAAAACAAAAAAAAACAGAGGGCTCCAAGGGTGGTTGAGCTGAAACTTTCCAAGAGACATTCAGCCAAATACTAGATTGGCATGATGTATATATTTGAGCCTGTTAGTATAATTTTGACCCAGTGTGAATGAAAGAAAGTCCACAAAAAGCCAAACATGTTCACCCAGTTATATTTTTTACTAAAATCAGTGAATTTGTATATATGAAAAAAGAATCAATTCAAATGCATACTTAAAAGTCCCAGATTATTGTGATATTCATGTCTGAGTGAATGTAAACTCCTGACTGGATGGTGTATTCATCTGATTGTGGAGTTGGAGGAGTTGTATTAAAAATCGGGTCAATTCTTATGTTTTTCTTTTTTATTTTATTCTTGGCTTGCATTATGAATTTCTGTGGTTTGAAACACACTCATCTGCTCTGAAATAACAAGCAGTGAAAAACTCCCACATGCTGAGCTGATATGGTTGTCATTTCCCATTGAGGTCTTAATATAACAGAGAAAATGCTGTGTACTTTTCCAAGTACGTAAGTTAATGATAATGCTCAATGCAACATCAAACCATGTGTACATAAATTACTTAAATGTAGGTGTTTGTTTTGTCTTATAAACCAATATTAAAGCAAATTCATTGAATCTTAGGGATCCTTCTGGGTTCTGCAATGATTTCTATGTTTCCAAGAGTGCTTTGGGTCACATGACTTAAGATTAGCGGTTATTCAGAATCAGGCCAGACCTTGGCCTGAGGGGGAGCACAGCAGTGACCACTCCAAATGGTGTCTTCAGTATTCACCATCTGTGTTTGTGTAGATATGGGTGTTTATGCATGAAAGTATGTGTGTGTATATATACTTGTATGTGTATGTGTATGGACTAACTTATAGACAAGTACAGTTTTACCTACAGTTTAGCAGGAAGGAAACATGGGCAAAGTGTGTAGATGGATATGAGGCGTGTTTGAACCTGAAAAATAATTAATTTACAGATGTTGTGCCTCAGTAAATTTGAAATAAATCTTATACTTAAATTGTTATAAACAAAGATCTATTATTGTTATTGCTGAACTTTAAGACCAGCTGTTCAAATTAATCACAAATTTTAGGTTAAGCTGTTAAGCTGCTTTTTAAAATTTTTTCTTCATTTTGCCAATCTTTTTTGTTTTTCATTGGCTGTTGGTCATTTTGTCCTTCAAGATTACATACTTTTGTAGTTTTGGTCAACGAAATTAAGCTGGCTCAGGATATTAGTCTATTCCCATTTTGACCATCAATGATTTAAAGTAATTTTGTATATTCTCTAGTCTAATGTAGGAAAACAAAAATATAACTGTATGACATCATTATGAAGTATTTTGATTTGATCAGAAGTCAATTCTGACTGCATTGTTTGACAACTTGGATCAATTGGAATGCATGTACTTGACTGGGAATTTGTCCATTTGAGTGGATTCAACTAGCTTTTTTTTGTTTGTTTTTGTAAAGTGCCTTGGGACATGTGTTGTGAATTGGTGCTATATAAATAAACTGAATTGAATTGTACTGACTCTAATTTCTTAATCCATTGCAGTTTGGCCCAAATGGGGATTCAAACTGAAATAAATGGAAATAGGGTGTAATCTAAAGTCTTTTGTAAATTATCATGAGATTTTTGCATTTTATTCACATTTATTTCAACAATCCATGAAAATTGTGTTTGAAATATTTTTTTCACAGCTAGATAATTGAAGTAGGACGATACATGGCAAGGAGAAGGTATGAAACAGGCAACAGGGCTGAATTCCACCACAGCCTTTTCATTGTCCCTTGTTTTTAGCTGATGTAAAGCACTTTTTGTTGTTTGGAAAATGCTCTGTAAATAAAGATTGATTGATTGATTGAATGTGTAGGCTGTAGGGTTGACTTAAAAAACATTTTGTTACTCCATATAATTTTTTGATACTGCAGCAAACCTTTTTAAGGCACAGGGTTTTTTTTATTTATGGCAAACTGTATGATCAGTTACAATATGACAATATTTTAACTTCCTTAATTAAAGTAAACCAATAAGTAGATGACAGTTCAGCCCTTCTTTAGAAAAATATATAATTTGATTTAATAATAATAATTAATAATTTGTTCTTTCCCTGTGTGACAAAACAGTAGATAAGATGACTCTTAGAAATGCTAACATCCTTTATGGAAGTATGTACCTTTGATTAAGTCATGCAATTATTTTATTTGATTATAACTGCTTATCTTTAGTGCCACTATGTGCTTTCATTTGCCTGTCAATTTGTTGACACAAAAATGTTGCTACTGAGGGAGAAATAAGAGTAATTCTATAATTAAATAAATTGTGTTTTCAGTTTAATGAACTGTGTGGATCTGGCACATACAACACATATTCACAGTGTAAACAAGGATCTGCTCCATCCAGACGCATTAAGCAGCAGCCTGTACATCTCTGTCTTCTGGTAATTTTGCATAATATTAACTTTAGTGATCAAATATAGCACCAGGGTGGCTTCATCATTTTGTAATGATGAAGCCACCCTGTGTCATTATTAGCCTCAAGTTCCTTTACAACTATAAATAGAGGAGTAATGGAGAAAGTTTCACTGCTGCCTCACTATTCAGTAGCAGACTAAGCTATCAGCTGATTAACACATTCCTGCAGTAATTCATACTACAGTAGAAAGGAGTGTTGCATGGTTTGGAACTTAACTCCCAGGAAGTGCAACTCGTCTGGGAACTCAGTCTGACAGAATACCGTCACTGGGCTGTCCATGTCCATAAAGCTAATATTTAACCCTTGTAAGCTGTTCTGGTCTGTGGGACCCGTTTTCTCTTTTTAATGTAGCAAAACCTATTGTATTTTTTTATTTTTTTATTTTATTTTATTTTTTAAACTGAGACTTATTGGCCTTGGGTTATTTTCTGTGAAGAACATAATTCAGAAAAAAAAAATTGATGACCTCCCAACACATTTACATTACTCTCAGGATGTTCAGGTCCACCAGACCCCTCTTTCTCTGCATTTTGTTTGTGTGTGGGGGGTGCTATGTGTGTGTATTTTAGTGTGTGTGTGTGTGTGTGTGGGTGTGTGGTGGGTGTGTCGGGGGTGTGTGTGTGTGTGGTTTTAGTGGTCTGGAGAAGGGGGGTACTGTATGTTTGGGTTGTGTGTGCTATACTAACATATTGGGACAATTATAACCATTTAACCAACAAAAGGAGGTCTTTGTGGAAAGTGAGGACATTTTTCCTGGTCCCCACTTTCTTAGTTGTCCTCAGACCCTACTACTACGTTTTAGAGATATGGTATGAAGATTTGGTTAAGGTTTGGGTTTGGAACATACTTGTAATGGTTAGGGTTAGGGAAAATGTATGGGTTTGGCATAATGCAAATGCAGTAACTAAAATGAATAGAAGTCAATAAAAAGTCCTTGGACTGATAGAACTACAAGGATGTTTGTGTGTGTGAATTTTGTCTTACTGCAGCTGGCTTTCTGGATAAAGTTGAAACATTGATGCAATGCACAGGTGTCAGATGCTTTACAGCTGGTACCTGCACATTCCTAGGCTATTTGTCTTCAACTTGTGTTCTTTATGGTTGAAAATTCTAATAAAAGTAAAATAGAGAGATAAAAATAAGTTCTTATCATAAAGCCTTCCAAGTAAATTTAAAGATAAACATAAATGTTTACTCATATGTTAAATAGAAATGTAGTTCTTTTTAGTGTTTATGCTATATAGCAAATATGAATGAGGGATACTTTTTGTAAAAAAAAAAAAAAAAAATAAAAAATCTTCCAAAATTAAAAGGCAAAAATCAACTATATATGCTGTTTATAATGATATCACTAAAGTGAACATCTTTTTTGCATTTTAATGTAAAAAGTTTTTGTTTGTGTTGAATTTCAACAATAAAATGCAACAGGTCCACCAGACCCACAAACAGTGGCTGTGTAACCAAAATATGAACAGCTTACAAGGGTTAAATGGCTATCATTGATTCGATACCATTGCTAACATCAACACAAATGAGTAATTTGAATAATTCCTATAACAATTGAATAATTCCTTTTTTTGTGTTGATTTTGTGGAAATATAAAGTATTTTGATGACCCTATAGATAATTGAGAACAGGGTCATACAGATACCCATGGAATCAATCTGAGCTGCTTCTGTTGGCCAGACTTAATATTGTATTTTCCTGAGATCAGTGGTAATGCCTTTCAAAAAGTGGAAAGCTGCATAATTTCATTCTAATGCTGTATAAAAAAATATGATTTTTAAAATTCTGCTCAGGACCTCATCTTTGCTTTTCACAGATGAAACGGTTCTAGTGGCTTCTTCAGGCCATGACCTCCAGCGTACACTGGAGCAGTTTGCTGCTGAGTGTGAGTCAGCGCCTCTAAGTCTGAGGCCGTGGTTCTCAACAGGAAAAAGGTGGACTGGCCCCTCTGGGTTGTAGGACAGCCTCTGCCTCAAGCTGTGGAGTTTAAGTATCTTGGTGTCTTGTTCAGAAATGAAGCTAGGATGCAACGGGAGATGGACAGACAGATTGAGGTTTCATCTCCAGTAAATCTGAGTATGTCTCAGGTCTGCTGTGTTGGGGAAAAATCTGAACCAAAAAGCAAAGCTCTCAGTTTACTGGTCCATCTATATTCTGACATTCACCTATGGTCATGAGACATAGATCATGATCGAACGAACAAGATCCTGGATTCAAGTGGCCCAAATGAGCTTCGTCTGGAAGGTGGCTGGACTCAGCCCTAGAGAGAGGGTGAAATCCTTACTCTGTTTCTGCCATCTGAGGGGATCTCAAAGGAGAGCTCCTGCTTCTTGAAAGGATTCAGTTGAGGTGGTTCAGGTATCTGATTAGGATTCCCCCTGGGTGCCTTCTTTTGGAAGTTTTTTGGGCACATCCTAGTGGGAGCAGATCCTGGGGAAGACCCACAACTTGCTGGAGGGACACCTTGGCCTGGAAACACCTTGGAATCTCCTAGAATGAGTTGGAGATTGTTGGATGGGGAAAAGGGTGCGAGAGTTCCCACCTGGACCTGTTGCTCCATGATCTGAGCATGAATGGATGGAAAATTCTGCTTAGCCTAAAAGTAAATCTGGTGCTAGGATAGATTTTCTTTTTAGTTAGTAGGAATATGCTTGAGTCAGTACACTCAATCATAAATTAGTTGGTTGTTCATCCTTTTCAGGAGATGTTCTCCACAATGAACTCAGCTACTTTAATAAAGCATCATGTGATTGAATGATTGATGCTGATAGGAAGATAAAGCCTCTCATTTCTCTACCTCTGCAAGATTAGATTATATTATGAACTTGATTCTGTATTTTAGTTATGTTAGAAACAAGTATACAGTACAGTTTATTTTGAATATACTGGACTTGTAAGTACTCACTTTAGGAGTCTACGCATTTCCCAGTTGTTGGCAATAGTCTGCCAAGGCATTATGCAGACTGCTGCTTTTGTAACAACAGAATTTTCCCATTATTCCAAAGTAAAATGACACGAGCCCACACCCAGTGGAACAATGGGCCGACTTGATTGCTTGTTTTATGCTTAGACACTCACTTCCTAATGGGTAATCATCACTCTGTTTATACAAAGGCACATTTTTGTGACAGAACAGAACAGATTACAACTCACTCATCTCCAGCTGCCTTTTTAAAAAAGCTCTCTCCTGGATTCTCTTTAGCTGAGGAAATATCCTTTATAATATTTGGGTTTGACAGGCACTAAATAATTCATTCATGCTGTAAGTACTGTTGCATCAAAGCAGCTAAGAGTTTCAGTTCTTTTTCAGCTGTTTCATCTGTGTTTGATTGGCACTGCAATGAAGGCTTTCATGTGACTCCCAGTCATCGTCTGGCACACTGGATTGAATACAAGAAACCATTAAAACTAACTGTTAAGTGGTGATGCAGAATTTTGGAACTGAATTATGAAGTTTTATATCAGCATTTTGATTAAATTAGTTGTACCGACAGGAGGTTGTTTAGTTAGTAACTTGTAAGACTGTGACACTTTTTCTTAATCACATTAAACAGCATTATTTGACATTATCAGCGTCATTTTATTTAAGCTGCTCTCAATTTGGGTTTACAATAGAAGAGATATGTTATCACTTCATGGCCATTTGACCTGTGCAATAATGTTCTTTTCTCTCCCTTTCTGTCTCTGTGTTTCAGTCCGATAGAATCCTGCCAGAACTTCTATAAAGATTTTACACTACAAATTGATATGGCCTTCAACGTCTTCTTCCTTCTGTACTTTGGCCTGCGGGTAAGCTGACATACATGCATGCGTGCATATACAGACCTGCACATACAGTACACACATGTACAAACCAGTTTGTTTTTTTTTTTGTCTTATTATGTTGTTGTTTTACTGAAACCGCAAACCTTTAATTATTTTATTAGGATTGTATATCAGACAATTACAAAGTAGTGCATAATTGTTAAGTCAAAGGAAAATTATAAATGCTTTTCAGGATTTTCTGTCCCAAAAAAAAATCTGAAAAATGTGGGGTGCATTTATATTCAGTCCCCCTGAGCTAAAAAATATTTTGCAGCAATTACAGCTGCAAGGCTGTTGGATTTTGCCTCTACCAGATCTGAACATCTGAGTTTTCTGAGACTGAAAACTTTGCAGTTCCTTTGCAAAAATTGCTCAGACTCAGTCAGATTGCATGGAGAGTGTTGTTGCACATCAGTCTTCAACTCTTGCCTCTAGGATTTAGGTTTGGACTTTAACTGGGCTGTTTTAACACTTATCTATGCTTTGATCTAAGTCATTTGAATGTTAGTCTGGCTGTATGTTTAAGGTTGTTGGCCTGCTAAAAGGTAAATGTCTCCCCTTAAGTCTTTTGCAGCCTGTCATAGGTTTTCCTCCAGGATCACACTTTATATAAATCTGCCCTTCTTCTCTTCAACTCTGACCAGCTTTCCTGTCCCTGCTGAAGAACAGCATTCCCACAGCATGATGCTGCCATCACCATGTTTCACTGTGTGAATGATGTGCTCAGGGTGATGTGCAGAGTTAGTTTATCACCACATATGTAGGCCTTAAAAGTTTAAATTTGGTCGCCTCTGATAAGTTCACATTCTTCCACATCTTTGCTGTATCCCTTACATGGCTATGGCAAAATTTTAAAAGTGTAGATTTTATACTATCCTTTCAACAATGTAGCTGATAAATTCTCTAAGGACAGATTTGTGGTGTGTATTACTAATGGTTCTGTTGATAAATTTTCCTACCTGAGCTGTGGTTCTCTGCAGCTCCTCAGTTATCATTGGCCTCTTAACTGCTTTTCTGATTTATGTTCTCTTTACTAGGTTCTCCTTGGTAGGTTGCAGCTGTCCTATATTTTATATATCCTCTATGTTTCCAGGTGATGTGAATGAAAGTGAGCTGTGAGATGTTCAAAGCTTGGGATATTGTTGTATAACACACCAACTTTATTGATGACCATGTGCTATGTGCCTCGGTCTCTATGATGCTGTTTGTTCTCTAATCTTCTCTAGCAAACCTCTGAGGCCTTCACAGAACAGCTCTATTTATTAGTTAGGCGATTGCACTAGATGTGATTTAGGGCCATCAGTCAAGGGGGATGACACATGAACTGCTCCTTTTTCAGATGTTTATTTTTGAAATATTCTGAAAACCATGAATCTTTTTTTGTGAGTCTATCACATAAATTACAAACAATGACATTCAAAAAATATGAATACTGATTTCACAGCACCGTATACTGGTGTTGTTATTATCCTCATGGATAAATAATTCTCAAGTCTAAAGATTATTTTTCTTTAATATTACACATTTAAATTCAATAAATCATGTAAAATTGGTGGTAAAATCACTATATTATAGGAAATCCACTCTGGACAGTTTAAACTGGCACTGTTGTAATGACCATACCACCAATCAAGTTGTGCAAACACAAGCTTGACATCCTGAATGAATGAATAAACAACTCATAAGCTGCTTACAACACCAGCATGATTCAGCAAATGTGGTGAAGCTTTTATCATTTAAACAGGTCTTTGTCATTGTTCAAGAAACACAGAGGTTTGAAAACAAATGGTAGTATTTTGGTAGTTGTTTTTTTTTTTGTATAAAATTAAGTTAGTTGCCATGCTGAGTACCACTGTTGTCAATTTTTTTTTCTGGCAGTTTATAGCAGCCAACGACAAGCTGTGGTTCTGGCTGGAGGTCAACTCTGTGGTCGACTTCTTCACTGTTCCTCCTGTGTTCGTCTCTGTTTACCTAAACAGAAGCTGGCTTGGTAAGTTTAAATATCTAAAGTAACATTTAGAAAAACCTTTTTTCCCATTCCATTTTGCTTTCTATCCTTGCATGCCCCTCCTCTTTTTTCCATAACTCTCCATCTCTCTCTCTGCCTCCCGGTCCCCCGTCTGTCTTCCCTTTGGTGGGGGCATGTCTCTGAGGCCCTGTTGCTTGAGGCTGCAGTCAACTTCCCCTTATCATTAGAAGTGACAGGGCTGGGTTCCTCTGATGTTTCAGCTAACATAG
The DNA here is from genome assembly GCA_014839685.1 of Anableps anableps. Classification (NCBI taxonomy): domain Eukaryota; kingdom Metazoa; phylum Chordata; class Actinopteri; order Cyprinodontiformes; family Anablepidae; genus Anableps; species Anableps anableps. Next base: position 20,157,647 of record CM026076.1, read on the forward strand.
ACGCAGCAGAGTGAATGGACTGATGAGAGTGAAAGAATGGGGCTGTGGTTTTGTTTCGTGTGTCTGTGTGTGTGTGTGCGTGTGCATGTGTGTGTGTGTGTGTGTGTGTGTGTGTGTGTGTGTGTGTGTGTGTGTGTGTGTGTGTGTGTATGGCTGTGTTTTATATTCATTAGTAACTGTTGTGTTGCACCTGTAATACCTCACAGCAGTCAATAACTGCCCTCTAATAGCTTCATTCACACCCACACAGAAAAAATGCACAAGCATGCGCAATCCCAGTATACACTGCTGCACTCACTCATGCATGAGCAGACTGGAAAACACCCTAACCTGCATTACATAACGACCTACTTTTCCCACTGTGTTCAGAGAACTGTGACCTAAATTATACTGCAGAGAAAATAGTTTCTTTCCAAGTCTGTTCTTTTTTTGGGTCCACTGTGTCTCTACTTCTGATAAGACATTGAAAAAACTCAGTGCTGATAATTAGAGATGCTCTAATCCAGGATTTTTTTTTTAAATCCCAGTATCTTCATTTAAATGTCTACAGATAGTAATATTGTCTGACCCAGAGTGCTTTTACCTGAACATTTAATAATGTTTTTGGCTATAGTGTTGTATAATCAAATATAAATGGAACATGTAGACACTAGGGGTGGGGATCTTTTACTATCTCACGATTCGATTCCAAATTATGGAGCCACGATTCGATTCAAAATCAGTTTTTGATTCAACACAATTATTCATAATGATTTCTGCTAAAATCTACAGGTGTGCAAAGGATCCTATTGATCTACTCCAGTCTGCTTTGTAAGGCAGAATGACAAATGGATCCATTAAAATGTTTTTTTCACATTTATTAGGTTTTAAACATTAATCCACTCTTATATGGAATTATTCCCTCCCTGCATCATCTGCTTTGCTTTAACAAAACAGTCACAGAGAGAGTGCTGCACCTTTCTACAGACAGCCTCCTCTGTCGATGACGGCATTACAGTTTCCATCCAGAAGTTTTTAGCCATTAAACAGTCTTTGTTTAATTCTTACTTAAGAATTGTACAAATGTATCTGTGGATACAAAAACCGCATAGGGAAAGCGGACTAGTTGAAGCAAAATATCAACATTGTTGTCAGAGTGCATTTCTGCATAAAACACAGCCACAAACTACTGACCAATCACACAACACACTGCACAGAGCTCTGTATGGGAGGCTTCGCTTTACCTTGACTCAGCTGTAGCTTGGCTCTACATATTTGCAGTGTTCCAGAAGTGCTCAATCTTCATTTTGCAAACCTTGCACACAGCAAAGTTTATGTCAAGCTCAGTCTTCCCAGGTATTCAATAAAAAAACTAAAATGAGTCAAAGTGTTTTCCTTTAGCGAAGACGGGGCTGGTTGAATCTCTCTCTCTTTCATTTTTATACTTTCCTTTGTTTTGGTGCTTTCTGCACATGTGTACGTTCCAGTCTTAAGATTAATTATTTCATGCCACTATTCATATGTTTGCAGGTACAGAGATGCTAAATATGGCCACACACAGATGGGGGTGAAGTGAGGGGGACAAATAGCTGAATAGCTGCAACATCCAGCAACAAAATAACTTTATATAAGTTATATACAAAAGCCTTTTTGTATATCTTATTATTCATTTACAACCAAAAGCACACCAAACAGCACAATAATGTAGGAGTTTATTACTTTTGTGAAATGAATATGACATTTTCTAAAATTTTAAAATTTTGTTTTGTTTTGTTTTTAACAAATTTAGATACTGATACTGGATCAAATTTGGTCCATCTCTCCTGACGATACTGATTGTTTTTTAATCTGCTATTGAATCCTTTGATGATTTTAGGTCTGGATTATGTTTTTGTGTGTGCATTTGCTAGATTGACAAAGATACAAATCAAATTAAAATAGTTAAAAGTCGAAGCTGATGAAGTTTCCTTAGGGAAAGGTTGAACATTTTCAAAAAGAAGAAAAACAGCATAATGAATGAAGTGAGCGAGCACCAATTTTCTTCTTTCTGCTACTCATGATGTAAGGTGTCTCATCTCAGCCAGAGGGAAGCTGTCAGTGTTAGGATCTTGATGAGGATGATGAAAGAGCTTGAAACAGTGGTGTGGCCACTGGCTAATATTCTTTAGTGAGGAATCACCTGTGAATATTAAAAATCCTTATGCTGGGATTGTTGCATAAGGTAAATTTGTTTTGGGGAAGTAAGACATTGCAATTTTTTTTTCTTTAGAAAATAGGTGCATAATTCCTGAGAGAAAGCAGAGAATCTTGTGGACCTTTTTAATCCCTCTTGATTAAATTATATCCTATTTTTCATCATCTTTTCCAAAAAGATTTTACACAGCAGAAAGATTAGCAAAGGTAAAGCTATTTGATACAATGGAAAATAAAAACTAACTAAAAGGTAAACTAACAGATTAGTGGAAAAAGAAAGAAAATTATTTTATCCTAATTAGATGCTAATTTCTGATTAAATAAAGGTTTTTGGGTCTAACATATGCTTATAAACTGAAATAGTTTTCTTGAGAAAAGTTTCCTGAATTCTTTTTAGCCATCAGTCTCTCAAAACTGTAACCTCCAGATAGGGGGGAAAATACAGCTTTAATGTTGGTAAAGGGGGGCAAAGTCTAAGATGCTTTGACAAAATGGGTCTTATGGAGAGAGTAGCTTCTAAAAGGAGCACTGAGACTGATCATCCAATCTGTTCAATTACAATGTAAAAAATATGTTGAAATAGTTTGTTTTTTTTTTTTCAATTAAGAAATTTTCGTTTTATCATTGTAATTATCTGAAGCTCAAGAAACATTTAGATAGATAATTTAAAGTAGTGGTATTTTAAATAGGTTATGCACATAAAATAGCCTATCTTTTCAATTTTATAATGTATATTTTATTGGACATCATGCATCCCCCTCAATAATTTTCATTCCTTGTAAAGATGTGTAAAGGTCCTTTTAAATAAATTCATCCTCTGTTGCAAAAATTATCACATAGAAAAAAACATTTTGAAAATCCACATATGAATTTTTTGTTTACAAAATCACTGGTGTTGCATTTAATAAAACACTGAACAATTCCTAAAATCTAAATGTACCTGAAGTGTTTAATTTATTCTCTAATTTACTTTAAGTTTGTTCTAAAATTTCTCCATCCAGTATCTACAGTTAGGGATATGATTAAATGTTTAAAATGACAGTGACTCTGACAAACAATGTCAGAGAAACATGTTTTTATTGCCAATATGCACACTGAGAAATGATAGTAAGGTAAGTAAAACAATCTCCAACCTTGAGACACACTGCCAGCAAAAGTGAAAGCTTAATCAGTTTGTTTGTGAGACAATCCAGAAAAAATCTTTCCTGCTATGAAAGATGTAAACAGAAAGTTTTTTAAATGTTACTGAAACTTTAATTGGCCTCATCAGACCAAACAGATGAGAATAATTAAGCTTTTAGCTACAAACGCTCCAGGGGAGCCTGGGATGAAATAGTGAAAAAGCATCTCATGTCCACTGTTAAATACAGTGAAGGATCTGTGATGCTGTGGGCTGGATTCTCTTGTTAAAGAGAATTTTGTTAAGTGCATAGCATCATAGACTCTTCGAAACAGAAAAAAATAATTGTCAGTCTATGCCAGAAAAAACTTAAAACGGGTTGTCAAAACATGAATAATCACAATGAAATTTCCCAGACCTCAATCTTATAGGAAACCTTTAGCGAAGTTCAAGAGGACATAGTGTAAGAGGGGCTTTGGACTTTGGAGATGTTAGGATAGTCAAAGATCCCTTTGTATGCTTCAGCCTTGTGAAATGGTTTAGGCTATCCTTGTAAAAATTACCAACAGCATGAGTGCTACTAAGGGTGGCTCTCTTGATTTTTCTAAAATAAACATTTCTTTTGTGTGAAATTATTTTCCACCTCTAATTAAAGGTTAGATTTTCCAAAATTTTATTTGTGACATTATACTACTGCATTCAACAAGTCAAATAATTTTAAGGCTTTTTACACATTGCTACTTTCAGTAGTAATGCTACCTGTTCATGTTCTCGTCCATGTGTAAAACGCTACTTAAACGGATGAAAAGCAAATGTTTTTAAATTAACTGTGTGTAGCTCTGCATTGGGATCTGGTGTACCCTAACAGTTGATAGCTTGCAGAATACTGATGGTGTGCTGAAAGTTTGTTAGTATTCAGAATCAGTCAAGGACGGCATTTTATAATATGCCTCGGGTCCTCTGAAATAACAAGGGAAAGACGTCATGTTGTGAATGGAAAATAAAGACAATTAACTGGGCTAAGAGTCAGAATAATATATGTTTTATTCAGAATCTGTTTGAGATTAAAACATTGAGGATTTATTGTTTAGGAAATTAGATCATTTCTTTCTGTGCTTCCTATTAGACACCTGACAGGTCCCTAATGCATCAATCTATAACTGTTACCACTTTCATTTAGTTAAGTACAGTTTCTCTATACAGGCTGTATTAGGGAAGTCAGAGTGGTTGTTAGGAATGGGTAATTCCCCGTGGATCACTTTCCATACACCGTTAGGGAACACACAGTCTGTATAATACATGACAATTGCCACCACCTCTTTACACGCTGTAAACTGAATGTGAAGTCTGCTGGAGGTGTGCTTGTCAAACACCTATGTTCCTCCCTGTACCCCTGACAAGGAGTATCACCCACTCTGCACCCTGTGGAAGAATATATGATCTTTTGCAGTTCAGAGCTTGTTTCTTCCCACTCCTGTGAATTGAATGTTGATTAAGAGAATAATGATGTATGGCTAATGTTAAAAGAGCATGTCGAGTTCTGGTTCTACAGGAAGAGAAATTAATCTTCTTTAACAACTTTAACCCATATTTTCTCAAGGGAGAGACTCGATGGGATAAACATGTGGATGTTTGAAAGATGCTCATAGATCTCGTGGCTACTGATCCTTTGCTTTTATACTCTCCTCCAACTGCAACATGAAATTACTTTGACAATAAATTACTCAAAAACCTTAATACATTATTTGACAGTGCAAATCTGTGTGCTAACACTCAGCTGTGTACTGCAGGATAAAAAACAAGTGTTGAAGTTTTGTGTTGTAACATTGAGGCTGCGATTTTAATTCCTGCTTTCTACTGCCTCCTAGTGGAGAAGGAGCAGACCATTCTCCTTTTCCTTGTATTATGGTGTTGAAAGAGGTTTATGTGCCTGACAGGGTCTTGAGTGCAACTGCTTTATATGTCCTATAACCTACTGGCAGCAAGCATATTCAGGGCAAACAAGTAACTAATAACTACTATCTTAGCCCAAAGATGTTGATGTGTTGACCTTCTGTCCTTCATGAATAAAAGAAGAACCAGTGGCCATAATGTTTGCTTGGTAAGAGCAGTGCAACGTCATGTAATCTAAGCCTGACTTAGTTGACCGCGTAAATTATTCCAGATGAAACATCTCTGACTGCTGATTGATAAAACAATCGTACCAAGACACGTGAATAAGAGGCTGCACCGTGCCTTGTAAAGCCTCAATGAAATGAGCATTGGCACAGGCCTTAAAAATATTCCCGACTGAGCATCATGTGAGCTAGTGTGTGTGTGTGTGTGTGTGTGTGTGTGTGTGTGTGTGTGTGTGTGTGTGTGTGTTCATCATGATAGTTGCCAGTGCAACAGGATTTGCCATGTGTTAAAGAGATTTTCACATTCAAAATCACGTGCTCAATGGAGAAGAACTTCATTGAAATGTTTTTTTTTTTTTTTAACTTGAGGATGCTAATGCATATAAATCACTAGGTCAGTAAGAACTTATAAGAAGCATATGTGTTTTGCTTAGGTGTTTTATTGTCTTTAATCATTAATTTGCTTATACTTTAGAAATGAGGTTTGAGGTACAGACATTTGTACCACAAAGTGGAGAGTTAAGACATAAAATTGAGTAAAAGCAGCCCTATACCACAGTGTTGCTGGGTGTGTGGTGGAACTAGCTCAGGGGAGTCTCAGTCCAGGTTAGGAGGCAAACTCAGCCAGTATTATTTATCAGTGGAAGACATAAATCTGCCAGGTTTTTGGATATCAGAATATTATTACAGCAATATGAAAATGGTTGTAATCATTACAGCTCATTCATAACCTGGAATAAACATAAGTTGTTATTTAAATTAAAAATTGGATTTATTTTGTGTACTAATGAGATATTGTGGACTGTTTCTGATGTCTTCCAATTTTAGCCCATTCTGATTTCTCTTTCACAACAAATATCAACAAACTACTATCTTCTACTTTCTTTATAAATGGAACGTTTATAAAGAAAGTATAAAATAATAAATAAAGAACATTTATTGCCTTTACAATAAAGTATTTATAGTGAAGCAAAACAATGATTCTATCAAAAACAGCCCAAAGTTAGAGTTGCCTCTTTCTGTCTAACTGAAAATCTGAAAATATAGTCTATTCATCCAGCATAAGGAACAGTGTCTATACAAATAAAACCCAACTAAAAACAATTACAGCATAGCTCCTTTACAAGACAGATTGTAGTTGAACATTTTTGTAATTCAACATCTTTTTTGCACATCTGAAAAAATGTAGAAATGCTTGAGATTTTTTTTTCTGCAAGATCCATTCAAATAAATAACAGTTACGTCCAGCCTGGTAGTTGATGAAAAAAGCTCAGATGACTCTTGTATTTTATGTATTTATTTTACCAGTTAATGAGTCTTAAGCAAACCTTTTTTTGTGAATGATTATAGTTTATATTGGTATTAGATGTTAATTCAAACTATGTGTTTGAGAGAGCAGTCAATGTTACACAGCTCTGGAGATGAACAGGGTTTAACTAATATTTCATACAAAGGACAGATGACAACAGTGTATACATTCACAATCTATATACTTTCGCATCTCATCTTAGCAATATTCAGGTTTGTTAATAGACCCTTATTTTGACCGAGAATTTCACAAGATTCCCAACATTTTTAAATCCAGCAAGATCTAAGACGGATTGAAACTGACTTTTCAAAATGGTTGAAACAGAGCAACTTGCTCTTCCTATTTTTACACAATGTTCACCCTTGTTAAAAGTAGAAACCTTAATTAACACCTGATATAACACCATTTTCCTTTTTAAAAGCATCTTACACCTTTGTGCTCCTTTTCTGACTTAATTTTTAACTTAGTTTTAAACACCTCAGTGAAAAATAATAAAATAGCTAAACTGAGACTTCCTGCTGCTGTCACAACTTTCATATCGGACAAATTTTGCTTGGGTATGGGGAAAACGATTGGCTAATCACTGATAAGGGACAGTCTGGTGCAAAAATGTTTAATTTCTGATCACCGACTGACTTCTTTGTGTATCTCTATTGATCAGTTAAATGTATTTCTCACAGGGCTTCAAAAGCTTTTGAAAGGAAATAAAACAGTGTAAATACTAATATTTCAATTTTAAATTATGAAAAATACTAAAAGAAAAGACATACAAATAAAAAGCGGACTGTATTACTCTGATATATATCAAAGTGCTTGACTGTACTGGGCTGTAGCTTCTCAGTGTTTTGAGTCAGGCTTTGGACTCATTTAAAACTTACCTCAGTGAGACCATCCTGTTATGCTTTGATCAATTTCATCACAGAGAAAAATTACTTGAACATGTAAATGTACAGCTAATCGCAGCGCAGCAAAGTAACAAAGCTACATTGTTCCCCACAAAGTTGGAATAATTTTGTTTTTCGGCACATTCTTTGTTTTTTCTTGGTTTAGAATAATTAGTTACATTTAGAAGAATTAGTTACATACTTGTCAAGAATAGATTTTATTTTATCTTCAGAGGAGGCAGTGTATGTGCATGTGTTAAATTTATTTATTTCGTTTAAGTGTCTGTCAAATTCTCAAACTGCACTCAAAGACAGATCTGCTCCTAAAATAATAATAAACAATCTAATAGGGAGGTAGGTCTCTGCACTGGTACTATTGCCCCACATCAAATGAGTTAATCTGCCTCCACTTAAGAGAAAATCTGCCCATATTTATTTATCTTTATGTAAATTACATCGACAGCAGATAAAGATTTGCATTCTGAAAGATATGCTCTGTCTTCAAAATGCATTTAGCAAGCTAACACACTTCCAGCACCCTGTGTTTGAAACCAAAGACTCTTTCTTTCTTTTAATTTATAAAGTTTACATATTTCTATAGACTGCAGAAATTTAGCTTTTTTTGTCTTTTACAATACAGCACTTACACAGTATGTTAAGGAGGCCTTTTGAACGAATGTTTTTCAAGTACCATTATTGTTTTTTAAGAGGCATTATTAGAGGCTAACCCAATGTGAGGGAATGAGCTTTAACTTTGCTTTTAAGCCTTCAGGTTAGAGTTTGCAGTGCTCAACATTTTTAATTGAATGCAAATTTATATCGTTTTATTTCTACCTTTATGTTCTTAAGTTTTGGTTGATGGGTTTCAGCACATTCATGTGTTGGAATGTTCGAGAAGTGAGAAGTCTGTCAAGTCTCAGGTCAGGAAATAAGTAAATGAACAAATAAAACATAATCTCTATAAGGAACAAACTAAGCCACCAGGAACCCAAAGATGTGTTAAATTAACTAAGTGTTAGTACAGCTATTATAGTAAAAAAAAAAAAAAAAAAAAAAAAAAAAAAAACAATCTTGAGGGTATTTTTGTAGATGCTGTCACTTGAAAAGTGTCTCATTAAACGTAAATTCCAAGACTTTTATAAAGTGTCCAAATATGGCACCGGGTATTTACTCTGGATAACACAATCTACATCAGTATAATTTAATATTTTTTCCAAAACACATTTGCAAGGTCAGACACTGATTTTGGACAAGAGGTCTGGGTGGTAGTCTCCACTCTAATTCATTCCAGTGGTGTTCTGTAGGGTGGAGATTGCTGGTGTTTATTGAAGAACAACCTTATCTGTTACAGGGATAGTTTGGCAGGAGCAGACTGACTGAGCTATTAACTTATTCTGGACATTACATTAGCAAAGATTTAAATTATATTACATGTTTCTGCGGGATTGGGAGAACTCTGCATTTGCATTTTTTTTAAATTTCCCAATGAGGAAGTTGATAGTATTAATGAACTATTATAAATCAGACTTTTAATCTGACAAAATGTTATTTATTACCATCTTAATTGAACTGTGTAACATCACAGATACTCAGTGTAACATGTTCACTCTCATATGAATTTATTTTTAAACTCTAACCAGAACATAACAGGAAGGGAACATTTTAACTTGCAGGTGTCCTCGAGAGCTGCAACAAAGCCTGAACATCTCCATCTTGATATTTTGAGTCATGCATTGTCATGAAGCAGCAAGGACATTGTGAGGACAAGATCATTTGCAACTGAGAAAAAAAACTAAATAGGGAGAAGTACAAACTCTCTATACAAAACAGGATGTTGGAAAAAATATTAATATAAGTTAACTAAGACACAATTGTTTGTAATTCAGCTCTAATTGTAAAAATGCGTTCTTGTTTTGCTACTGTTCATAGATGTTAGCTTTCACAATGAAAATGTAATAAGGCAGGTTCACTATTAATTATAATCATCCATCCCATCCATCTATCCATATACCTGCTTATCCTCACAGGGTCTTGGGAATAATAATAATAGTAATATGGTGCGACTGTAGATTTCTCCTACATTACAGTGGATTTGTAATGGCACAATGAAAGCAGAACACCCCCCCACCCCTTTTGAATAAGGATTATTGTTTTTTCCCCCTCTGAATTATTTTCATATCTGCTAATCCTTGGCAGGATGCAGACCTTTTTGAAAATTAGGTGCAACACAGCTGTGTGCTGATGGAGTGAGAGAGAGAGAGAGAGAGCTTTGCAGGAGTTAACAGTAATGCTTTGACAGGGGCCTGGAGAAAGGTAAATCGGTTTGTGTAGTGGGGATTAAGGGCACTGTAACACCACACAGAGAAAAAAAAAAACACTCTTACTAGAGCTAGCATTTTGATCACATAGACATTCTGTGACTGGACTGTCATGATAACTGTCTACATTTAGCTCTGTTTTAGAGGTCTTGTCTGAAGACCTTGATTTTTGTTGGAAAAACTGCATCATTTTACCAGGAACTTAGACAGAATATATCTCGAATAATTTTCTGACTCCATTGGAGAATTTGAAACAATGATTCCTCCTAAGCTCCTCGTCTACCGCCGTACACACTGCGATGTTAACTTGGAGAACCTCCAGGAGACCTGGAGGCGAAAGAAGTCTTGCGGAGATCTCTTTCAGAATGGATATAGGGTGAGGCAGAGTCATCATGGGCAAGATGACAAGAGAGGGCAAACTGGATTTTACCATACACTGTGGTCCTGTATGCACATTCTCTCTAACTGGGGTAAGAGCTTTAGCATTGATATAGGCATAATCTGGAGTTGTGGTTTTATTTGGTAGTCTGAATAAAATTTTATAAAATGATTAGGCATTTCTGATTGCGTAGATTATATTAGTGGAAATTCTTATCATGTCAGTTTCCACTGGCACAAAAGGGACATATACATTTTTCATGGGATCATTCATGTTACGTAAAACAACAATCTGCTGTTCCAAGATTCATGGTTTCTCTATCCATATAATATTCCTACTAACTTTTATTATTGAATGAATGTTTCCCCAGCCATGACATAATCTCTTGTTTTCTACCATTTGTCTGTCCAGATATTCCGTCATCAAGTTTTGTTTTATCCCTTAAAATCCTTTCTTGCCACTGCACACTGTATTCTCACCCCTTTCTGTATGTGTGTTTCTATTTCAACCAGGTTTAAGATTTCTGAGAGCACTAAGACTGATTCAGTTCTCAGAAATATTACAGTTCCTAAATATTTTGAAAACAAGGTAAGGAAACAAAAAGCTTTTTCATGTATTAAAACATTAAACACCAATTTCATTTTTTTATCACCTTAATATTTGTATCCAATATTCTTTATGCTGGATTGACAAAATTTATACATATTTAAGGAATTTTTGTAATCATTTCTGTGCATGTAAATATAATATTACATTTCCAAGCTACACATGTATTTAAAAGGTTGTTCTGTATATCTTACTAAACATAAAGGATTTATTTATATATTTTTTTCATTGATTATCTTATTTCTTCTTATTTTGATTGTCAAGTTGGAAGTTGGACCAGTTATTGCTGTCAGGTGATTCTCTATAATTTGTCTGATTGTTTGTCTCCAAACCAGCAATTCCATCAAGCTGGTGAACTTGTGTTCCATCTTTATAAGCACTTGGCTCACTGCAGCTGGATTTATACATTTGGTAAGTGAACTTTTACCTAGTGTACTCCAATGACTACTTATACACACTGTTCTGCAGAGAGACCTGAGTTAAGAATGGCTTTTGACCATTTGCTGCATTTATTTATTTTTTCAAGTATATATCTTTACTGCAGGTGGTTAAGTTCTGGTCAGAAGGCTGCATAGAATCATGAAGGCATTAAATTTTACCCTAAGTTTTGGCCTTTTAAATATTTATTTCAACACCTCTTTTTTGAGGATTTCCTGATTCTTTGTACAAAAAAATTGTTGTTCAACATTAAATGTGCTTTTTTTCTTATTCACAAGGCATCATATTTAAACAGAAGATCAAAAATATACATACATACATCTCCACTAATGATTTGCAAAATACCTCTTGTCAGATTGCACTTGGAGCACACTTTTTGTAACCACACTGCAAAAACACAAAATATTACCAAGTATTTTTGTTCCATTTTCTAATGCAAATATCTTAATTACAATTGAAATAAGACAAAACTAACTTACAAGTAACTTTTAAGCACAATATGAGCTTGTTTTAAGTCAATAATTCCTTCATATTGATGAAAAAGTTCTAGTTATAAGTGAAATAATCTGCCAATGGGACAAGACATTTTGGCTTATAATGTAGGAAATATATCTTGTTCCACTGGCAGATCATTTTACTTATAACTAGAACTTTTTCATCAATATTAATGAATTATTGACTTAAAACAAGGTCCTGTATCATGCTAAAATGTACTTGTAAGTTAGTTTTGTCTTATTTTAAGTGTATAAAAATATTAGCACTAGAAACTAGACCAAAAATACTTGGTAAGATTTTGTGGTTTTGCAGTGCATCAACACGATTTTGGCCTAATCCTGCCCAGATACTGACCACTGTTCCTGGCAGAATTAGAAAAATTAATTTGAAATCGTTTAGTGGCACAGACACTACAGGTCGGAGCACAGGAAAGGTTAGTCCAAAAGTTATGTATTGCAGCAGCAGGACAGGCAGCAATACAGCCCCATAGCCTAATAGTACCACTACTATGCTTGGCAATTAATACAGTGCTCTGAGGTTTCAAAGTCTCATCTTGACTACTTAACATCATTTTTGGTCAAATAGCCTGATTTGATGCTCATCTAAACTTTAAAGGCTCACTTATGTGGATAGTAACATATTTAGTTTAGAGGAGGCTCTTTTTTCTGTCCTCTCAGATCTTTCAAAATCTAAACTTGCTAAACTGTAGACAGTGACATTATTGTTCCAGAGGCTTCCAGTTCATGACAGGCTTGAGTTTGGTGATTTCTGGATTTTTCTTAAATGTCCTAACCAATTTCTTTTTATCTCAGGGCCACAATTTAAAACATGTTCCAGAGCTTTGCAAAAAGTTTACAAATCAAAATAAGCTTCTATTAGGTGCTTTTGAAGTGATGATCTTGAAATCTGAAGTTCTTTGACAAAGACAGTTTTCTTTCTTAGAACTTCAGAGAGTTCTTAAAACCTTTAAACCTTTCCATTGAGTATTAGGCAATCCAGTAAGGGCTTTTTGATAAATCTATATTGTGCTGGCAAAGAGACACTATCTGTTAGACCTGACCATGAGCTCTGACAGGAAGTTAACTTGGCTTTGGACTTATCAAGAACTTTGTAAAGACTTTAGGAATATTAGTTTAGATTTAGGTAAATCTATATCTTTTGTGTGTGTATGTGTCAGTTTGATGCTAGTTGAATTAGAGAAATTTCACAAAAAAAAATCAACATTTTGCACTCATCTAATTCAGTGTGTATGCTGATAATTAAATAATCGTAGATAATCATAGATAATCCCAATAATGTTTGAAGCTATATGAACTTTTGACCAGAACTGTATCGAGATACTCATCTTGCAGTAACACTGAGGCATCTGTTTAAGATTGCAAAGTAATGATCTTATTGACTTCATAGAAAAATTAGCTTTTTGGAGATGTTAACATCAAAACCATAGAAATTTTCACCAGATATTATTTGGAATCCCTGTTTCCTAAGTGGTGTTCATTATCGGTGTGCAGAAATAAAATCAATAGATAAGTAATAGCACTGACCCAAAGGTGTGCTTCCTTGTTCATCATGTTACTGTCAATAAATACTGTCAAACACTAACAAGAAATGGAAAAAATGATTTTATTTAGTTTAAGATAAATTACATATCAGTCTTGTTCAGCAACACATCATGCATTACAAAATATTACCACTAGATGGTAGTCAAAGCTTGATATGTTGGAAAATCAAACCCCAGCTGGCTGAATTTATTCACTACTAAGAAATTAGTTTAGAAAATGCTGGTGAGTGTCATGGCTAATCCTCTGTATCACTTCTGTTCCCATTTCCACTGTAGGTGGAAAACTCAGGGGATCCATGGGAAAACTTTGAAAATTCCCAGTCTCTATCTTATTGGGAATGTGTCTACTTGCTGATGGTGACAATGTCTACAGTGGGCTATGGGGATGTCTATGCAAAAACCACCTTGGGCCGCCTGTTCATGGTCTTCTTCATCCTCGGTGGTTTGGTAAAATCAGACTTTCCTTTTACCCATTCCCTCACTTTTAGACCTAATTTAAATCATGAATGCAAATATAGTTAATTCAATGCAAGTTGTATGAAATATAAGATATGTTAACAGTGTGTTTTTGAATTATTTAATCTCTGTTGCCTTTACCCTGTACATGTTATTTATCTGTCAGTATCCTCGTGTTTAGCCTACTGTATCCCGTCTGCTCTAGTTACAGGTCTTGGTGTTCCTTTGTCTACTCCCCTTATGTGTCCCTCCTATATTTGTTGGATTAAAGTATATGCTTTTGTCTTATAATGTTGTTATATTGTTCTCTTATAAAAGCAGTTGCGGTTTCAGGACACCCCTCCTTCCGTGTCTCCTCCCACATTTCCAACAAACACAGGGGCAGAGAGATGAGGCTCAGGCCAGACCTGACTGGTACCACAGCAACAGCAACCCCCACCCCCACCTCCACTCCCTCCCTCACCTCTTATAATCTAGAATCCTGTTGGGCTGCCACGAGCACATTAACGTAAACACAGCCATGCATGAATGCGCACACCTGTAAGCACTCATGTAGACACACCAGCACACAGCTGGAGGGCTCTGGATTAAGGAGTTAGTTTTTTTTCTGAATTTGGACTTGTGACAGTTTAAATATTACTTACACATGTGTGATGATATGTAGCTTTGTGCTCAAGATGATAGATTGTGTGTTTTTCAGAGAGCTGAAAGCTCTTGAAGTCTTTATGTAAGTACCTTAGCATGCTTTCTGTCAACATCAGTGGCTGAAAAATGACCCCAGGCTGGGGAAGTTATAAAGACAAAGATCCAGTTAAACCCCTAACATTATTCCTTATTTTAGATTAGCCAATTTGAGATTTTTGTCTGAAATCCTATTTCCATTGTTATTGAGCTTTGACCTGATTTCTCATTAATAACCATACCTATTAGTGTTATTTGTGTCCTCCCTGCTCTGATAGTACTGTGTTTATTCAGTGCTGTGATGATAGTAGTTGCTGCAAAATAGACTTTTGGCTGCTTTTACTGGTTCCCAGAAGAAGTTTTGACACTGCTAATTTGTAAGACAAAACTGACTGTGATCTAGAACTCCAACAGTCAAAAAAGTCATTCAAGTACATATTTTGCTTCTTTAAGTTCTTCTCTAAATAAAAATACAGTGGAAAAAACTGAAAAGAACTCCCAGTATTAAACTGAAGCAGACGGCAGTTTAACAGTACCAAGTGCTAGTGGCTGTTTGTGCTGGAAACAAATTCAAACTTAGTCTAGCTTTGTTCCAACTTAAAAATTGTCGTTTTTTTTCTTAATCAATATGCTCAATGAGCAGTCTGACTACTTAGCAATACAAGCTTAAAGCAGTGCATTTGTGTGCATTTTATAATTTCAGAGACTAGCCACATGTTCACCAACACATGATGTTTAGTACTGTGTTTGAGCAAGATTTGATGAGATACAAATAAAGGTTTTTATTTATGCAGCGCAGCCATATTAGATTTGGAGGTCAGTGTTGGTGGGAAATGTCTGATTTTTCCCTCTTGGGATTCTTACTGTAGAAGGACCTTTCTATTAAATTTTTAAATTTCAAACTTGGAAGTTTCAGATTCTGAATTAAACTGGTATGTGCAATTAACCATTCCATTCAACCAACTGAGCAGTACCAATTGATAAGAACTTTTGAGATTCCTTTTCCTAATACTGTTTCAAAATGCATAATGGAACTGAAAAACAAAATTAGAGAACTAATGCCCTGCAGATTGCAGATCCTTAACCTTAACTTGGAGATTTCCAAAGCAAATTATGCACGATTTATAGCAAAACAAGATAAAATTTCAAAAGAATAAATGGAGCAGAATCGCTGTGATATGTTCATTTTTCTGATTAAGTTGGTTTCTGATCAGTTCGCTCCAGCAGTTTGTTGAATAGAACAGTTTGTTGAATGTCTTGTGTCAGATGGCTCCTTTTTGTAACTGAAAAGTCACATAGGTACAAATTGATCACAACCTTAAGAGTATAACATAACGAAGGGGTAAATTTTTAGTCCCTGCTAAACTCTAACTCTCAGCCTGAATAAATAGCTGTCATCCCTTAGTGTGAGCTGGTAGTATTAAGTATGGTGCATTCATTGATCAGAGGAAGATGATCAATGACTGGGCCAGTCAAACTTAAAGCTGTCTGAGCTGACCAGCCTAATTCTCATGCATATCCACTCCTTATAGCTTGATGGTAGATATTTAAGTTTTATTGATAGATGAACACCAATGACTGATCTAGTGACAGCATTCCTACTGAATACAACCCTGATCCCATTCAAAGCTGTGAAACTTTGCAAAATGCATCCAGCTCATTCTCTAGCCCAACAAATGAGTCTTGATGCGTTTTGCAGCTGTGGACCATCAAGAAGGCCTTTTCAAATCAACCTGTCAGATCATCTGTGTTTGTTGGACAAAACATGGCACATAGGTTTTAGTTTTAAATTTCTGCCACCCAGAAAGGTTTTTAGTGCCATCACAGACTGACAATTTTTCAGCTGTGACAAAATTTGTGTCCACTTACCAAACCTGATCCTGAAGAATCTTAACTTGCTGGGGCTTAAAACATTAAATGCTATAAAGTCTTTTTCCACATGAAGACATTTTTTCCTGTATATGAAGTTTTGCAGCTCTCTACAGATGACAAGCAAGAAAATCATTTCTCATCTAAAAAAATTGGATTCATATTCTCCACCACCCACTCTTTGGCATAGTAGTCTCTTTTTTAGTCTCTTCTTCTGTCTTCTATCTCCTCCTTAGGCCATGTTTGCCAGCTACGTCCCTGAAATCATAGAGTTAATAGGAAACCGCAAGAAATATGGTGGTTCCTATAGTGCGGTTAATGGGAGAAAGTAAGTATTCCAGATGGTTCTGCTGTTTTTATGTGTGCGGTAGAACCCTCTCTGCATGCCTTTTTTTCTTTTTTTTCTGTTCCATGCATGTAGGCCATGTTTGCTCGCTACGTGCCAGAAATTGCTGCTCTCATCCTTAATCGGAAGAAATACGGAGGGAGTTATAACTCAACACGAGGCAGAAAGTAAGTGAAATCCAGACAAGGTGTGGTTGTGTGACTAAAACTGCACCCCCTGTTTTAAGTTTATAGGATATTGGGGGTTGGTTAACTTGACATTTCATGTTAGTAAAGTTTGAGTACAATAGTAAAATATAGTTAGATTAGTCACACTGCGTGACTGGAGACCTTGGCCATTAGGACACACATGTTCATGCCCCCTCACTCTTGCTTTCACTCTTTCACTCTTCTTCTACCCTTTTTCTGAATCTACCTCTCTCTTTTCTTCATTCAATACTTTCCTTAATTCATCCGTGTTCTGTTTATTTTCTTTTTTTGTCCTCCTCGACACATCTTGTGTTGCGCCTATAATTTAATTTGGAAAATAGAGCTTTCATGACTACTACACTTTTTAGACTTGCAACATGCTGACCTGTGGTGCTTCTATGTAAAACAAGTATCCAACACTTCCATAAAGGGGTTCAGGATAAAAAAAAAAAAAAAAAAAAAGAATGAATTAAAATGAAGCAGAGTCATGAAATCCCTACTATCCACTTTTCAAGGATTTTCCCATGAGAGCATAGAAAGACTGAAACATCTGCAAGTGCATTATTATTGGTGGTCTTTTCAAGCATCATCAATCTCAATGACTATTGCAGGATATAAGTTCTTCTACTTTATTTTTTATTTTTATGTTTTTGTTTTTTGCTTGAGTTAGTTCTGCATGTTTTACACCTCTCCTCAGCTGCATCATACCTGGGATGTTCTTTACAACCTGCCGTCTCTTCGCTTTTTCATTACCTGCAAACCCGATGAAAAAGCCCTAATCGCCGTCGTTTGTCACTGCTGTTGCACATTGCATCATCCGTGCTTGACATTACTCTGGCCCTGATCTTCAGTCAGCTCCCACACCCTTGAATGCTGGATGCCTCGCTCCCATTGGAGGCTCTCAATTGCTTTTTGCTTGCTTTTTTGGCTTGCTCAGTCCTCGGTTCTTGTGTGTGTCTATGTGGTGTCAGCGTTTGTCTTGTATTTTGCCATGTGTGTGGATTTGGACTGTAAAGTTTGTGTGACTCTTTGGTCAGTTTACTATTTGTACAAGAGTGCCACAATTCTTATTGTACATTTCTCCTCTTTTCCCCTTGTGGCTCAAACCTTAAGCCCCATCACACTACTGGGTATCTGCTTTTCATTTCAGTGGCATAGGAAAACACTATAAAATAGGAAAATAACACTCCTTTATTACCTAACTACACATTTGAGATTGTAGCATACACAGTTTAATCACTGAGTCAGATTTTTTTAACATGTCCAAATTTTTCCACAACAAACGCTTTGCTGCTCTCATACACTATGGCTTGAATATCTGCTCAAGCCACTGTATTCTGTCTGCACTATTGAAGACTCACTCACTTTGGCATGTTTGGTACTCTTTTTTTAAGGGTTTTTATGGCACAAGTGACCTTTATTCAACAGTAGCTGGACAGGAGGAGAGAGAAGGAGAAGACATGCAGCAAACGACCCGAGGCCTGGAATTGAACCAGGGACAGCTGCATCAAGGACTGTAGCCTCTGTAAATGGTGCATCTGCTCTACCAGTGAGCCATTTGGTGCCCTGGCATGTTAGATAGTTAAAACTTAAAGTGACCGCTTCTTTCTGAGTAATTCCGCTAACACTTATCTGACCACTTGGGGGCACTCTTAAGGCATTGCATTTTACGTTCAGGTGGTCAGTTGATTGTTTAATATGAAGAAATAATTGAAAAGAGATGGTGATGTCATGGCAAAAGTTGTTTAGGCCGATGCAATACACGTTTTTTAGTACTCCAGCATACGTGTTAAGATAGGAAACAATTACTGATGTTCAGTTTAAATATTCATATTTTAAACCAAATGTGGTGTGTGTCCAGAACAGGCAGATTAGTCCTCCTCTTTTTCTTTCTTTTCTGCTAATTTTTCGTGCTACCATCTTGCTTTTTCTCCCTCTTTCTTTCACTCCTCTCCATTGTTGCTCCCATCAATTTCAGTCATTCTTCTCAGTGGGAACAATCTGTAGAGTCAGCAGAACAGTAAGGTTTTAAGGGGAAAAAAGCCTTTGGTCTGTAATATCCGCCTGTCACTGAGATAAGATTGATGAAATGTTGTGTTTAGCTAGTGACTTTAGCCCTCACTCGCAGAAGGGTGCTGAGTGAAGCCCTTGTCAAAACTGAGGATCATTTCTCCCTCTCACTTTATTTTTTTTACTTCTGCACTTCTTTCAGTCACTCCCTTTGGTCAGACACATGGTAACAATCATAAGATACCCACAAAACACACAAACTCTGAGGAGCCCCGGAGTTTTGTAGAAACTAATTTAGATCAGTTTAAGAACAGTCTGTTATCAAAAAATTGGTTTGTCATGTGGCTTTCTGGTAGTGTCTAGATTTAGTGCATTACCATATAGCAGCTGTTGACACATGAAAGCAAAATGGAAATGAGATTAGGAAATTATTGTAACAAAGTGATTATGGAGTTTTCAGTCAATGAGATCATGATACATTTTAAATTATTCTAAATGAAACCAGGGTTCATCAACCGCTGCTGTCATTTAAAACAAACCTTTAAAGCTATTTGGAAGCTTGAGTGACTCATGTTCGAGCCACGTTAGAGTTATGTTTAATGTTAGGCTTTGGTTAAATTTCCCTTTGCAGCGTAGCATACACCCATGAGCACAGTGACAGCTCGTACATTGATGTAGTAATGACAGGGGTTATGTTCTGTTGGCGCCCACTGTACTCAGGGTTCTGTGGTTTCCATTATGACTCATGTGTGGTTTCCATTAGCCCTGACTTCAAGCCGAGGGCTTGGCACGGAAACTGATTTCAAACCCTGGGCTGAAACACCTGTCAGAGACCTTTGAAAAAAAAAAAAAAAAAAAAAAAAAAAAAAAGGGTTATCCATTTGAATTGTGCAGACCCAGACATATTCTCTCTGTATGAAAAGAGAAGGGTCTACAATCTTTTGTCCTTCAGATAAGATGCGTATCGCCTAATGCTGTCACACTTTTCTCAAAAGTGGGTTGAAACTTATCAATGGAGTAAAAAGTTTAAAATGACACATTTTCATGATAGGATTTACAGAAATTTTCATTACTGACTTAAGGATTAGAGCAGTAGCAATTGAGTGACCTCTGTTGTTGATGTTTGAGCTCTCTGTTTGTTCTTTCTGTGTTGCTGTTTCCCTCAAGGACATCCCGGGATGTTGTCTATGTGCAGGCTGTGTGTGCACGCACAACGATACCCCGTTGCATTTAATATTTTTGTGCTGCTTGGTTTTTTTGTTTTGTTTTAAGTTTTGGGATTGTTCATTGAGTTTTATTGTAAAGAACTGTGTCAATGATATGCTTTTTTCATTTAATTTTGTTTTTTATATGTAGTGCCTTTAAAAGTATCCATACTTCTAGAACTTTATTACATTACAATTACTTTCTTCAGTATATTTACTGGGATCTTATTTGATATACCAACATAAACTAGTTTTAAATTAAAACTACAATGACTTACATTTGACTTACATTTATATATAAGCCACCTTATTAAATAGTTTATGGAAACCATCTTTTCTGCAATTACAGCTTGAATACAGTTGCCTCTCCAAACTTGGCACATCTCGAGACAAATATTTTTGCCCCTTCTTCTTCTTTCCCAAATAACTTAGCTCATCTGAAGATGGATAGTCTGCAAAAATCTATTTTCACATTTTACTGCAAATTCTGAAAGATTGACTTCTGTAATTTGAGTGGGTCTACCATATTAATATGCTATACTCTAAACCATTTCATTGCAGCTCTAGCTTCATGTTTAGTGTTTAGGTGGATGTTCTTTGCCACCCTTGCAACACACCAAGTGCTTTGGATGCAGATCAAAAAGTTTAATTTTGGTCTGATTAGTACTCCTTCTTCCATATATTTTCTGTAACAGGAATTCTTACAGATTTCTTTCAGCAGTGGCTTTTTTCTCGACGTTCCTTTATATAGGCTGGATTTGTAAGGAATAGCTTTAGCTAATACTTGTCCTGTTACTAGATTTTCCCACCTAAATTGTGGATCTCTGCAGCTCCTCCAAAAAACACTATTGGCCCCTTGACTGCTTCTATGATGGATGGTGAATGGTCATTATTTTGGTATAGTCAGTCTCTTTCATTTTCGAATGATGGCTTCAACAGTGCTGTGGGAGATGTTTGATTTATAAGATAATCCATGTTCAAACTTCTCTATGGCTTTCTCCCTGACCTGTCTTATATCTTCATAAAACAGCTGAAAATAATGCATGGATGAATAATATACAGTTGGACTTTATTTACTAATTAGGTGACTTATGAAAGCAAGTTTTGCACTGGATTTTGTTTAGAGGTATCAGAATAAGGGGACTGAATAAAAATGACTGCTTTTTAGATTTTTAGTGATCACAATAAATGTATTGAAGTTTGTTGTTGCAATGAATACCGTTGCAAGACATTTTAGATTCAGCTAATTTGCTAATTATATGTTAACTAGATGGGAGTAAAGTTTTATTTTATACATAATTATACATTTCTTCTACCTTATAGAGAGTATGCGTTTTACATATATAAACCCATAAATGTTGTCTTGTAATTAATCATACCTTTTGGAGAAAGGAAAGTGAAAAATATGACAGTCAGTGATTTTTGTGCAGTAAATATTTCTTTCTTAAGACTAAATAGTGGGTTTGATTGTGGAAAAAATAATAATTGTAAAATGTGGAGAAAAAATGTCTAATTCATCAATAAATCCTAGTGAGGAAAAACAAGCCACAAATGCTTATTTTATATATGAATACATGCTTTCTGCATGTGCTCTTTACAATATTTCAATCTTGACAGCTTTCCTTTCAGTGGTGTCTTGGCATTTATAACCTTATGCACAGCCAAATAATATTCCTGTGTAGTTTTTCTGACTTCTTGAGAGGCAATCTGGTTACTAAAACAGGGAAACCTATTTAGTTTTATTTTTTACTTTGTGAGAAATGAGAAACACCTTGTACCAGATCGTGCAAGCTTCTCGCAGACATCTCTGCTCATCAGCTAGTGATATCACACCGCATTCGATCACGGCTACTCATTAGATTCTGATAAAGGTCAGAGGCGACATCTGTGAAAAGCATTTTGTCCCCCAACATCCGAAAACTGTCATGCTCTTATTATGGCTGTCACGTTCCTTTGCCAAAGTCTGCTTCAGTTCAGTCCTTCCAAGGCCATATGGTTCAGGTCAGGAGAGTTTTTAGTGAATCTTGACTATGGTTTTCAATTTAACACCACTAAATATATTTTCCTTTCAACAAGCCAGATTAGGTCAGACTCCAGTAATGTTCTGTACAGTTTGAAGTCCTGACTTTAAAGGCTATATCTTCAACCGGAGCTTTCCTTTTGTGCCCGAGAGCATTATGGTAGATTAAAAGGTGATAAGATTTTACACAGTGCAAAAGTGACCACAAAAATTTCCATCCATCAATCCATTTCTTCCGCTTATCCGAAGTCAGGCAGCCTAAGTAGGGAGTCCCAGACTTCCCTTTCCCTAGCCACTTGGGCCAGCTCTTCCGGGGAATCCCAAGGCATTCCCAGGCCAGCCGAGAAACATAGTCCCTCCAGCGTGTCCTGGGTCTTCCTCTGGGTCTCCTCCCGGTGGGACGTGCCTAGAACACCTCACCAGGGAGGGCGTCCAGGAGGCATCCTAATCAGATGCCAGAGCCACCTCAATTGGCTCCTCTGGACGTGGAGAAGCAGGCGGCTCTACTCTGAGTCCATCCCGGATGACCGATCTTCTCACCCTGTCAATAAGGGAGAGCCCAGACACCCTGCGGAGGAAACTCATTTCAGCCAGCCGCTTGTATCTGTGATCGCATTCTTTCAGTCACGACCCAAAGCTCATGACCATAGATGAGGGTAGGAACATAGATCGATCAGTAAATCTAGAGCTAAAGCTTTTTGACTCAGCTTTCTCTTCACCATGACAGACCGGTACAGCGCCCGCATCACTGCCACCACAGCAACCAATCCGTTTATCGATCTCTTGCTGCTCCATTTTCCCCTCATTCGTGAACAAAACCTCAAGATACTTAAACTTCTCAACTTGAGGCAGGACCTCCCCCCGACCTGCAGAAAGGCACTCTACCCCATTTCCAGCTCAAGACTATGGCTTCAGATTTGGAGGCACTGATCCTCATCCTGGCCACTTCACACTTGGCTGTGAACTGCTCCAGTGAAAGTTGTAGATTACGAGCTGATGAACCCAATAGGACCACATCATCCACAAAGACCAGAGACACAATCCAAAGGCTACCAAAACTGATCCCCTCAACACCTGGGCTACACCTAGAAATTCTGTCCATAAAAGTTATGAACAGAATTGATGACAAAGGGCAACCTTGGCTGAGTCCAACTCTCACTGGAAACGAGCCCAACTTACTGCTGGCAATGTGGACTAAGCTCTGACACTGGTCATACAGGGACCTAATAGCCTGTATCAGAGAGCCTGGTACCCCAGACTCCTGGAGTACCCTTCACAGGATTCCCCAAGGGACATGGTCAAACACCTTCTCCAAGTCCACAAAGCACATGTAGACTGGTTGGGCAAACTCTCATGCACCCTCCAGGACCCTGCTGAGGGTGTAGAGATGGCCCAGTGTTCCACGGCCAGGACAAAAACCACACTGCTCTTCCTGAATCCGAGGTTCAGCTATCCGACGGACCCTCCTCTCCAGAACCTCCAAATAGACCTTACCAGGGAGGCTTAAGAGTGTGATTCCCCTGTAGTTGGAACACACTCTGCAGCCCCCCTTTTTGAATAGGGGGACCAACACCCCAGTCTGCCAATCCAATGGAACTGCCCCCGATGTCCATGCGATATCGCAGAGTCGCGTTAACCAACACAACCCCTCAACATCCAGAGCCTTAAGGAACTCCAGGTGAATCTCATCTACCCCCAGGGCCTTGCCACCAAGGAGCTTTTTAACCACCTTGGTGACCTCAGTACCAGAGATTGGAGAGCCCGACCTAAGGTCCCCAGGCTCTGCTTCCTTTGTGGAAGGTGTGCTGGGGGGATTAAGGAGGTCTTCAAAGTATTCTGCCCACTCGACCATGATGTCCCAAGTTGAGGTCAACAGCACACCATCCCTACTATAGACAGCGTTGGTGGTGCACTGCTTCCCCCTATGAGATGCTGATGCTGGACGGCGGACCAGAATCGCCTCGAAGCTGTACGGAAGTCATTGCTCCACTCCCCTCTTCACCCAAGTGTCCAAGACATGCGGCCGCAGATCAGATGACTCGACAACAAAGTCGATCATTGAACTGCAGCCTAGGGTGTGTTGGTGCCAAGAGCACATATGGACACCCTCATGCTTGAAACATGGTGTTCGTTATGGACAATCCATGATGAGCACAGAAGTCAATAACAAAACACTGCTTGGGTTCAGAACGGGAGGGCCATTCCTCCAACCACACACCCTTCCAGGTCTCACTGTCATTGCCCACGTGAGTGTTGAAGTCCCCCAGTAGAACAAGGGAGTCCCCTGGAGGGCACTCTCCAGCACCCCCTCCAAGGACTCCAAAAAGGGTGGGGAATCTGCCATTTGGCGCATAAGCACAGACAACAGTCAGAACCCGTACCCCCACCCGTAGGTGGAGGGAGGCTACCCTCTCGTTCACTGGGGTAAACACCAACGTACAGCAGCACCAAGATTTGGGGGGGGGGGCAACAAGTATGCCCACCCCCGCTTGGTGCCTCTCACGCGGGGCAACTCCAGAGTGGAAGAGTGTCCAACCCCTCTCAAGGAGACTGGTTCCAGAGCCAGAGCTGTGTGTCGAGGTGAGTCCGACTATTTCTAGCCGGAACCTCTCAAACCTCGGCACACCAACTCAGACCGCGAAATTCTTTCGTAAATTTTGTTTTAGGAGAAAGTAAGTTATTGCAGATCATTTTATCTTTCCAATATATTCTGTATACACAAACATTTAACTAAAGATGTTCAGACTGCCTTCTGGCACATCGAGTAGTGGATAAGACCATAGTCATAACACAGGACTGCCGGAGAGGTCTTCATAGGATATTTAGTGTCTGCTGCATGTCTAAGATAATCCTCATCAATATAAGGACTGACCTCAACTGAAGAATCTGTAACAGTTAGATTTACATTTGATATTTTACTTAATCTCTAGCAAAGTAGTAGTAGCTTAAAACAGTAGAAATGATGTTTATAAAAGTGGCTTACGTTTCCATTTGTGTGATTTGAGACAAATCATGACTAATTTGTATGGTTATTGTTTGCTAAAATTAGTCATTTGAAATAAAAAATGGTTTTTGGATAATGTGGATAAAATAATCTCAGACTTATTTTTTTATATTCCTAATTTGATTAATTACATGATGTAAAAGGAGGTCACATATGTACACATTTATAATCTTTCATTATTGATTATAGAATATAAAACACAGATTTATTTTTTTACTCTTATTTTGTTTTTGCACTTGATGCGCAGCAATCCATCTAAGTTCTCAGGCTTTATGTTTCTTAAAATTAGATTAAAGTAACCATCACACTGTTTACCTTGCTACATTTGTTGGCCGAGTCCTATCATGTCTATCAAGTATGGGATGTCACTGTTGATGCGCCCCCAATTTGTATATTACAGTTAACCTTGTTATGTTACCTATGCAGGTGAAGTAATTTGTTTCCCATTCTTATGATCACCCAAATACCTGTGTATATAAGTTATACAAATCATACACATACTATGAGTTTCCCCAAGTAGTCTAATATTTATCAGTTGAAATAATTAGAAAATTGGTTTGTCTTCCCTGCCAGTGGAGTTATTCAAGTTTTTGACGAGGGGATCTTCACTGTTACAGAGTCTTTGTGTAGCCTAGCATGAGAGTGATAATCTTTTCATGTCATTGCTGTAAGATTTGAGTGACACTTACTTACAATATGCAACACTCAGCAGTGTTGCATATTGTTGCTCTCATGGCTATTCACACTAATATTATAATATCAAATTACTTTTTATTCATGTCGTACAATTCAACTGAAAAATAAAAATATCTATTGGAATGAAAAAAAATAAAGAAGTACAATGTCTTGGCTGCATAAGTATACACCATTAAACTAATACTTTGATAAATCACTTTGATTGAGTTTCAGCAATCAGTCTGTTTTCTATCTGTAGCCACATCTTGACTTGACAGTATTTGCCCACTCTACTATGCAAATATTCTCCAAATCGCTCAGATTTAGAGGAAATCTGTTGTCCACTTACCTGGACTCACTGAAGGTTCTGGGTCAGAACAGAACATTATTTTATTGGTATTTGGAAGTGTTCATAATTTCACCTCCTTGAACAAAAACCAGTTTCTATATAAAGAAAAGTAACCCAAGAGAATGACACTACCATCACCATGTTTCACTGTGGAAGTCATGTTCTTTTGTTGATACTCTGTTTTTTTTTTTTTTTTTTTTTTTTTTTTTTTTGCCAAATTTACATTTTGGAATTCTGGCCAAAAGTTTGGTTTCATCGTATCATAACAAGCTTTCCTGCAAGTTTTTGAAATATGTTTGCAACAGGGTTTTTAAAAAAAAAAAAATAAAAGTCTGCTGTCTTAGACCTGTACTCCTTACACTAGACCTGGGTTTCATTTCCAACCTTAAAGGCTCTCACATACTTCATCCAAAGCCAAATAGTCGAGACGCAGTTGGGGACCATTCATTTTCGCACACACTTGTCATACAATGGCACAGACCACCTGGGGTACACCCCTCCCACTTCAACATATGTCACACCCCTACCCGCCGGGGTTCCCCCTCCCTCCCTGCATCCTCTGTTTTGCTTTTACAAAACAATCACAGAGAGAGCACCACACTTTTATGCAGACAGCCTCTTCCGTGGACAACAGTGTTACAACTTCCATCCAGGAGTTATTAACCATTTTCCAGGCTTATTATCATAGTAGTTAATTTGTGAAAAATCGTATAAATGTACATAATTCCTCAGTGCATCAGATAAACGTTCCTCAAAAATATTCATCTCTCCTCCAAATACAAAAACCGGACTGTTGAAGCATAATATCAATGTTGCTATCTGAGCGCATTTCAGCATAAAACTTGAGAACAAACTTCTGACCAGTCAGACAACACTTCCCACAGAGCTCTGTCAAAATAGTTCAACCTGGGCCTGGTGTCAAGTTCAGAAGGCAAATGGCTCTTTGTACACAAAATGATGCAATTTTTGTCACAGCCAATTTCGGCACTTAGAATGAAGTATGTGGGAGCTAGTCCTCAGGATCTATTGTCCTCCAGGTTTTAGATGCAACCCTGCTCAAACACAGGTTCTAAATTAATATCTCATTACCAAGCCTTTGCCAAGCTTGATGACATGCTGAAGAGGTAATTCAATCATTTTATGCATCTAAAATCGAGGGATGCATCTAAAACCTGCAGGACAGTAGATCTTGAGGACTAGGGTTGGAGACCTCTGCCCTAGACTTATGAAGAATACAGGAGATTGTTGTCACATGTAGATCACACCCAGTCTTTGTTGGAAATTTCTGAAGCTCCTTTTGTGTTGCTGTCTGCCTCTTGGCAGTCCCCTAACCAATTTCTATCTTGTCTTTTCAAGAATTCTGGAAAAATGTGTAGTTTTTACAGTGTTACAGTGTCCCATATTTATTTTACTTATTCATGGCTTTCCTTATTGTTCCATGGTAGGATTTTTTTGTACCCTACTCCTGTACCCTTGTACAGTGAGGTATTTTTAGTCCTTTGTAATCTGTCTACAAACTATGGGTTTAAGCTAAGGATGCAAATGTACAATAAACAGAAAATCCAAAGCTGATCTTTATTGCACATTAATTAGGTTTAGTATATTTGATAATAGGTGTGAACTCAAGAAAACTGCTGAAAATAACTAGAGGGTTCAACAAAATATTAGTTGAAGGGTATTCACACTTTTGCAGCAAGGCTTCAGAAAAAGATTTGAATTGATTTATCATGGTGTCATTTTGGCACAAAATACAAAATGAAACCATAATATATACTATCTCTTAACTGTAGCGCTCCTGGCTTGAATTTTGTTTTGAAATGTCAAAATTATTCCTGCCAATGTGGCGTAGCTGGAGATCAAGTTGCTGTAGTGTCAGATATGTAAAAATGTGACACTAGAGTTTCAAAACGCGAGTCAGATACGCTATAATACTATGTGCTATGATACTCTATGACAAGAGCATTTACCTATGATTGTGCTGGTATCTTAACAGAAGTAGTAAGTAACAAGACTTCCAGAAGTGTGTTCAAAGTACTTACTGAACTACTGAAATACTGAACTTGTTTAAACTCAAAAATGTGTAATCTGTGTAGTTTTTACTAAACAAAATAATTTCATTAACAGCAACTGCTACATGTTGTACAAACTGAAATTATACTTCTTAGATCTGTGACACAAAAATATAATTATCTAAAGCACCACAAGGTCAAATCTCATAATAATTAATATCTAAACTCTTTTCAAATAAGTTAAGAATTTTCACTTGATTACAGGGTGCTCAGAGGACAAACAGGGACATAGCCATAACCCTAAGAAGTGTCTTAAACTAACCCCAGTCTCCCTTTTGGCCATAATGCACTGCTGAATGTCGCCAAGTAGCTGTCAAATACTCTGTGGTCCTGTTTAGAGTTTGTGTCAGCCACAGGTCTCTGAATCATTTTGAGAGTTTTAGTAATGCTTTGTGTAAAAGCATGAGTTTATTGATGTATATGTCTTTGTCAAGATCATTTCTGTTCACAAAGGACTGGTTTGGCTGAAGGGACAGTTTTTATATTGAGAACGGATGACAGTCCAAGCATTGTGGGATGTGTGATTATATCTTAGATTTTCTATAGTGGTGCAGAGTTAAGTGTTTGATTGCACTGAATTTAACCGCTTCCATTAAATGGGGGGAAAAAATTCACTCATATGGCAAAAAAGATCTAATTCAGTTACTAGTTTGCTTTGAAAATGCATTTTTTTTAACATGCCTGTTGAGGTCTTTTTTTCACTTTCTATTTGAGCTATGTTGTACTGCTTTGGTTTGTCTGATTATCTTTGGGAGACTTGCCAGTGTCTGCATTGATTTATGCTGCCCACTCAAGATGTGTTCCCCCCTTTCAGGCACATTGTGGTCTGTGGTCATATTACCCTCGAAAGTGTCTCCAACTTCCTCAAAGACTTCCTACACAAGGACAGGGATGATGTCAATGTAGAAATTGTTTTTCTCCATAAGTAAGTTAATCTTTTCCTTCTTTAAATATGTAGGGTAATGCAGAATGTTATGCGTTATGGAAGGTCTCCTCACATTTTCTAACCTTTCTCCTTTTTTCTTTGCTTGATAGTATTTCCCCTAATCTTGAGCTGGAAGCCTTGTTCAAACGCCACTTTACTCAAGTTGAGTTCTACCAGGGATCTGTTCTCAACCCTCATGATTTGGCCCGAGTAAAGGTATTGTTGCTGACTAAAGTCTTCAAAATCCAAACAACACCCAGACAGCCTCAGTTCAAATGATTTGTAAGTTGAATTTTGAAAACAAGGAGCATTCATTCTGCAGGCCATTCAAGTTTGAAAAAAACTATTCTACAGAAAATAATAACATGCTATTAAAATAGATAGTACAGTACAGTACATATAGTACAGAAGGCAGGATATAAAGTATGTATTCTGTTGGCCATGATTGGGTTTTAAAAGCATTTGCTCGTTTGGTTCTTTCCACATAGATCGAATCAGCAGATGCCTGCCTAATTCTGGCCAACAAATATTGTGCAGATCCTGATGCTGAAGACGCCTCTAACATCATGAGGTATAATGTGCTATGTAATCTGAAATCGATAGGAAGTGACTTGTTGCTCTGTTAGTTTTCATGTTTAATCACTCTGGTTGTTTTTCAAGGGTCATATCCATCAAGAACTACCATCCCAAGATCAGAATAATTACACAGATGCTACAGTATCACAATAAGGTAAGTGTATCGGTATATTGGATTTCAATATGTTCATCTTGTGCTCCAGCCTACTGCATAACACATTAAAATCATGACAATAACACATTTTTAGCAATATCCAATCAAAAATTGTTTGGAGAATTCAAAGCAATAGCAGCAAAGCAGTGTTTCAGAAACCACATAAGCACTTACTGACATAATGTATGACTAAGACTAAGGCCCTGCAGTTTGTGCAACAATAAAATATGAGTTTAAACTAGTGGTGGGATGCAGACCCCCCCATCTAATATATAAGAGACTGTGCTAATAATCAAGCTTGATTAATTGCGTTAAATAACAATACTTGTTGATTAAAATCAAATAATTTGAATGAGTTAAAGAAGATATATATGTACTATAAGAGTGCACATTTGTGGCTGGCACACAAAATTTTGGTGCATTATGTCCGTCTATTGGGCTGGAGTGTCTGCGTTAGTGTTATCGGTAAACTTATATTTTGCCATTTTCTACATCTAAATACATTTCTGAAACTGGCACTGAATCATTTTACGATTCTGTTTATTTTCAATGCTTATTGATTTGTTGTTTTTTTTTTAAAGCTGTCATATTTACACACATAAATAATCTTTGTGTCTGTATCTCCATACTTACTGGGAATGTTAACTTTGAAATGCACCCATGTTAACAACCTGTGGCTACTCATTTATTTTGGTTTTGAGATTAATTTTTCTTTTTAATAATTTAATATTGTCAGTGAATATATACTATCTGTGCTTAATCTGGAGAACAGCTATATTACAATGATGGACTTGGTTGCTTTAATGTGTATTGACAAATTAAAGGTAAAAAAAAAATATCCTTTTGAATTTTTATAACTTAATGCTTTAATTGTAATGGAAATTCAGGTTTTGTGCTGTTGTGTTTTGGCTAACCAGCTCCTGGCTGTGTGCTTTGTATTTTCATATAAATAAGAAGTTAATACACGGTGAGAGGCCTTTATGTATCTTTGGGAGTTTTCTGCAGTTTAATCCAGCCAGCTAAATTGGCTATGTTTTTATAAAATGTTAAACTTCTAGCTGTCAGTTGAGTTAAACATTAAATTGATTGTATAAATGTGCAGATTATATTAGCTATTTGCCTAAGTGAACTGATCCTTTAACAGTGTCTGAACCAAACATTTCTATGGTCTTATTTGTTTCATGACCTTTCTGCCTCTTCTGCTCTAAAGGCCCATCTGCTGAACATTCCTAGCTGGAACTGGAAGGAAGGTGATGATGCTATATGCCTGGCTGAGCTGAAGGCTGGCTTCATTGCCCAGAGCTGTCTGGCCCAGGGCCTGTCGACCATGCTGGCCAATCTCTTCTCCATGAGGTCCTTCATTGAGGTAACTCAAAAGAACAGATTTACTCACCTTGTCAGTCCATCTGAACAGATCGAAGTTTTACAGATAGAGGGATTTTCAATGTTCTGGAGATGATTTTTGGGCATGATTGAAGCTGAGACTAACACAAGCACTGTTTTGTATCTTATCTGGTGACAGACGGGCCAGATCTGTGGGAATTTCACCATCCTTGTGCAGAGAAAAGCTTTCATTGCAGTGTTTACAGTCATTTTGGCACGTTGTATTTTTTTTGTGACAACTCATCTGGAATCCATTCAGTGTTTCTTTGGCCTAACACTAAGGTGGTTGCTTCTATCAAAGACCTGTTTTCATGTCGTAAAGATGATGGATCATCTAATAATGACCCAGCTGATGGTTTGCAGGAGAACATCTGCAGCCCACATTGGACAGATATTGGAGAGGAAACAGTGCTGCTTTTTCTTCTTCTCATATTAAAAAAAAAAAAAAAAAAAATCCAAACATGAGATTTCTATGCTTTTTCTTTTCAGATTGAGGAGGACACATGGCAGAAGTATTACCTTGAAGGAGTGGCTAATGAGATGTACACAGAGTATTTATCCAGTGCCTTTGTAGGCCTCTCCTTCCCCACTGTGTGCGAGTAAGTACAACACCATGTTAGAAGTTTGTTTTTTTTTTAATCTAAATGACAACAGACGTGTAATTCTTGAGCACATCCGTCATTTGCTTTTGTTGATTTCTTCTCTAATGTAGCATTTTCTTTTACAGGCTGTGCTATGTGAAATTGAAGTTGCTGCTTATTGCCATTGAATTCAAGTCTGAGCAGAGAGAGAGCAGGTTTGTGAAGTGAATCTTTCTCTGCCATCTGTGTGGTAATAGTGAACTTGTGAGGGGTTTGTTTCAGATAGTAATCACTGGATGTTTTCGATGATCTGTCTGCAGACTTAATGAAACTGATTTTGTGAAGGTTTGAGCACTGGCAAATGGTTTATCTGTTAAAGCAAACAGTTCAGTATATTAAGATATCCTTGGGTAAAGTCATAGGAACTCAACTTAGTTTGTGTGTATACATTCCTGGAGAAATATTCATACCCCTTCAACCTGCTCACATTTTGTCCCGCTGTACCCACAAACTTCAGTGTATTTTATTTGGATTTCATGTGGAAGACTAGCTTAAAGTAGTGTTGAACTATGACATGATAGGAAAATGATGCAAAATAAAATCTGAAGAGTGATGTGTATATTTGTTTAGCTCCATTTTGTCTGTTTTTCTAAAATTATGTTATTCTTACTCAAAACTGAATGCACGATTAAGTTATAAAACAATATCCCAAGCTTTCAACATCTAATAGAGTAAGGTTCAATCCAATATCTTAAAATGGATAGAAAGACATTTGTGATTTTACTGAGACATGGCTGTCCACCTCATTACAATGAATCTGCTCCATATGGAGAAGTGTCATGAACAAAGCTATTGTTGGAAACCATAAGGGTTTCCTTTGCAGTTTGCCACAAGACTTGGCGGTGACACAGCAGTGGAACAAAATGCTCTGGTCAGATGCGACCAAAACAAAAATGTTTTGCCTAACATGTAAAATGCTATGTGTGGGGAAAAAAAACAAAACAAACAAAAAAACAAAAACAAAATAAAACTTAACACCTTGAACACAACATCCTCAACCTGAGACATGGCAGTGGCTACATCGTGGTGTGGGGGTGCTTGTCTTCAGCAAGGACAGGGAAGGTGTTCAGAGTTGATGGAAAAATGGATGAACCTAAATAAAAGGTAGAAAACCTGTTAGCATTTGAAAAATACTTCAGACTGGAGTGCAAGTTCACTTTTCAGGACAATAACCCTAAACATACAGCCAGATCTACACTTGAAAGATTTAGATTAAAGCATGTTTGTGTGTTAGTGTCCCAGTCAAAGTCTGGACCTGAATCCAACTGAAAATCTGTGGAAGGACAGACGATTTCAAAACTGATGTTCCCAGTTGCTCTTGATCCAAACTGACTGAGGTTGAACTATTTTGCAAAAACAAATTAGGAAAAGTGTGACTGTATAGACCTACAAATCTGACATATTTTAACACACATTGCTGCAAAAGGTGATTCTACAAAATATTGACTCAGGATGACTAAATACATACTCTCAAGTTTTTTCAGATTTATATTTGTAAAATATTTTGAAGTCTATCTATTATTTTCCTTCCACTTCACAAGTATGCACTACTTTGTGTTAGTTTCTTGCATACTGTAAAATAAGTCATAGTTTGTGGTTGGTATATGACAGAATGTGAAAAAGTTTATGGGGTATGAATATTCTTGCAAGGCATTATATACCTATGCTGCATAGTAATCACATTTTCCCTTATTTTTTTTATGGATTTTTCATTTTGCTCTTTTTACCATATTTTAATTTTAGTAACACATAAGACTTATTTGTTAATGTTCTTTAATTCTTTAATTGCTTTGTTTCAGATCTTTGAAACATAAACACATTCATTAAATTCTACTTTATATTTTTTTAAATTAAAAAAATAAAATTAATTATATATATATATATATATATATATATATATATATATATATATATATATATATATATATATATATATATATATATATATATATATATATATATATATATATATATAAAATCTTTCTTTAACACATAATCTCAACTCTAAATCCTGGCAGATTTTAGTTTACAATTACTTTCATTTAACTAATGAGTTTTTTTTCTGGTTGGAAATGAGGCAGGCATCTCTAAAAAGACAATAAAATAACGCAAAAGGTGTATCAATTCTGAAATACATTTACTGATTTTCATTTGCATGTTATTAAAATATATGTCAAAAACTACTACTACTTAATTCTCCACTTAATAATCAGTGGAAAAATCTTTATTGGCATTACAGCAATGAGACTGTCGCTCACCAGCTTTTTGCCTGTTTCTATTGATATCTTAATGATTTATATTTGGTGATGGGCTCCAAGTCTTTATTGTTAGGCCACCTTGTCATTAACTTAATCTTTAGCTCCCTCCATAGACTCTTTATCAGATTCAAGTCAGGACTCTGTCTAGGCCACTTCAAAGGTTACTTTAAATTTAAAAC
Source organism: Anableps anableps (assembly GCA_014839685.1). Classification (NCBI taxonomy): domain Eukaryota; kingdom Metazoa; phylum Chordata; class Actinopteri; order Cyprinodontiformes; family Anablepidae; genus Anableps; species Anableps anableps. The sequence goes on from CM026076.1 coordinate 20,192,034, forward strand.
TGCTGGACATATGAAAACTTTTGAGCTTAATTGTATTTCTTGATGTATCATATTAAGCAACACATTGTTGAGAAATAGTTTCAAACAACTAAGGGGTGCACTGAAACCCTCTCATTCTAATCAATACCATCTGCAGATTTACATTACAAGTATGCCGCACATTCAGATTTCACATTGTGTTTCGTTTAGGTCTGTTTGATTACAGCTAACTCTGCCTTAGTGTTTACACCATGACAACAAAAAGTGTTTTTTCTTTTTCCTCAATTGCCAGATCCTTCCCACCCCTCCCCATTTCACTGGTGTGAAATGTTTTTTGTTTTTGTTTTTTTTTGCTCTGACAAAGTTGCATGACAGTGTGCATTTACAGAAATGCTCCTTTTTGACATTAGTACTTCATTTAATATTAGCATTCTGACATGATGCTGTTTGCTCGTATTTCTTTCAAATTTGCTTTAAAATCCCCTTTGCAGTGGTTTTCAAAGAACATGCACCCCCTATTAAAATGCCCAGTTTTTGTGATGTAAATAAAGTTTGACCTCAATTAAATATTTCAGATCTTTTTCTTCTTCAGTTTGAGAAACAACCAAAAAATCTGTTAAAAGACAAACAAATCTGTTAGATGTAAAAATGTAAAAGAAAAAAAAAGAATTAAGAGGTTACAATAATCTGTATTAGTGTGCACTTGTTTGATAGGAGTCTGTCAGCAACCCACACTGCCACCTCTGAAATATGTTCTCCATAGACTGGCCTCTTGTGAAATCACTCTTTCATTGATCTGGATGAGCTGGACTCACTGTGATGCGGAATGTGGAAACTGACTGGTAATAAGAATTGTTTGGAATTTTCACAACCTTAATTTGAACATCAGCTTGATCTGAAGACAAGGACCCCCAGATCATGATGCTGCCACCAACATGTGCCTCTGTGGTGTTATTTTGATGATGCACTGTGCTGTTTAGAATTCTGGCCCAGAAGTTAAAGTTTAATTTATCAGATCATAAAATATCCTCCTACAAGTTTGTGGTAGATTTTAGTCAGGCATGAATATTTTCTGTGGAAGAAAATACTTGTGTCTTAAAGCCTGACTCTTTAGTCTAGACAAATAGAGAATACAGGAAATTGCTATTACAAGCAGAGCGCAAACAGTACTTGTCTGACATTTCTGCTTCTCCTTTAGTGCTACTGCCAGGCATCTTTCAGCCTGCCTGACCCGTTTACCATCATATTTGTATCTGTTTTGGATTGATCAGTTTTTGTGATGTCACTCTTGTCCAATATTTTATCAAATTACCAATGAATGTCTTCACTGTTTTATGGCATATAAACAGTATAATCTTAACTTGTACATTCATTTGATCCATTTTTACCTCTTTGCAAATCAAGTCAAGTCAAGTAAACTTTATTATCCCCAAGGGGTAATTTGTTGTGCAGACACCAGTTAAGACATAAAAACAATCACACACAGACACACACAAAACAAAGCAAAACAAAGATAAGTCCATATTAGTCCATAACGGTGTGACCCTGGAATTGACCAGGGTGATAGCAGCAGGGATAAAGTATTATTTCAGTCTGTTCGTCTTGCAATATGGCATTTTGTATCTCTGTCCAGATGGTAAAAATGAGAATTCTGCCCACAGAGGATGGCTGGGATCACTCAAAATGATCCCAGCTTTCTTTAAAGAACTAGAATTATAAAGATCACGCAGTTCATTCAAAGATGTGCCAGAAGTTTTACTGCAAATCTTGACAATGCTTTGCAGCTGATTTTTATTTTTGATAGAAAGTGACCTGTGCCAACAAATAAAAGCACAGATAAGGCATTAGCTAATAGATGCAAATAAACAAATGTTAGAAAGATCAGCTAAACATCATTACAGGTCAGTCATATAGACTGTAAGTGATGGGAGCTAGGAACTCAAAAAGACTAAAAGGTGAAAACATTTGAAATTGTACTTTAAAGATGTGTCACGCGTGCAACCTCTTTTGATTTTTTTTTTAATATTTTCCCTCTCACAGATTTGTTTGTTTTCATTTGAATTGCAGGGGTTATGCATCACATTAAAAAAAAAAGTATTGAATTAATTTATTATGGTCTTTCATATCCTAAAAACTTGGCTGTTTAACATCATTGTACACTTTTGATAACCACTGTATATTGACTTCATGATCATCTTTTCCTATATAATCTCAGGCCTTTCCATGAACTACCTACAGAATATGTGCCACTATGCAATTGTCAAAGGCAGTCTATCCTAACAGAACTATCTACCTACCTATCTCTCACTCTCTCACTTCTCTCTCTCTCTCTCTCTCTCTCTCTCTCTCTCTCTCTCTCTCTTTATATATATAATTTTTTTTTTCCCTTAAAGTAATCAAAAAGTTATTTTTAGGTCCAAAGACTTCAGCATCGGACCTGCATCAAATGCTGCCACATAGGGGCCTATTTAGTGAATATGCAGAATTATGTAGCAATAGTTACATTATCCTCTTCTTTTTATGTCAATGATAACTGTTTGATTTGAGATTTTTTCTTGTTGTTTGCAGAAGCCGAAAGTGGTATGCCCTCTACCTTATCTTACTTCCAAAGTTCCACCCAATCTCCACCACTTTAAAGCTTCTGACTTTGGGAGTTTCCCCCAAGGATATTTTTCCAAACACTATCTCACAGGCCTCTTTTTTCTGACTTTTTATGGTGTCCCTTGTGCTTAATGCACTAACTTCTTTGCAGGCAGAGAGAGGATAGATAAATTGGACATGTTTGTAGAAGTGCTGTTTCTTTGTCTTTGCTGTTGTCGGTGTACCAAGGCCAAACTTTCACCCTCTTCACATCTACCTCTATTTTGGTCTTTTTTCAGTTTTGTCCTTAACCTTTTTAATTGATTTATTTTTTCTTCACGTTCAGTTCTTTTTTCAGTGTTACTCTGTTGAAACCCTTTTTATGTGTGTTATCTCTGAGAAGATCAGCATTACACCCATTGGTGTTTTTATCAGTGTCAGAGCAATACTTTGTGGTTCTTTGTCTCAGAATAAATGATCAGTTTATGTGCAAATATCTTGGATCAGATGTGGTGTTGATAAGCACTGATCTGTTTATGTTAATCTTTAGATAGATTGACAAATTACTTTACATTGCTATAGGCAATGGCTGACACAGCAGCATGTTGTTGCCTTCATGGATTTTAATACCAGCCTCACATCAACCCTGTTTACTGATAATGCCACACTCTAGAAAAAGCATGGAGCTGATGAATTTCGATAGCCATAGACTTATCCAAACTAAACTTTTTGATTCACAAGCACCATAATTCACTTTTGCATTCCATGACCCTTTCATATTCTGTGCTACATGTGCATCCATCTGTGCATGTTTGTGTGTCTGAGTATGTGTGGTTACCTTGAGAGGGAGATTTTTGTGGGTGAATGTGCATTTTGTTTTTTCCATGTGCGTCTCAGCCACCATGTACAGTCATGCTCGTGCGTCTCTCGAGTAGATGTTCCTAAGTGAGGTCACTTCCTGTCAGTTTGGTGTTTGAGAAACAATCCAACTGCACAGAAGTTACTGCAACCGTCTGCATCTACGTACCTGTCCCTATAGCTGTACTGCGGTGGCTATGCCTTTCTGTTTGATTACTGTCCTCTTCATGCTGTTTGGTAACTGCATGCTTCAACACAGTCACAAAAAGGTGTTTGATGCTTGCTTTGTTGCTCACAATGTGAGGTTTTGAAACTTTGACTTTTACCAGTTTGCACCTGGTTTCACAAATATGCCATGCATTAATACGGCTGTAAAATCTCAGATTTGGGCAGCAATGTTTGTGGAACTGTATTAGTTGAATTAGCTGATGTCCCCTTTACTCAACAGCATGCCAGGGATACTGCCTGTTTACTCCTCTTGGGGCCATCCCATACGAGGGACTGTATTTTGTAGACATGGAGAATAATAATTTGATCTGCATGACTGGTGCAATATGATCACATTTGGATATGAATATATATATATCAATATCAATATCAATCAGCCATAGAGTTATGATTACCTGAGAGTAAACTGGTCATAGGGACAGACTGTTTTAAGGACAGAAACTGTTTATAATGGTTAAAAGAACAGAACAAGGAGTCTTCAAACTTCTCAGATACATTTTCAGAAGAGGACATGCAGACATAGACAAATTTGTTGGCACATGCTGGTAAGAATCTGTAAAAAGGTTTAGTTTCTCTAGATCGTTTAGAGTGCTTGGTCCTCTTTACTCTCTCATCTTCAGGTTACCCCACAGGTTTTATAGAGTAATTAGGTGTGGCCATGGAGATACCAATCTTTATTTTGTTGTCCACATGCTTAGGATCACTATCCTTTGAAAAGACCCAGTAACGGCCCGTTTTTAGTTTACTGGTTTAGTTAATGAGACTTTTATTTAAAATCTCCTGGTATTTGTTCTCTTAACAAGGTTTTCAGGGCTTTCAGAAGACAAACTGGCCCACAGAATTACAGATTCTCCACCATACTTATGGTGGCTATGAGGTGCTTTTCCATATTTTCATTCTTTGCTCCACACCAAACCAAGCTCAAACATTGATGCTGAAGAGCTGACCAACACAAGTTTTCAGTTAAAGTTCCATTGGAATAGATGGCCCATTCCTAGATAGCATGTAGTGGTTGTTATATCGACTAGCAGACCCCCGATGTGCAACTTTTTGCTGTATTTGATTAGGTTTTTCTCCCATTACCAGTGTAAGACCGTGCTACTGAAGTAAAAGATGAATTTATTTCAATGCTTTTTACACATCTTTACCAGGAAGGCCAAAAAATGCGTCCATGTCTGCAAATGAGAAACAAGCATAACATCCAAAAACCTTGCCACATGATCTATTGGACCCAGAATGTTGGTATTAGACACCACCATAATATTCTTTGTCTATGACCTGAGTGTCCAGGACAAAGAAGCCCTCTTTGCTACAGTAACAATGATGATTTATTGGTAAAGAGGGATCTCCTCAATATTAAAAATGTCTTCATAATGTTATGGCTGATTGGTATTTATTTATTTTCTCAATGTTACTGTTTCCAGAGCTCAGAGGAAAGATTGTTTTGTCTTGAATTTTTTAAACAAATCAACTGTGTACTTCTATCATGTGTCTCTAATGAGACACTTTTCAAATTAATTGTTAAAATGCTACTGAATAGTTTTTAATACCAATTAATGTAAATCAAGCCAATAAAAAAACATCTCCACTTTTTCAATTGTTTAAAAAAAGTATCATAGAAGGAACCATAAAAACAAAAAACAAAATCATCTATCATCTGGTTTTTTTTTTGTTTTTTTGTTTTTTTTTTTGAGAGTGTTTTTTTTTTTTTTTAGGATTATTTGCCTAGTGTTTTAAAACTTTAGTTGACACCCACATCATTGATGCTGGTTGCCTCAGGTAACCATTAATGACCTGTGTGTGTGTGTATGGTGTGTGTGTGTGTGTGTGTGTGTGTGTGTGTGTGTGTGTGTGTGTGTGTGTGTGTGTGTGTGTGTGTGTGTGTGTGTGAGTGTGTGTATGTGATTACAGTATATATGTCTGTATTCTGTGTTGTAGTCTAATTAATGGGGAATGATACAGCCAATCACTGTAAGAGTTTTGAATTGAGTCCACTCACAAAAATACTCTAATATATCCTGTAATGCAACATTATTGTAATGAAAATTAGATATATATTAAATTAAGTATTCATTTTGCATTTTTCCTGAGTTATATCAATTTAATGTACTACTACTTTTAAGGGAACTTATTTCACTTTTCTTATCCTTTATTGTAACCAATAATATCCATTTCTTAGAGCACTCAAATATACTTTTATAGTCATAAGAGTTGACAGAAAGAGCTGTTCATTCCCTTGCATCCCACTGTCAATTACTAACTGAAACAACTACTATAACTGTACATCCTCTGCACTTCAGCTGTGTCTCAGTGGTCATCACAACATTTGTTTTGCCAAGATGACTGTATTTGAGTGATGAGACTAAAACCACTCCATGGCCATGATTTTAATTCTTTCTGCCCTCGTCCCTTTTACTTGTATCTCTCTGTCCCTCTTCTCACCCCCTGACCAATCCAGTCCCATTTTGTGAGAAAAGAATTAAAATTCAGTGTCCAATCATACTGTTGCACATTTTGTCCATCTGTGTGAGTATCACATCCACAAATTGCCCAAAAGCTACGGACATATATCTGTTCTTTCTAACTTGACACACATAAAGCAACTAAATTAGAGTGGAATAAACTGAAAGATAAAACTCAGTTTATATCAACACAGTCCCAGTCAGATTAAAAGCCTTAACAAGTGTGTGTACCATTCCTCTTGATTAGCATGTTGTGGGCATGATCTGAGTGATGTCTGGACATTAACAAGTCTTTTTTTTTTTTTGTCTGTATGTCTTTGATTTCCCAGCATCCTCATCAACCCAGGCAATCACGTCAAGCTGCAGGAGGGAACACTGGGATTCTTTATTGCTAGCGATGCCAAAGAAGTTAAGCGGTAATTACACCACCCTGATGAAAAAAAAAAAAGGAAAAACAAACTAGCTACTGGTCATTGAGTAATTAAAGTGCTTAATATTTTCCCTGTCATTTTTAGAGCATTTTTCTACTGCAAAGCTTGTCATGATGACATCACAGACCCCAAAAGGATCAAAAAGTGCGGCTGCAAACGACGTGAGTATCTGTCCTGCTACTGGGCACCACTGGCACCTTGCCTTCCCTTCCTCTCATTCCTAAACCAACTTGTGGGTTTATTTGTCTCTTTTTAGCACATCAGATTTTTACAACCTTTTACACAAATCTAAAAGCCTCTCATTGTGCCACTGTTGTTCTGTTCTGTTCTAATGTGTTTTATGTCATCACACCATTATACTCATAGGAAAGTGTTTGATATGGGTCCCATTTGAACTGCCATATCATCCATGATGGTAGGCTCATTTGTCCAGAGTTTTTTTGTCTTCTGGTAAATATTTAAATGTTGTCATCACAGTGCATTTTTCCCTGAGTGTAGGCAACAAATAGCTAATTTACACAAAGAATAAGTTAAAAATGAATGTAAAATGTAATAAAAAAACAATATATTAAACTGCAGAAGCACGTAAAATCAAATTATTGATACTTAAGAAATATGTTTTCCATGTAGTGTTTGAAACATTTAATAGCTGTATATCCAGCAACTTGTACTCTTCTAGCTCTACGTCATTTTGAATACCTGCAGATATGAAGTAATGTAAAGTCAAGTCCTTTCACATAATCCTGGACTAGTTAGTACTAAACTCAGCTACTGTTCTCAAGGACTTCATATACAGCACCACCCTCCACACTTGAGGATGTGTAAAAAGTCTTAAAATCATCTGCACCATAATTAGTGGCACCTCTCACATTTCCAATAAAATAAATGTAACTAAAGCCTTTCTATATATATATATATATATATATATATATATATATATATATATATATATATATATATATATATATATATATATATATATATATATATATATATGTGTGTGTGTGTGTGTTGATCAGTGTCTGGGGTCTTCAGTAATCTAAGACTTCCTGTTTCTCTGAGATGTAAATATGTCATTACATCAAGACTTTTTTTTTCCTTAGATGCTCTTCAATATGGAAAAGACAAAAGAATACCCTTTTAAAGTAAGCCAGATAAGTAGTGATTTTTATCAGAGCAGGAAGGTCTACAAAAAAATAGCTTATCACCTAAACTTACCCACAGGGTTGCCTCAAGGACCATTTGATTAATAAAATGACTCATTTTTAAATCAATTGATGACTATTGACTTATCTCTCCTTCAAAAATCAAAAGTAATTTTATTTTAATTAATTAGTTTCAGCAGCCTAATTTGTCTTTTTATTACAAACTACAAAATAAAATGTAAATAAAAAATGACAACACTGAAATATGAATTATAGCTATGTATGAAGTACCAACTCCAACAAGACAAATATGTATACAATGAATGTATATAAGTTTAAATACTTAAACAGCAAAAGCTCTAAATATGCAGTGTGCTGTAAATGTCAAATGTAATAAGACTGAACAGGAAATACACTAAAGTAGGACTAATTTCAATGTATCAATGGTGAATGTAACATTTTCATGTAATTTACAAGTGAATTGTATTTATTGACTGTTTTATATTGTTTATGTGGATGGAAAACGTTATATTTAGATGTTAACATTTACACAGTTAAATGTGATTGAAACAGAGGTAGAAATGATATGTTAGGCTACATTAACACGGGAAGGCACAGCCTTAAACAACCAAACATGACTCCAGACTGTGGTGTAAATGTTTCCAAACACATTTTCTCAGAGGAAAATGTTGCAGAGAGACTTCATGTCCAACTGCACAGAGAGTCTTCAGCAACTAAAACCGGCTGACTGGGATTTTTCTTTTCTATCGGCTTATTATTAACCCCTGTGGTGTGATATATTGTACTCAGACACTTATGCAGCACTATTGTGCTGTTGTGTTAAACCAAGGAAATCAGACTTCCACTTTATTGTCAACTTAGTACTCCTATACTTTAAACCATTTCAAACTTGAAAACTGAAGTAATTTTATAACTTGGCTCGTTCATCAGTGAAGCAGCTGCTTTATCAACCATGATTGTTTTTAAACTACAAACATGGAGGACTTCCTCCATGGCCTATTACTGATACAGGACCACACCAACACACAGTTCCCTACAGATCATAGTCCGAGATTTCTCCTCACACACAGTTGTATGAGGATAAACAGTTTTTTAATGTTTAAAAAAAATCAAATACAGACATTAATAAAGATTTTCTTTCGACTTTGATTCTGCCGAATGATACTTGTCAACTTCATTGGTAATGACGAGTAACTGCAGCTGTGTTAACCCTAATCTACAGTGAGAAAACTAAACAGTTTCAAACAACTGGAACTGTGATGAACAAAGATGGTGGAGAACTTTTTAGTGTGACATTATGCTATTACAATAAAATATGAACTAATTTAAAGATTCTTACACATCTTTATAAGGGATCCTGATAAATGTTGGAGGGTGCTGTTCATGATAGTCATTGATAACATAAGGTGCCTTTAAAATTCAGATAAATGTTGGATAATTTCAAATAAGGTCACAGACACACACAGTAAATAGCCCAGATTGAAAATATACTCTTTAAACTTTTTTTTTTTAAATCTGCCACTTAGATTTCAAATATAAAAAAATCAGGATTCATGATGTTGTAACTTATCTCCAAAAACTTGCATTTATGGAGGCATCAGTTCCTTTACTGCCGTGGAACCCTGTCCTGCAGTATGTTCTGGTATATCATGTTCATGTTGTCCTCTATTGTTTTTTGTTTCCATGTTTCTTTATGACCAGTGACAAACTTTTGATGTATTTCCTTCCCTGCTGCCATTGGAAAACACCTCTTTATTTTAACTACTCATTGGTAGTGATTTATTGTGAGTAAAACAAAAATGGGTGTCCTATTACCCAGAGTGCAGTGTGTTTTATATTTTTCCTCTTAAGCCAATAGTATATTGTATCTATGTTGCATGTACCAGTGTAGCTTCTGCATCCCTTTCCTCGCCTCTCATTTCTTACACTGTGCTCAGACCAGACCAAATGAGCATAAATCAAACCTAAAACCAGCATCAGGGCTTCTCCTATTTTTTTTTACTGACACACAGGCTAGATAGAAAAAAGGAATTAAGTGAGACCTAATTGGATGTGACTTATGATCTTTGCAGTTTTTGGTCACAATTTGAGAATCAATCAAATCTCATCTTTTTATGTAGAAGACAATCTGCTCTGAGACTTTTGTCATTATCCCCTAATAAAATAATAATAAAAAAACAAGATGTTAAAGTTTAACCATATACAGGCAAGAGCTGCTGACATAAATTGGCCTGCTTTCTGTCAAAAGAACATTTGTGTGGCTGTGATTTTTTTTTCCCAGAGAGCAGAAATTGTACTTGTGGGAAGTTCTGTTAAATCCTGACAAGCGAAGTTGCCAAAACACAATCAAAACAATCTGGTCTCCTTCTTATCCCACTTTTTTCTGTGATCTCAGCCCCCATATTTCCTAAACTGTGGCTGAGGTTTTGAAGATTATCTTCTCCGTTCAGACTTGAAATGCTGCTGCAGCAGTGTTGCACATTTCAAATTTGAACAGTCATTGGGCCCTTTACATTTTCAACTCGCTGCCCTGGGTGATAAGTCCTTAAGTAATATGCAGAAACAATAAGTGTAGTAGGATTCAGTTGCCACTAGATGGCGATACTCTTCCAGTCATGTGCAATAGTAAATTATGTAAACGTTGATGTCTGTGGAGGAAACTAAAATCCCCTGAAAGCTGTTCAGCAAAAATACAAGGATAGATATGTGGATTTGTCATATAAATGTGATCAAACATGAACATGTTTTACAGATTTAACCACACCTAATTTGTCGTGTCATTTTGTACTCTTTGATGTTTTATGTTTACATGATACATGCATTGCTCAAAAGATTTGAGCCAGCTGTATCACTTTCCTTGCACTCTTGCTGAAGAATAAAAAAATATAGCTTTTGGAGGGGATTTACATCAGAACGCTGCTTTCTTAGAGACATCCTTTATATTCAACATAGCACCCTCAATTGCTTCTGTTTGAGTGTGATGTCCTCTGGTGAGTTATACGAGGGAGGGACTTATCAAACACCCATGCAGACAGTTAAACAGGGTAGATGTTATGTTGAATCATCAATCAGGGATGTCCTATAATGAACAGCTCACATTCCTCGACCAGAATCTGGTTATCGGTGAAGTCAGAAGTGAAGGACATTGTCAGAGTGCGTGTGAGTGAGTATGTGTGCGCGTGTCTTTTGTTTCACATCCCACCCTTTCCATTTTGTTAGAAATCCTCATTGTTACTTATATATACTGTGTACCAAGTGGCCATGCAAAAACTCTGAGTTTAATCAATTTTAGCATGATGTTATATACTGCACCTGTTTGCCCATGCCTCCCCCAGAACTGGTTCATTAATGTGAACAGTTATCTCCTTTCCCTGTTGCTCACAGCAAAACTGCACTTTTTGCATGCTGTTCATATGCTCACGAAGCATACATGCATGCTACTAGATAAAACAGTCCTTGACACATTCTGGCAAGTAGTTTAAACCTATTACTTCATTCAAGATCTGCTTTTCCAATCTGAGTTATGGGTCATAGATGTTGAAAGTGTCTCTGCACAGGTGCCAGACTGTATTACTGTGCTGTCTGTTTGCACCTTGCCATTGAGAGAATGGGGATCAGGGACTGTTTCTGCCCAGAGTCACAGCAATCTACAGATGCAACTCTGGGGAATTTCACTCCTGCTCCCCCTTGGGTTCAAGGTTTCATACAATGCAGACCAACACATACATACATATGTGGCTGACTAGTTGTTAATAAGTTCCAGGCAATGTAATGTTACTTTTGTATTTACCGGAATAAATTAAATTATAGGCTGTTCTCAATTTGCCTGGAAAGTCAGAACTCTGGCTTAATTCTTTCTTCAAGGGGTGTTTTATAAGATTCCTAAACCAACTGTGGTTTCTGAGTCCAAATCAACTGGACCATTACCATTCAGACTAATAGATCATGTTGCAAAGACGACAAGAAAAGACATGAAGATGGTAATAATACAGTCATAACTAAACTAATCAGTGGAATTTATCATCACATATTAGCAGTCCGCTTGGTTTGCGAAGCTAACATTACTAAAACACCAGTTTCATTGTTTATATTCTAGAGCATGTGGGTCATAACTGTAACTCTTAAGTTTTTCTGATATAACATAACCTATGACAGAGGATGAAAGCCTAACTGGACAAAACAGATTACCTTTGCTGTACTGAGGTCAGCCTTCCTGTTATCCACTCTCTCTCACACCCAAAATGATTCCCAGATGTCTTGAAATCTTGTGGAAAATACAGTATTCTTTTAAATCCCTTCCCCTGAATTCATTTTTAAACTCCTTTCTGACAAAAATAGCTATCAATGAGTTTTTGCTGCAATGTGGTGGTGCTTGAATGTGGTAAATTCACTGATCAGTAAAAGATAACATTTTTGAGTTTCTGACGAGATAGCCCCGGTCAGGCACTAAAATCAAACAATTCCAGCATATTATGCATTTCAGAAAAAAAATATTTTAAATAACACAAACAAGCCCTTGGGTGTTTTAGCATAGAGAATGAATGTGTGTGTACCTGAATAAAACCACTTAGTAATAGTTAACTCATGCTACAAGTCATAACAAAGCAACAAAGCCATCAGAGCAATATGACTAGTTAAACAGGTTGACTTTATCGTTGATTTTTACTTCTATCAGAAATAAAAAGACATTTCTCCCTTCAGAGTTGACCAAGTCTCATTACCACAGCATAATAACACTAAAACATTCCTTTTAATTTTTATACTGTAGATTTGCAATAAATCAACAAGCACATCAGACTGAACACCCTTTGGGGAGTGGAGCAGTGAAACTGCAGGTTTTGAAAAGAGCATGAACTGGCCAGTCTAGCTAAGTAGAGTAGTGTGATGCCATGGACACAGCCTCCGGCTGCATGGTGGGATACAGGTACGTGATCCGCTCCTGAAGGCAAACAGATAGAAGATGTGCAGATGTATGAAAGAATGTACATATGAGGTTTGCTGCTGAAGATATTGCTCATGCCTCTTTTTCCCTGAATGCCTCCCCCTCCCCCTTCCCTTGTCCTCTGCCTCTCTCTCCCATAGTTACAGTTTTGTCTTTTGAACCTGTTTCAGCCTTAGCACACAGCTTGACCTCTTTGAGAATCAATAATTTTCTGTAAGCCATCTAATTGTTACATTATGAAGCATTTTCAACTTTCTCAAACAACAAAACTGAATGAAATCTGATGATTTAATTGGTAAATTGTAATTGACTGCATTTTGATGTAAGCTTGGGCTCAAGTCTGTGGAGCAGGTGGCTAAGGCTTGCACTTTCTGATACAGTTACCTTCCAACTTCCCCTTAAATGAATATTTCTCCTTTTGCCATTAACCTGCTGCTTTTCCTCTCCTCTCATCCCAAAACATGACTGTAGCCAAGATGTCCGTCTACAAACGAATGAAACTGGCATGTTGTTTTGATTGCGGCCGTTCAGAGCGAGACTGCTCTTGCATGTCAGGCAGTGTACATAGTAACATGGACACCCTTCAGAGGGCCTACCCACTTTCCTCTGTCTCTGTTCATGATTGCGCAACCACTTTACGTGCCTGTAAGTTACACCGCCCAACACATGCTGTTACATGTCTGTGATGTGTAGTTTTTTTTTTTCTCATGCGGAGGTACACTACGTGTCAGTGTGTGTCTGTATGTCGTCTACGTGGTGTGACCTGTTTCTTGTGACACCATAGTTTGTGAAGCTGTGGCCGATGTGAATTGTTTTGTTTTATAACTATATCTTATTAGCTACTTTTGTTGTTCTACCTTGCGGTATAATATTTCAAATGATAATTTTGAGTGATTATAATGTAAGTGGTGGTGTGGCTCTGTGGTGGTACTGTACAGTACTGTAGGTGTGAGATACGTGGCTACCGCATGCTGCATCATTCATGCAGTTGTGTGAAAATGTCACCTCTCAACCGTGATGTTATATGTTTTTAACTGTTCAAGGTAAGACATCTGCACATACATCGACAAAGGTCACTCGCAATACTTTTATTGCTGTAATTTGCTGATTTTTGTATAATTGTGTCTGATTCTTTAACACCCTTACAAACTTTTAAGTTTATAAAATTTTCATTTAAGATTTTTTTGATTCTGTTTAACATTTTTCTGTATCTTTGATTCAGCTATGCAAAGATTTTCTTTATTTTTTAAAAAAGAAGCAGGGCAAAAATTTTATTTGAGACCCTTGTTTAGGAATGTAACATATAAGTATACTGTGTATACTGTGCTTTGTTAAACTTCTTTTTGTGCTTTATACTATATAGAATTTTTCCATGTATTTACTAGTTCTAGAAAGTTAAAAAGTGCAAAACCCACTTTGAAGAAAGTTATTTCCTCCCACACACTATGCTGCTCCTGAACTCCTTGAAGGCCTTGTTAACGGTTCAGGCTTTCCTTCTGTTCCTATATTCACCAAAATATATTCCTTGCCTTGTGGCTAGTTTGGCACGTCTGAAAGAGTAAGAAAAATTCTCACACTTGACCGATTTTTGACCAGTAAGTCAGCTAATTAAAGCAGACCTGAGTACTTAAAAAAAAAACTGCCAAAATGGAGCATTCCAGACAAAAGGCAAAAAAAAGTTTTTCAGGAGCATTTTATGGGATTTAATGATATAATGCTGATATTTAACACAAATATATGAAATTGTACTGGAAATGTCTCATTCACCCTGTATTTTGAGAGCTCATTTTGTAGATGACTTGTCTATGGTTCTTAATGGATCACATCAACACTTTTCATATTAGGGCTAAACAGCATTACAGTGAATAAGAGAAGAAAAATCTGAGGGTAAGCAAAGGAGGTTTTGTATTGAAGGAGAGAAAAGATCAGAAAAAAGCAAAGCTGTACGAAAAGTGAAAAGGGATGTTGGTTTTATTGAGGAAAGGTGAGAGGACTCTGACTCCCGGATGAGCCTTTCCTTTCTGTTTTCCTTGCAAGTGGATGGGGAAATACTAAATTGTCTGTCAATTAGACATGGCAGCAGTAAGCCTTGCTATCAAAGCCTTGGGTTGAGACATACAGATCTGATTTCCTTTTCAACATTCTCCCACCGTCTGCCAACTCAGCCTAGATTAGTGTCAAACACAGCATGATGAGTTTGGCTTGGCCTCTTGTAGTTGGGCCTGCGTTGATATCCCTCGGTACCAATTACTGGCCATTACATGGTTACTGATCTCACTTTTCCTTCAACCCCCTGTAGGATTTAAGGAAAGCCTCCTCTGTCTTAGATTTCTTTCCCTTTTTAAATCTGAATGAACAAAGACTTCAGTGATGGAGAGTACTGGGCTTTGTCAGACAGGGGTGTTTGGATTTCCTCTTTCTACTAAATGGAGGAGAAAAGATAGATTTATTTATAATAACTGCAGCCTTGTACATCACAAGTTGATGTTAGACACTTTTATTTAGCTGATAAATTGGATAGAGCTCTTTTAATTAGTACAGTCTGTGCTTCAATTCAGGGCAGGTATACCACACATACACAGACCTGTTTATAATGGAATCATAGTCAGAAATCTTGGTGTTGATCTAAATAAAACTAACAGATTCAGTTTAATAGATATTTCACGACTGTTTAAGAAATCGAGTAAACTGATGGATCTAGTATGGTATAATCATTTTGCTGTTTAGTTGGAAAATATTGGTACCATTGATTAACAACAGATGAGCATAATACTTACATTTCAAGGATTGATTTTATATGTGGAGAAAATTGCAATTAATAAGCTGTCCAACAAAGCAGACATCATGCATCACTGGTTATATTTTACCTTAACATGTGACCATTGTTATTACTTTATTCCTCTAAGAAAATGCAGCATATTTTCATTATTAATCTTTTATTACCACACCAAAATTTTTTGTTGATTAATTCAGTTGTGTGAGTTACTCTCTGTGTCATTCCATTTTAAAGGGAGAACAATACAGTACATAACATAAAGATTTAAAGGTTCAGATGTGATGTTGAATTAACAGATTATTTTTTGTAGGTTTTATATCATCAGGTTCATTGAGGGCCCTCATTCCGGTTTGTGCAGTGCCATAGACAATATGTTTGCAGTTTTTGTAAAATTGTTTGTTAAAATACATATTTTAGTGGAGGAAGGTATGATGAGGGTCTAAAGAGTCAAAACAAGTGCTGACTTAGGAAAGGATGAAACAGGTGTATATAGAGACAAGGGAGTAAAAAGTCTGGAGCTTTTTCTCTACACTAACAATATTAGAAAATAGTCAAATATGTAGCTAGTTTATGTTATGTTATAACTCTCACTCCATATATAGTGTAATTTATTTGTTTGGCTAAATGCTTGTTATCCACCTAAGTGAACATAAAAATGTTTTATAAGCTACATTTAAAAAACAGTTTCACATTTTTATATACAATATATGCGGTATATAGATAATTGAAAGCAAAAAATATTAATAATAATAATTGAGAAAAAATTATTATGAATGACAAAGATAAAGATATAACCTGAATAATCATTCTGAATTCTTTTGTCTAAATGTTTGCCTCTTAATTGTTCACACATTGTCTCTGCTTGTAAGCAGATCATCACCACGTTAAAGAGATTTCCTATAAAGTAGTGCCAACAGAGATTTTTTTTTTTGTTAAAAGAATCCCATATGTAGCAGAGGGATGGACATGGATTGTGGACTTTGGGCTATGAAGATTCTTTCAGGCTTTTCTGCAGCCCCCACGGCCATGTGGGAGAGCACATTATGAGTGCATTCCCTTTTATCTTTGTGTCTAAGCATGTGTGTGAATCTACATCTCATTCCAAAGGATTTATATCTGTTTTGACACAGAAATTATGTTTGCATTTTCATTTTCCCAGCCTTGCTGGTTTGTCACCAAACTTGCCTTGACAGCTCCTGTCCACCAGGCAGGGTTGCCCCCCCCACAACCCTTCATCCTCTGATGCTGTAGTACGCCCCAGATGCTAGCCAGTTAGTCTGCCGCCTCTGTGGTGCGGGGAGATTGCTGGAGACAGATGCCAGGGCCACTGTGGATCCCCGTTTTGAAGATTTGTGTCATAGGCCAGCCCTGGGCCCTCGCTGTGACCTTTATTGCTGGAGGATACTTTGAAAAAAAAGAGCAGGGATCTTCAGCAACTCTGAACTCAGTTCAAGTGCCCACTGCATTAGCAGTTATGGAAGTACCAGTCTTTACTATCTTGTTGGTCAAGGTCAAAAGCAGTAATTCCTGTAGAATTAACAGCACAGACATAAATAGAGAACATGGTCCATCCTTCTCAAGATTTGAAGTGCCACATTAAATTCACATTTGGAAAGATCCCAGTTTTTAAAATTTGTGTTTGTGCCAACGGTGTGGACTGCACGTGTGCAGAAGTCAGTGCTCTGTCAGTTTGGGTGTAGCATATGCTCCATCCACTACAGTATGCTTCTTGTCTGTTTGTTTATCTGAAATACAAACCAAACATTGCCTGTCAAATTTAAACACATGTCTAACAACACCATATTTTTTACAAATACATACATAAAATTTTGAATATCTGCACCATATGCATTATTTTAAATTAATCTCTTCAGAAATTCTGTTAAATTTATCATTACACTTTCATTTCATTTTTCTACAAATTTAATACACTTTCCTAAATGCATGGCTCACTAAATGTACAGTTTATTTATTCATTTTTCTATTTTTGTTTTGCCATCATCCCTTGACTTAATCAGGACTGCCATCTGAATTTTGTGATTCTGTATCTCCTTTTTATTTTTAGTTTTTCCTCTTCTTAAATCATAACGCATCTGATTTCCCTTTGGTTTAATCATTTCCACCACTCTTACTTTGATGTGTCCCTCTGTGTGACCTGCTACTTGTCTTTGCAGTCTCCTCAGCTAAATATAAGTATAATGGATTTGTCAGATCACGTAAGTGTGTTCTCTGCCCTTCCCTATTCTGCTCTAGCTTTGTGTTTAGACTGTAGCCACCCTCATCACGTCAGATAGTGTTTGCTTTGTTGTCCCAAATTCCTTTAGAATGTAATTCTGTTGTTTTTCTGTCATACAAGGAACCAAACTGTAGACATAAACTGAAATTAAACAGTGTCATGTTAAATATTTAATGAAACTAGTAAACATAACCATAACTATTTTATCTAAGCATATATTAACAATAACTTAATGCATTCCTGGTGTTCATACATAGTAAAAATAAGTATTTTTGTGTTTTTTTTTTTAATGGCATGGAATGTAGTTCCATGAAAAATTCTTTTTGTATTCTATTTTGTATTGTGCTGCATGTAGCAGCAGATGGCGCTACAACACCACGGAACAGTGGAAGCCAAAAAGAGGCTGGCGTTCGATTCAAAGCTGATTGCAATCTAGGTAAATCTGTAGTATAAAACTGCTAAGTTAATTACCTGTCACTGTATCAGATAAGAATAAGTTTTATTTTTAAAGGTTAGTTGTCATGTTTAACATTTTATGTTTTTTTTTTTTTTCATTTTCTTACGAGGCATATTAATATTTAAAACATTGTTTTATTTCCTTTAAAAAACAATAATGGCTGCCTTTTTTTGCCTTTTCAGAACAAAAAGAAATTACAGCCATATCAGTTTTTTTCTAACTATATTAACACAAAATTGCATGGCTTGAAGAGCAATCCCCATGGTGTGGCAATGCAGTTAAAGAACAAAGCTTGTTCATGCAGTTAACACTTAAAGCAACGCCAGCTTAGCTCACATGAAACAGTACACATTTTTTAACTGATATGCCCCCTGCCTCATCATCCAGTTTACATTGGGACACAGCGATCTGATAAGGTTTGCATGCAGGACAGTACCATCATGCGATTAGCATTTCAAGAAGGGACAGTTGCCGTCTGGGTTGTTCAGGATGCACAGTGGACCTGCCAGGGTGGGTAAGCACCGTGTAACGCTGCACGTGTTTGACAAGGGCCAGATGAATCCAGGAGCTATCGGTGGCGCCCTGTAAATCAAGGCGGCAGCTGACGGCTGGGATAAACGTCTGTTTATTGCCTGGGGCCACCCAAGCATGCTCCCTCGTCCAAACAACCAACCGCCCAACCATCTTTCTGTACCAAAGAGAGGAAAAGGGCTTTGCAATCAACTCTGCAAACAGATCTTTTGCTCATATTCCTCTTTTGTCTTCTTGCAGTGTACTGTGACCTCTTCAGTACATTCATATATACAGGTCAAGGCTGCAGTCACAGTCAGATTATTTGTATGTATGTGTGTGTGTCTGGATGAACATTAGCTGTATATATACTAACTATATTTGATCATACATATGTCACTTTGTCATCGGACTTGGTACGATTATAGTTTCCAAAATCAAAAGTAACCATACTATTTGAGAAAAGAACAAAGAATTTTTTGTTTGAAATTAATCTTTATACATAATCTAAAAGGAAAGCAATAAATGTTTAATGGCTAAAAGGTTTTGCATTAGTAATATTTATAAATTATTAGTTACAGTTTCATATTTCTCAAAATGAAAGCACTGTTTTACACATTATGCTTGAAACGACAACGCCTGATTGGATTTGACTGGATTGAGCCGAGCCGTGTCTCTGCTTTGTGTTAGCAGAAAAAGAAGCACAAATGAGAAACAGAACTGAGAAGCTTCTAATTAATTCATGTTTGCCACTAAATGCAAAGTAAATGTCACTGGGAACATTTCTGTTAGGGTTTCAACATCAGTTTCAGGGAAAAAATATGATCACTGCTTTTATCTCATGACCTCGGTGCTTATTCTTCATTTAGTTCAAACTGAAATGAGAAAGAAAGTGCAGACTTATTCACAAGTATTCACATATGTGTACATATAAATTGTAACAATTTCTTAAGTAAAATTATACTTGTAATAATTCTGATAGGTAGAGATAATAATAATAATAGTAATAATTCTGACAGGCTTTCTCGTGCTGTTTTTTTCTCCCATCTTACAGCAATGGATGGAGTAAGACCATCTTTTTTAAAGCAGATCATTAAACTCATGAGCTGCATTTCTATCTCCAACACTCCTAATGCATTCCCACCAAATGCTCTGCACCCCAACCAGGACCTCCTGGTCAACTGTGGAACAGCCAGCATCCCCCTTGTAAATTACCATAAAGGATGCTTACTCCCCATGGAGTTGGGGCCTGAGGCTGACCCCTCACAATCGCGCCTCAGTATCTCAGGTCTGGGAGAGATGACGGCCAGCCCCTGATCCAGGCCTGCAGTCTGCTGGTGAAATACCGCTACCAATACACAAATGCCATGCTGCTCAGTCACATTAGACACTATAGGTTGCCCCCCTTTAGCAAGAAGTATCTTTCTGTATTTCCACTTCTTCCGTTCCGTTTCTTGTTTGCGACATGATGGTTCACTCTGTTTTAGATGTAGCTGTTGTTGCCTGTGCTGTTTTGCACTGATTTGCCTGGCAGTCTAGATGTTCTGACTTGCTACACCAGTTGACTTTCATACTAATAAAAAACTACTTTAAATTTAACACAAAAGACTTATTTTTAATATCGATTTTCAGAAATGTTACAGACAGCGTGATCTCTGGGGATATATACCTTAGGGAGGACCTTTTAGGATTTGATTTGAAGCTTATAGAAAAGTATATGCTAAAGTATTATTTATGCATAGTTCAAAAACATCCCATTAAATCTTTATGGACGAAAAGTAAAAAGTATAATGTTTTTACTTAATATGAAATCAAAGAGGAGAAACTATGGGGAAAAGGATGGATTTTTCTGATGCGTTATCTTTACAGAGAAAAAATTATTTGCAAAACTAGAGCAGCTTACTTTGTTAGATATTCTGAAAGCCCATATACATAAATGAAATGTCAAGGAATTACATTTCATTTCAAGGCAAAGTCATATTTCTTATCTTTTATTAGAATAATTAAATGACACACAAGGGTGTTCAAACAATAGTACAATTCTACATGCTCGGAACAGTTGTGGCTTGCAGCGTGCACATTGATTTGCACTAATATCATGCTGTGTTATTGATTTCTAACCAAAGGACCGATGGGGGTTTGAAGTGACGGTGCACTTGGCATTTGTGCTTGGAGAGCGTAGATTGGAGAGGAGTATCTGGATGCCTGTCTGAAAGCTCTTGAAAACTACGAGGCGACAGTAGTGAAGATCAGACTGCTGTTAGTGTGACTGAAATCTTCAGACGGCTGGTCCTGGCCGCATTGGCTCTGAGACCCAAGAAGAGCTAAAAAAAAAAAAGACTTTCATTTTTCAACAAAGCTAAACATAGCTGACAAGAAACTGGGAGAAAGAAGTGCCTGTGGAACAGCGTCCTGCAAATGCATCAAAGCTTTACACACATATTGAATTTTAACAGAAATCATCAATCTCATTAAAACATATAACACTAGTCGTGACTTACTTATACTCAACAATGATGTGCATTTACAAGCTTTCAGTATTTATAGCTCCCTAATCCATAGCTTGTTAATGTTCCCTCACCTTATTATGTGAGCTGAATGCTAAATGCTCTTTTAGCTTGGAGATAGACCTGTGGAGAAGCAGTGGTGCTTTTTAGAAGGACCTGAAATTATGTTTCAAAAATAAAATAAAAATAGTCTATTTAAGATCCATCTTCATAACACATTTATCTCATTGTTTATGCTTTTGCCCATACCCCACTGACAGTGATAGTATGCGTCTTTTAATGTCAGTTATTGAAGAATCAGTTCCTTGGAAAAGTAAGCTTTGTACTTTTTCTCAAACTATAAACTTTAATGTACTTCATTTGAATTTTATGTGATTGACTAACTCAATGTAGTGCATATTTGCAAAATTAAAGAAAAATGACACATTTTCAAAGAATTTCAAGACTAAAAATCTGAAAAGTGTGGAGTGGAAATATATTTGTCCCCTTTTGCTATGATGGCACTCAATGAAATCTGCCTTCGAAAGTCACCTGATTAGTAAATAGAGTCCATCTGGGTGTAATTTGATCTCAGTATAAATCCAGCTGTTCTGTGAATGCCTCAGTGGGGTTATTAGAGAACATCATTGAAAAAAGTCATGAAAATCAGGAATGCAGCAGACAGGACAGGTAGAAAGTTGTGGAGAGGTTTAAAGCAAGATTAGGTCATAAAAGAATATCTCAAGCTTTAACATCTCACAGAGCTCTGTTCTGTCATTTGTAAATGGAAAGACTTTGGCATAAATGCAAACTTGCCAGGATGTGGGAGTCCACTGAAGATGCAAGGAAAGAATTAATCAGAGAAGCAGCCAAGAACCCAATTTTAACTCAGAGATCCAAATCTCAGGTAGTAGAATATGTCAACAGGACAATTGTTAGTTGTACAGTCCACAAATCTGGCCTCTGTGGAGGAGTGGAAAGATGAAAAACATTGTTCAGAGAAAGCACTGTACATCAAGTTGAACACGTCATCCCCAAAGTAAAGCATGGAGGTGGCAGTATTATTATGCAGGGATACTTCTGTTTAGCTGGGATGACAAAGCTTTTGAAAACCATGCATCTTTTTCGTTCCACTTAACAGTTATGCACTATCTTGCATTGGTCTTTCATATAAAGCCCAATGAAATACAATGAAGTTTTTGGCTGTAAAGCGACATGATTTGAAACCAAGGTCAACTTTGACAGATATTTGTCTTGCACTACAGGCCCTTAAGAAAATGTACCTTAAGAGAAACGCAAACATAAGTGTGTTTTTAGGGTACTATATATAATTTCTTTTTCATTGTATTCCTGGCTTTTATCACATTTACCACTATCTGTTACTAATTCTTCTTCTATACATCTTCAATTTTACAATTTTACTCTGTTTCCTTTTCTTCTGTTTAAATTTTATTTATGTAATATTCAGTTTTATTTAAATATTCAGTTTTTGTTTGTAATTAATAATTGTTAGCTCGCTACTTTTTTATGTCAGGTCCATCACACACTTTCCCAGCCGCCTATCTCTGTTCTGACACTCTGCTTGTGTATTTGCAGTTGAGGATGAGCATCCGTCGACTCTCTCACCCAAAAAAAAGCAGCGCAATGGGGGGATGCGAAACTCGCCCAACTGCTCACCCAAAATGATGAGGTAAGAGATGACAATCTTATTCTCCTTGCAGCCTTCAAACAGAAAAGAGGAGGGAGGAAGGATAGATGGATAGAAGTGAAGAAGGATGGGTGAGATGTGTGTCTGAGAGAGTTGCTGCTGATGGTGGGAGTTTCAATGGATGGGAGGGGGCAAATTAGGAGTGGCAGAAGAGCGAGGTAAGAAATTCAGCAAAAGGAAAAAAGAGAGGAGAAATGCCCTGTTAAGCTCTTACTGTTGAGGGTGGCATGCTGTCAGCTGTTAATGACAGAGCTGAAATAATATTTCTGTCATGAAAAGCAGCTGTGAGGAACCGTTTGAAAACTCCTCTGGCTTTAAAGTCCCAGCTGTCACCTCCTCCAGTCTGGTCTGCATGTACTACTTAAACAATGCTGGCACTAATGACACCGACAACCAATCAGAGAGACCTGCATGGTTACTTTGCCCTCAGGCTACTGCTCTATTGTGGGAACCCCTGTGAGCACTGTTTCTGGTACTTAAGGCCATATGCAAGATGTATTCTCACAATCAAATATGAATTTAGATATTACCTTCCTTTTTCCTGTCCCGTGGAATTAAACTGCTGTTAATTGATTTTGAAAGATAAAAGGGCTGTGTTTTTTTTTTTTTGTTTGTTTTTGTTTTTGTTTTTTTCATTTTGTGCACCTATAAGTGAGAGGCTGTGTTAGACACACAGCAGCGAGCCCGAGCTTGCACCAATAATTTTATTTTTATTTTTTTTTTTTAGAATTTAATAAAATATGTGTACCAATTTTCTTGCATGTTGTTGGGGTAGCTTTCAATCAATGTTTTTGAGTAGATTTAAGTTTAAAATCTAATCAAATTCTAACCAATTTTCAAATAGTTCCCACTCAGCAAAATTAAATTCTAAAAATTTTTGGGGATTAGTTTACTCAAAATATTTTTGTTTAATTATATATTTTGAATTAACAGAAGTACAAATCAAAAGTTTAAAAAGACCAAATAATGCTATGTATTTATTATTCCTTCCCTAAGATACATTTAAAACCTAGAAGTGCAGACTGATCAATACCAAATACACTTGATTATTAAGAGTATGGTCTTAAAGTTGTAGTTATACTGTGCACAAACAAATTTGAGGGCTGTTGGGTATTTCTTAGCATTAAATTTACAACAAACAAGCACCGTAACAAAAAAGTACAAACTGGTTCAAGAATTAGGCATGAAATGCCTTAATTGTTACAGAAATGGGAAAACCTTTTAAATATATTCTAAAAAGGTGGCACGTAAACATCTAAAATGTGCCATTCACTAGCAACAACTGTCTTGACCTTAAAAAGTGCAGCTTGCTAACATGTTTTGACTTTGGCATTAGTGTTAAAGCTGAATAAACTTTTTAAATCTTCTCTAACAAGGTAGTATGTAACTCATTTAACTGACAAGTACAGCTAAGACATTCTGTTTATTGGACATGACTACCTCAGACTTAAGTTTAGCTTTCGAGCTGTCAAATTTGCTAGCATGTTAGCAAGCTTGAGCTTAGCACTGTCGCTAAACTGCAAAACATGAATATAAAATTAAATTCTTGCTCCAAACTTTCTCAACCACATTCTAAGGACTGTTGTTAACCTTATTGAGGTGAAATATACTTTCACAACACAATTGATATGAATGTAGCAGGCAGCTTCCTATATATATATATATATATATATATATATATATATATATATATATATATATATATATATATATATATATATATATATATATGTGTGTGTGTGTTCTGCAGTTTTAATAGGACAAAAAGTCCCTTTGCTATGCTATGCTTTGTCCCTGAATTATGGTATTTTAGAGCTCTTTTTTTTTTTTTTTAAATATTGTCCTAGACTGTTGTCATTCTCATTTATTCTGCTGCAGTACAGTGTTTATTAATTGTTAGAGTAGAAAAAAAAGAAATCATTTCCATAAAATAAAAAAAGAAGTGAATATTCTTTTGCTTTTATTGTATCCACAGATGCCTTATTGTTCTGTGCTGTCTTCACATTCTGCCTTACTTCTTTGTATGTTAGTTTTTTCTGGGCTCCCTTAGGCAGTGATCTTCCTTCTGCACTTGTGTGCCTGTGTGATTTTGTCCGGCATACTTGCCTGCCTGCTTGCCTCCCCCTCAGTTCTCCACAAAACAAGGACTTAATAAGCCTTTACACTTGCCAAACCATTAGCTCGACATAGAGTCATACCCCTCAGTCTAGTTTGCAATGGAGTACCATTTTAGGATGCCCTTGCTTAGAGGGTGAAAAAAAAGAAAAACAAACACTACAAAAACAAGACACTGGCACATTTCCAGCTAACAGCTTGTTTAAAAGACTGTTTAGTTTGCCTAACTTAAAGCACAAAACCTTTTCTTCTCATCCCGCTCTGCTTAAGAGATGGTCCCTGTTTGCCATGTAATATATGCATCTCTGCTTTGATCTCGCAGTGATAATAATCCTTGCGAGTTATTTACTCAGTTTCCAAAACACTTCAAAGTGGTGTCAAAGTTTTCTTTGCTTTAGGGGGGCTTCTGTATACTGCTGGCTCTTGGGTACTGGCATGACAGGTCCTCTGTTATATGTGTAGATTTTCTTTTCTCCAAGACTTCGCCTGTAGCAGAACATCACATTATCCATCGTAACCCACTGCCCCTGTTAACATATAACACCATATATAATAAACAGATTAACTTTACGAGGTGGATTTTAATGTACAATGAAGAGTGATCGCTCAAGGTAGCCCCAAGGAAACTTTATTCAACAATCAAGGCAAGGGGAAAAAAAATAGAGAGCTGGTAGGAGAGCTAACATACGTATCAAGTTTTTTTTTTTTTTTTTTTTTTTTTTTTTTTTTTTTTTTTTTTTTTTTTTTTTACAGGACTTGCTGCCTGAAGGTCTTTGTAAATAAATAATGATCAACAGATTGGCTGTGGGCTTTTGAAAAGTATGCCTTTGTCAGTTTGCATGATGGGGAAAATTTTCAAAGCAAGAGGCTGCCTTCGTAGTCTGGCAGGAAGGGATTGGGGGAGCACGCCCATCCCCAGCTTGTGACTGCAGACTGATACACTGGAATAACTCAACTCTGTTTGAAATGTATACAGCGGGAAAGAGTTGGAAAGAAAAGAAGAAGGGGGCATGAGGTACTGGAGGGAGAATGGATATAAGGGAATTACTGTTTGTGCTCCTTAAAAGCGCCATTCAAAAATATTAAATGTTTCTACGCTGTCTGGAAAGGTATTTCAGGTCTGGGTACGTTTTAAAAAAGGAATTGTATGTCCAGACTTTATGCCTGGTCGCACTGTCTAAAATCCATTCCTACTGGATGAATTGTGTGGTGATATGGTGTATTTATTTGTGTTCTTTGATGTGTGGAGATGCTGCAAATAAATTGCCATTGGGGTCAGTATAATTCCAATTGAACCATCCATCCATAAATCTGTTTTCTTTTAGCTATCCATCCATCCTTGCAGGTTTTATATTTAAAGCTTGACTTGCACAGTAATATATGCAGTAGATTCATATAAAAACTTTTGTAATAACACTTCAAAAACAGTTTAAAATGGATAAGGAACTATGGTAATTTGAGTCTGGAAAAGAATGGAATTTGGTCATGAAAATGTGAACTCTGAACATGACAAAATAGCAAAATATTTGGTTTGCAATCTGATATCAGTATTAAGTTTTGTTTTGTTCCTTAGCAAATATGTCCTTGGGGAAAAAAATAAGAAGTAAACATTTGCATAAGGGTTGTGCTTTATTTCTTAATAATATATTGTTCTACAAGCCCCTTACAATGAACAACTCATGGCTTTAACACCTCTAAACATTTGAGATGGGACGTGACTGACAACACACATCCACTATCAGAAGATGTCACAGGATCCTCAGCAGCTGATATCCCTTGGGCGTGGCCCTGTAGCACAGACATGGTGTCTGCTCTCCCAGAGCCTTGTGGTAGGTTCAGCCTGAGGCGCGGAGGAGGAAGAGGAAGGAGAAGGCGGAGGAGGTGCACAGAGCCTGTGACAGGCTGCCAGTCAGACTGCTGACAGCTCTGTGAAAGATAGCTGTCTTGGCAGAGAGAGGTGGAGCGGCAGCCCGCCTGCATGCGCTAGTCAGCCCGCGTGAGGAGGCGAGCTGAGCCGAGCAGATTGAAGTGACGGAGGGAAAGAAGGGGTGGAGTGGCGCTTGGTGGAGTTGATTGGCGCAACACGCAGCTCTGAATGAAAGATTCAGGCTGAGTGTAAAAACACTAAATGCTGTCAGTGTTATTATCACCTGCTCTAACTGATGGAGGGTAGAAGGGGAAAGAGAGCTGGAAAGAGAGGGTGACTAATTGACAGCTTTTTTTTATTTAACTCCTGCTTTCTCTCCATTCGGTTGGAGGGAAAGAAGAGATGACATCAAAGCCTTGTCATTGAATGGCAGTGTTGATAGAGGATACAGAAAATGATAGTGAGAGAGATGTATGTCAAATTCTTGAGACGTTTTCTCCCATAATATTCACGTCTGTCTCTCAGCAGTTCTGTGTTTTAAGAGTTTGCACTTGCTACTCCCTTATTTGGGTTAAACAGTAAATACAATAACTTCTGCATCTTGGTTGTGAAAAAGTGAGAACATGTCTTGTATAATAAGTGAATGGACAGAAGACTGGTTGTAACTGTTGCGTTGTCATGGTCAGTGTTATACTGGATAAAACTCAACAGCCCACTGGTATGGATTAAACTTGTTTGGCTGTGACACAATGCTAAAACATTTATGGTCGTCATTTCAGAGAGCAAAATGTGATTAGGCAAATTCTTAAAATATTAAAAATCTGAGCCTGTCTGAGCATTTACTACTTGCTCAGCATGGCAGCAGGAACTGGAAAGGAGGGTAAAAGCCAGTAATTGGTCTTGCATTGTCATGCCATTTAGTCGGTACCTCTTAAGCTTTTGTTTTTCTTTTCCAGTGTGAGCAAAGAGGGCCTTAGAGAGCTCTGATCTCTGATCTGAGAAGAAAAGATGGTTTAATGATACTGCGTCATTGAGGCTTGTATGATTTAGAACTAAAGATGCACCGACTTGAGATTTTGTTGCAGATACCTATATTAGTTTGTTTCCAATTTCTCTTTAAAATAACAACAAAGTACTGTTTTCTTTGTCCATAAATTTAAAATATATCCACCTTTAACAATAATATTTTGCAGTAAAATAATGATTTCTCAAAAACGGACCAAACTTTCAGAGTTTTCCCTCTTTGCATCACTTTAAATACAATGAAGTTCTGTAGTTTCTGACAAAGACCAGCTCAAGACAATTGTCATTTCTCTTTTTTTTTTCTTTTTAAGACACATCAACATCAACTTTCCCCAACTTTCTTTTAGTTGTGCACCTCAAAATGAACCAGAGATATTAATTGTTGTTTGTAAATTCTTTTCAAATAAGTAACAGTGGTGTCAACATTTGAGATGATTTTTTTTACTATGATTTTAGATTGTTAAATCATTAAATAATTATTGTAACTATATAGGAGCCTAAAAATGTCACACCAAATGTGTGAGAGAAAGCAGGAGGGGTTACACAGTTTTGCATTTAATTTTGTTTCAAAACAAACTCCTCTTTTCCACATCTAGATTTGGTTGCACCTCAGACAAATGCTGGAGGGGATGTCAACTGATTGGAGATTTCACCCATATATTTTGGGACTGTCTAAAATTATCAACCTTTTGGAAAGGTATACAAAGTGAACTTATTGCATTTTTGGGAATTACAATCCCCTTAGAACCATCTTCTATAGTACTAGGAATTTTTATTATCACGGTTTCCGGGCTGAAGCCGCAGCCCCCTACAGTCTCTCAGTGGAAGAATAGGGTGAGGGAAGTGGATCATATGGAGCAAATTACAGCAAAACTACAGATGAAAAGTGACATTTTACAGAAAAATGGTCCCCAATTCAAACATCTATTTCAAACCACAACTGAGTCTGTGTGTATTGTGACTGCTATGCTGGAGGAAATATTCTTCTGTATCTAACTTTTTTTTTTTTTAAACCATGAAAAAACAAAGCCCTCTATGGAGCACAGTTCAAGTGCCTGTATATATTCTGTTTGTATTATGCATTATAATATGTATGATGTGTATGATGTAATTTGAACAGGAAATTCTGAATAAAAACAAGTTAAAAATGTTTACCTGAAGAGTGTAATTTCTCTTCTTACTCCCTTTTTAATTATTTATTCACATCTTAACCTTGTGCGCTTTTCTTTTTAACCCATTGTGGAACAATAAAGAAATTTCTATTCTTCTTTTAAATTTCATTTGTACTTGAATGAATTTTATTATGTTTTATTTGTCTGTACCTTTTATGTATTTATGTATTTATGTATCAGTTTGTATACTGTAGGCTACACTGGTGTGCCTCTTGGTCAGATCTTGCTGATTTTATCTCTTGGGATTTCTTGGTAAAATAATGGTGAAATAAAAAACCCCTGAAATTTCCAAGACTACTTTAATTTCCAAATCCAGCATGTTTCATAATATATAAAATTGGACTCTTAAAAGCGATAAAGTAACCAAATCTTTCTGTAATACAGTCAACTTCAAGTCAGCTGCTGATATCTAACTCTCTATTGTTGCACCCTGAAAGAATAACTCAAGTGGCTCTGTAGAAAATACAGTTTCCTTTCTAAGAATTTCTGACGTCTTTTGTGCTTCCTTTGATTTCTTTTTGAACACCTTACTGATAAAATTAGCGAAGTCTTTTTCTCACAGTAACAACTTCCACACTAAATGTTGTTGTCAGTGTGACCTGATAGCAATTAATTAGGGCACACTCTCAATAATCTTCATAAAAACTTGTTTTTTTAGAGTCCAACCAGATTCCACAGATTAAGGCCGTTCAAGTGTAAAGTTGGCCAACTCATGCCACCAGATGCTTTTTTTTTGGTACATCTCTATTTAGAACAGTAGGTTTAACATTTACTGTGCTAATACATAGGTCTAAAGAAATCTTGGAAATTCATCTTTGTGTTAAACAAAAGCATAATCTGTTTTTCAGTCGACATGACCCCCTCCTAATTCCTGGAAATGAACAAATTGAGAACATGGACATGAATGTGAAGAGGTACGACTCGACGGGGATGTTTCACTGGTGCCCTTCCAAAGAAATCGAGAAAGTCATCCTGGTAAGTAGGCTCACAGCCTTGCAGCTACAGTCCTGTAATATGTGGCTATATAAATGATTTTGCTTGGGAGCAAACATTTTCCATCAATTCTGCAAGTAACAGAAAAAACATTCTAACTTGTACTGAAATTTCTTTCACTGCCTCTCTGTTGTTTCAAGGTTGAGTTTGTTCATTTTAATTTCTTGTGTACAGTCCACTCGCATCTTTTTTACACCTATCTACAAGGAGATTTACTGATACTTTATTGATATTTAATTGAGTAGGATTAACCTTGTTGCAGTCAAATGTGAAAAACATACCTATTCTATATGGTTGATATAATTTGTTTTTTTATGACTTACACGTGAGCGATCCTGCTGGTTTTGAAAGATTTACTTCAGTGGTGTCAGATCATAGTTTGCATGATGATCTGTGAAGTTGGTTCACTTTTCTGATTGTAATGATTTTTGTTAATTGGCATATTAGTTAAATCTATTATATTTCTTCCCTAACTATTTAAAACTGCAGACACACCAATCAGGCATAACATTTTGACCACCAAGGCTGCTTTGGTTTATAGTCATGCAGCCACTTCTTCAGTGATGCACTGTGTATTCTCAGACTTTTCTTTCTAACTTCAGTAATTTGAGCTACAGTAGCTCCTCTATTGGATTGGACAACACCAGCCTTCGTTTCTCTCGTACATCAATGATCTTTAGCTGCCCATGACCCTGTTGTCATTTCACCACTGTTCCTCCTTAGATCCATTTTAAAGGATACTGACTCCACAAACTGGGAACACCCCATGAAACCACTGTGGTTTTTGAGATTCTCTGATCTAGTCGTCACAATTTGGCTGTTAACAAACTTGAAAACTTCACTTTTGCCCATATTTTATAATTCTAACACATCAACTTTAAATATTTAACTGTATGATGTACCCCAGTGACTAAGAGGGGCTATATTGATGAGATAACCATTGTTCATTTTGCCTGTCAGTGGCAATGTTATTGCTGATTGGAGTTAAACTTATTCTGTGTTGGCTTCAAACAAAGTCAAAGTTGTTCTTCAGAAGCAAATTTAGGTTGAAATATGGTTTGAAAAGCACACGAAGCTTGTGTGACAGGTAACAGATATTAAAGTAGGTCATTGTATTATTTTAGTTCAGTATAAGGTATTATCATCTTTACAACATGTGAGCCTGAAATTGCATTTTTCAGCCTGATTGAATATGTCCTATAAAAAACATTATTTTATTCTAATGCTACTTCACTACTGAGTAGAATGGTTGCTTGCTAAACATTGTTCTATATCAATGCTAAACTTTGGTAATAAAACAAAATTTCAGGGTTTGAACTTAAATCTTCTTTTGAAGATTGCATTGTCTCATCCTTTCTTCTCTGCAACACTTTTTCCCCCTGTACCTTTCTGTGCTCCTCTCCCCTTATCCACCCACTCCCTTCTGTTTCCCTGCAGACTCGGAGTGAAGCCTCCATGACTGTGTTGAGCGGCCATGTAGTGGTCTGTATATTTGGGGATGTCACGTCCGCTTTGGTGGGGCTGCGAAACCTGGTGATGCCTTTAAGAGCCAGCAACTTTCACTACCATGAACTAAAGCCTATAGTTTTTGTGGGCTCGCTGGATTACCTTCGGAGAGAGTGGGAGACTTTACACAACTTCCCGAAGGTTTCCATCTTACCTGTGAGTGCTCAGTTTGAACATTTGGAGTTAGACACATATTGAAATCTTGAAGGGGTGCTGTCATTTTGATTCCATCACACACGCCTCTCGATTGAAAGATCACTCCATGAGAGCTCAGTAAACCTCCTTCATCTTGAGCAGAGACACATCCTGCATATCCAAAGTGGAGTTTATGAATGCTGTAGCTGCAGTGCCCATCACAGATGGCATGGCTTGGTGCCTTGGAGCTTGTTAGGCCTGGCTTGACTGATGATCAGAGGAGAATCCCAAACACAGCCCTGAGCGCAGGCTAGCCTTTATATTAGTCCATGTCTATGAATCTCTAATGCCTGGTTAGATCAGTGGAATGTCATTGCCTCAAAACAAAAATACTTGTTAACTAATTTCCCAAAGCTCCACTCTGCTCACTTCTTAAATTTGTTTTTCTCTCCCCCATGTCTTTCTGTTCTCTGTTTTTTCCCCCTATCTCTCTCTCGCTGTCTCGCTCTTTTTTCTGTGTTCTCCTCACCCTGAAGGGTACACCATTAAGTCGGGCAGATTTAAGGGCTGTCAACATCAACCTCTGTGACATGTGCGTAATACTGTCAGCCAATCAGAACAATATCGAAGATGCCTCTCTGCAGGATAAGGAATGCATCTTGGCATCACTCAACATCAAGTCTATGCAGTTTGATGACAGCATTGGGGTCTTACAGGCTAATTCCCAAGGTAAGGAGCGTCCTATTAGACTCCATGTACACTGCTGCCCAAAGGGGACAGGTTGTGGCAGGGAGGGAAGACGGTAGTCAATGATGGAAAAAGAGGAGAGGAAAAGACTGAGAGGGGATGAAGCAGCCACACAGGAGGAATAGAAAGAGCTAAATGTTTTTAATCAAAATTCTCTGCAAGTCTACTGTATCGTCTATAGGCAAACATGACTGCAGCTCATGAAGATGTGCACACTGAAAATCTTGTGTTGATTGCTTTGTCAATTCTTTAAAGTTTATGTCGTGCAATTTTCTGACAATTTCAGTGTTGTCTCTGGTAATTAACTGCTTCTAAACCTCTCCGATAATACTTTTTAATGATGTAATCAACATGACTGTGCCGTTTGATGTTGTTTCCCCTGATACGGAGCCTGGCAGATCGTCTGGAACAGATTGTTGATGTTTGCAGACAAACATATGAACCTGGCATCCCATCAGGCCTCATCATCATTAAGCAGCTAGTACAAATCACCAGGCAGGCCAATTCAGCTGCTCCTCATTAGTCACGACAAAACAGCGACACATGCGGGCACATGCTTGTCGCGTTTGTGTGGGTGTGTTTGTACCAGTTTAGACACACACAGATTCATGCCAAGGCAATCTGTGCAGAAACACTCACACACAGGTAACCCTCAGTTTATGTTTACTTTGAAAGCCATACCTTGATCTCAGTGCAGCAAGTATCACCACAGCTAAGATGGTGACTCTAGTCTCGTAGATTCTTTTTGCTACAGTTTCTTAAGTATTAACACCATTGAAACATTTTCACATATTATCACATAACAACTGGAAACTTCAAGATATTTTGTTAGGAATTTTTGCAATAGACCAGCGCCAAATAACACACAACTGTGAAGTGCAAGGAAAATAACATGTAGGTTTCAATTTTGTTTTATAAATAAACAACTAAAAAGGATTTTCCAGTGTATGTATACAACCACCTTTACTCTTTTGCCCCTAAATAAAATCCAGTGAAGGCAACTGCTTTTAGAGATCCCCTAGTTAGTAACTAGAGTTCTCCTGTGTGTAGTTTGATCTCAGTATAAATCCAGCTGTTCTGTGAAGACCTGACAGGACTGTTTGTACATTAGTGTACAAACAGGATAATCAAGACAAACGAACACAGCAGACAGATCATGGATAAAGTTGTGGAGATGTTTAAAGCATTTGTAAATCATGCTTTGTAAATAAATCATGGAAACTGCCAAGAGCCGCTTTCTGACTCTGGAGGAGCTTCAGAGATCCACAGCTCAGAGGGAGAATCTGTTAACAGAACAACTATAAGTTATACACTCCAAAATTCTTGCCTCTATGAAAGAGTGACAAGGGTCTAGAAATAATGTGAAGTTACATTTGCAGTTTGCCACAAGCCTTGTAGAAGATGATCCAAGCATGTATAAGACCGTATGATTTCCGAGAGGAGGAAAATGTGGACGGAATCGCGGAATTTAACAAACAAAATGGAATCCACAATAAAACCCAGAATTTCACAGAATTCGGTAATTTTGGCAAGCAGAACAAGCTATGCAGTAATTTCTGTACTATTTTGGCCACTGCAGCTCCCGTTCCCCGGTACATCAGAGCTTGACTCTGCTCTGCTCTCCTCTCCACACGGATGGAATAAATCGGTCTGCCATGGCGAAAAAACTTACTAAGAATATGGACGTCCTCCAAAACTAACAAAAAAACCCAAAGCTCAGTGCAAGGTTCAGGGCTGGCGACTTTTATGAATTGAGAGAACAACTTTTCTATGCGTTTTGTCAGCACAAGGTTGACTGAAGGCACAAGGGTACATGTGACAACAACATACAGTAAAGATATACACCAGAAACATGGATAAGGAGCAACCTAGAGGCAGCGAGTTGCGTCACCTAACTCTTGAACATTTAAATAAATCAGATGCGAGATGAGAGTTTATTGAAGTTTTTGTTGATCTGTATACCAAATAATCATATATTGCTTTAGGGAAAAAAGAAAAAAAATTTCTGGGACAGAGTTAGGAAATAAAAATGAACAAAAGTCCTGATCATTATGGAAGTGTGTACAAGCTTTTACTGTTTCTGGGGGATTTTTTAAATGTTGGTGTTGACTTCAACTCTAAAGCATTTTTAAAAGATAGATTTTATTTTATAAAATGTGAAAAAACATGAGATTCCTTGTTTTGCACATAATCTTTGAGCTATTTAAAACAATTATGGGAAATGCTGTTAAAAACCTTGTAAAATTATTCAGTTCTCTGCTAAACCACAGCACTGTTATATTTGTGAAACCTGAATAACAATAAATGTGGACCTTTAGCTACTGAGTCAGACCATAATTACATGCTTTTAGATTAATAAATATGGTTAAAATGGAAAAAGTGGAATTCAGAAAAATAAACAAGTGGAATTTTGGAACAAAAAAATTGGAGTTTGGAAAGTAGTAAAACAGATTTCATAGGGCCCTACATGTGAAAGAATGTGCAATTGAAACTTAACTTTTAGGGTTTATGCAAATCATTACACATGGGAGAAAACTAACACTGCAGATTACCCTAAACACCATTGTGAAAAATTATGTTGGCAACATCATCCTGTGGGGATGTTTTTCTTGTCTTTGTCAGAGGAGCTGGTCAGGAAGATAAATAGAGCTAAATACAGGGTAACCCAGGATGAAAACATGCAAGTGCTGCAAAACATGAGACTGAGGCAGAGGTTCATCTTCCAATAGGACTGCAACCCTAAATATACAGTGAGAGCTACAAGGGAATTATTTAAAACAAAGCATATTCATGTCTTAGAATGTCTTATACTGAAATGGTCCCAGAACTTTGAGGTTCACAGACAGACCCTGTCACATCTGATGGAGATTGAGCTTTTTTTGCCAAGAGTGGTGGGCAGAAATTTCAGTCTCTAGATGTGCAAAGCTGATGGAGATATACCAAAGTGTTCTTGGCAGCTGCAGTCTCAGCAAAAGGTGGGTTTACAAAGTATTGACTCTAAAGGCTTAATACATATTAAGCATAACACATAAAAATTGAGACTCAAATAATTTCTGTTCACTTCACAGTTATGCACAACTTTGTGTTGGTGTTTCATAAAAAAGCCAGTAGAAATAAGTTTTCTGTCACTCAATATGAGAAGGTTCAAAAGGTACTAAAACCTTTGTAGGTCACTGTAAGTCACAAAAAAAGACTTGACAGACGGGCTGGAATTTATAACTTGAAGCAACGTCATGTTATAAGCAGAGTAGATGGCATGTTCCTTAATAGAGAAGGATTATGTCGGTTGTTAGAGACTTGAAAATAATGATTTGTTTACTTCTCTGCACGGCAGTGACTATTTTATAAACCAAAAATATCTTTATTTTTTGTACAGAGCATTTCCACATGTTTAACTTTAATGCCAGCAGTGTTATTTTTCCCAGCCATGAGTGAGTGATTAGCTTTCAGTGGCAGTGCCACCAAGGAACAATAAGCAGAAGGCAAACCTCAGAGCTCATTGCTCTGGGGAGCACTACGCACAGAGAGCCACCTCCGTGCAAAAGCTTATTGGTCTCGGTCCCTCTCCCC
This sequence comes from Anableps anableps, assembly GCA_014839685.1. Lineage (NCBI taxonomy): Eukaryota > Metazoa > Chordata > Actinopteri > Cyprinodontiformes > Anablepidae > Anableps > Anableps anableps. Next base: position 20,227,981 of record CM026076.1, read on the forward strand.
AGATCGATGTGTGGAGCTGAGTGTTATCAATAATTGGGTCTTACATGAATTACCCATTTAAGAAACACAAATTCACTGTGACATGCAATCATGCATACACAAAATACAGAAAATGCACCAACATACCCAAACGCTGCTATTGTTTAGGGATTCCTTCCTTCTGGCATTGCTCCCGTTCAGACACTATCTGTGGAATTTGGAAGGTGCAAATGAATAAGTAAACATGTGCTTTCCTAGGGGAGAGCTTCTCACGGCTGCTTGTAGAATGTAGTCAACCACAGAGCATAGCTGTGCCCGCGGGGCTACAAGGATACGGGGGTATGTAACCCAGATCTTCCTCGTCTATTGTACACTGTAGCTCAAAAGGCACTATTTTTCTCCCTCTCACTATGAAAAACAGTGTAATGGAGAGAATTTTGTATAATGAAGCTGCTTTTAAAACTTTCAGGTGGTGTATTTTATTGGATTAATTTAATAAAAAATAAGATAATATGTATGAAGTCCTAGAAAAACAAACATAATTCAATTGACTTCAAGAGTTAAGAAGCCAAATTATTGAGGGTTTTTGCACTCAGACCTTTGACTTGATTTATATCCTAGGAATGTAATATTTTTCAGGTTAATATGCCAATGCTTCATGTTGAGATTAAATTCTCTCAGGTAATTTAGCAGAACTGTAGGTTGATCAGATAAGATAACATATTTAACTCTTAATAAAGACATCCAGCTCTCTGGAGTCCCTCAGCTCATACTGAGTTGCAGCTTTAGGCTGTAACCCTAACATGTTTTTGAAAGAAGCACAGCAGTAGGCCCCATGTTTCCCACCAGCATCGCTTTTTAGTGCATGAACTACACAAAACAGAGGCTATTTTCCTACATCTTTGCACTGTCTTCAAGATTACTATGGAGAGCTGTTAAAGCAGTGTTTAAGAGGCAAAATGTTAAAAAAAAAACAAAAACAAAAAAAAAACAAAACAACAACAACCCAAAACACTATCACTCCCCTCAGCTTTATGGACATTGACAGTGTGATGTTGGAGCTTATGCTCTCTGGCTGACTCGGATTGTCAAACCTTGTTTAATAATTGGTTTAACAAAAGTTGGGATCAACCAGGCTTCAGTTCAGTGTATGCTTTCTGCTGCGTCCTAAACTGCTCGGTGTCTTTTCGTTGCATAGACCTGAAAGCTCTCTTTTGTAATGTGAGCAGCATATTGAGACTTTTGACAAGAAAAGAACACACACACACACACACACACACACACACACACACACACACACACACAGAGAGAGAGAATTTGCAATGCTTTTAAAACTTTGTGACCTGAATATATTCCTTGCCTTATGTTTCCTTGGCCTTGGCACTATAAGCTGACATTTTGCTGTAGTCAGCACTAAATGATGGATGTCAAAACACAGGTGATGCATTATGCATATAGCATTACAGATTTAGGGTGTTTACTTGTCACTTTGAGAAAATGCAAAAATGTGAAGTCATGTGAATTCATACTCCTGTCACTTGTGCTTGTATTTCATGGTTCTGTGCCGCACCATAAAAGGTTTTCAGGATACACTTCACCAATTTTATCGTAACAAATGAACAACATATAAAATTTATATCTGCCCATAGATGGAGGGATGTGAATGCTAAATTTGTCTTTGCTGACCCTTAAAAGCACAGTAACTATCACAATTTTTTAGCAGGCACCTTGTTCACTTTGGTGTCTTCTTTTATTCTTCCTCCCAATCTACACTCTTAAATTCTGGAGAAAGGGGACATAAAAAAAAAACTAAATGTTGAGTGAGCTGATGTGTGCAGAATATATAAATATAGAGTTCTTGGTGACATCCTCATTCTTATGACACTTTTGTAGTAAAACATATTTAAAGTTGGTGCAGATTTTTTGCCATTATGCTTTTTTTTTTTTTCTTTATTCTGTAATCGAATAAAGAGGCACTACTCTGCAAGGCAAGACAGTACATGAAAAAGTCTGAGTCTTTTATTAAGACTTTTTAAAAATTATGCTACACAACCTGTGAGTAATAATAAGTAATTAATTTGAAAAGTTTGAAACAACTATTAGAAATGAAAATCAGTGTTTTCTGTCAAACAATATGCAATAATAGTCAGGAGTTAACATGAAAAAGTCTATAGAGAGGAGGTAAGAGTTTGTAACTGCAATCTGACTGTGGCTTGGAATTCAGTTATGTAAATTAAGTATTAATACATATCGAAATGTGTGCAGTTATGTTGATTTAATCAGTAAATAGAGAAACAATAGTCACTTTTTGTGTCTTCGATGAAAATTTAAATAAATTTTGACATTTGTCCAGCAATTATCTTGATACATTTATTAGCTGTTTAATAAAGAGTCTCAAAAATTTTCAGCTAATGTCAAGCTGAGCAGCCACACACTTTCTGGGGGACTAATTTAAAACTAGTTTGCATTGTTTTCAAATAATACACGGTAAAGAGGAACAGGTGAAACTAAGTAAAAACTACAATACATTGAGTTTTGAATAAATTATTAAGTAATTAAACATGTAGAAAGTAAATATTTAAATTTTTGTATATCAAGTCTTCATTCATGACCAGATTATCATTATCACAAAAAAATGGTTGGATGAACTTTTTGAAGCATTGCAAACGTGGGTTATGATAAGAAATTATGTCTGGTTTGTTTTAACAATGGCTCTGAAATATCCTCAAAAAACATTAAATATTCCCAACTTGACTTCTAGATGTCCCTCAGTGTTATTTCTTGTACCTTTAAAAAAGACTGCTTGGGAGTTGAACATATTAAGCTTGAAAATAGGATTTTTCTTTTTTTTACTGAAAGAGGTGAATTACTTGAGTCTGATTGTGAATATATTGGCAACAAATAATTTAATAAAAAAATCAATTTTTGTGGGGTATTTTGGTGGTATATGCTGTGCTCTGCAAAACTGCTGAAAGTTAACAAAGTTACAAAGTTGGCACAAGACTGACTGTGAAAAAAATAAAAAATAAAAAAACAAACAAACAAACAAACAAACAAACAAAGTAATCAGATACAATATCCAGGGTCAAATGGCCCACAATTCAGTAATTGAATGCAAAAGTAGTAAAAATATGTCTTAATATTTTGAAATGTCATAATTTAAACAAAATTGGAAATACAAATATTAAATCAAGAAATACATGTATATATAATTCATAAAGTTATATATATTTGATAAAATACATACAGCACATGGAAACCTGTCGTTTAAATTAGAATTAATTTTATGTCAAAAATTTGTATGTTTTTTTCAGTATTTATTTGCTTCTTTTTTACACCTGTGTTGCAGCAGATTAGGGTCTTATTTTCTGTCAGCATTAAAAATCAAAGTCTGTGGGCAGTGCTAACACAGCAGTAGAGACGAGCTGATTTGGTCTGCAGTTGAAAATCTGTTGAGATTAACCAATAAAATATTAGTCTATTGACTATTTAAAGTTGCTGACAATGAACCGTAGCACAGGAAATCTGAAATATTTTAGGAAATAGTGAAATATTTTCAAATATGATGTATTAAACTGAAACTTCATTTAATATTTGCACAGTTAATTGTAAAAGAAATACTGCCAAATTTGATACATCATTTATTTATACATTTTAACTAAAAATGTATTACATTTTTAGTTTGCAAATGTTTTGTGAATAATTATGAGCTTTTGGTATACTTTGGTTATATATGTTTCTTAATGATGCATTAATCACACATTTCTGTTTTTTTGTGTTGCGTCCAGGTTTCACGCCTCCTGGAATGGACAGGTCATCTCCAGACAGCAGTCCAGTACATGGCTTTGTGCGTCAGGCTTCGGTAACCACCGGATCCAACATCCCCATCATCACAGAGCTAGGTAAACTACTTTCCACCTACCTCCAGCACAAATATTGCATGCCATACCTTGTAACCTCAAATCAGCTCATAATTCATTCCCAGACATTGACAAACAGAGCTGATAATCCAAGACCCTCATTCTGCTTCCAAAAGTTCCAACTCATTCAGTGTCAGACTGACTGAGGAATGCGTCGTCTGGAATTTTTGTTTCCCTTCAAGTCTACCTTAATTTTTTTTTTTTTTTTTTTTTTCTGCATTACTTGATGCGGCTAGTTGCTTTCAAACGACAAGTCGATTTGAAGATGTCAGGCAGGCACTTTTAGGACAAAAGCTCCATCTCCTGCAATTTATTCACTAATGGACAAGAGAAACTCAGCTGGATGGAGAGGGTGAGAGAGGGAGAAAAGGTAGAAGGACAAAAAGTGCCTTGGTTGCAAAATATGTCCATTTATTAATAACAATGCCACTGGTTGTATTCCCACTGGTGATGGGGACTCATGAAACTTTCAGATCTCTAAGGAGCCTTCTGAAACACCAGAGACCAGCTACTTTGTCTCCCATGACTCAATTAGGGAGCAATGGAGCGTGAGGCCAACTAAGAAAAGGCCAGAAAGAGAAAGCTGCTACCTAATGCGACCCTGCCCAGCAATTATCTGAATGGTGGTTCTCCCATTACGCTTGCTGACCACACAGATGATTGTCCAAACCAGATAGTGAGGTTGGAGTCCCATACTTGAATGTTAGCAAGCACTACCATTGCACAGCTGCATTCTTTCTTGCAAGCATCAAATCTAGATGTGATAACATTGTCCCCCAGTTAAGGAACGAGCAAGAGAGGAGGGTGCCTGCATGTCACTGGAACCATGTGGTGTAATTACATTGTCATATCTTCAGGTTACAGTGCCAGGAGCAGATTAAAGCTCAAACATAAAAACACTCCCTATCAAAGGTGCATGATCAATTTTCCTTGCATGGCGTGTGAAGAAGGTTTGTTGGTGGATAAGACCTTGTTTATCCCTTGTACTGTGCTACCGTGATAAAACTGATTGCGGTTTTAAATGGTTAGTGCTGTGACACCTATGTCTTTGTTTGCACTTTAATCCGGAGACACTGGAGAACCATGAGCGTAATTCTGGAGTCGACAACAATACTTTGACTATTTTTTTTAAAAGCCTTTGAAAGTGTTTCAATAACAATGGCATCTCTCCCCCTCTTTGCACTGTCTCATCACTGTTAGCTAAACCTGGCAAACTACTGCCACTGGTTTCTCTCAGTCAGGAAAAAAAAAGTGGAACCAGCATACAAATGATAACAGAGCTGGGTAAGCTGAGCCTTTGTCCTCTGCTGCTGTCAGTTCCCTTACTCCACTGCTCGGCTCCTCATCAGCTTGCCTTGACTTATCTGGCTGCACTCAAGGCCCTTGTTGCTCCCATGGCTTCACTTTAAAAAAATTTTTATTCTTCATTCTGGTTGAAATTGACGGCCCTTTTTTAATGATTTTTCCCTCCTTTTTTGTGTTTATAGTGCATCACGAGCCCTTTGATCACGTGCAGTATCTCCGTGTGGCTGTTTTCATAGCAACATGCTGCCCAGCACCTCCACTCCCCTCCCATTTCTCTTCCAAACACTCTTGCACGCTGGGCTTCCCCGCCCTTTACCCTACCCCACCGTTCACTCTTTTGGCCAGGCCTGATTGATTCATTGTCACTTTGATTAACATTTTAGTTCCACATTTTACAGGAAACCACTAGTAAAATCCATTTCAAATCTGAAAAAGAAGCAACTAGGGATGCACGATATATTGGCATTACCAACAGTATTGGCTGATTTTAGTCACTTTTTAACACGCTGGTAATGTACAAACTACTATAGGTAAACCTGGGCCAATATTGATACCCAATGTTTTTTTCCATCTTGTTGTCGTTTGCATGTGAAGGGGAGGGGAGGGGGTTGGCCATGTAGTATTTGTATGGGCATCTAACAGTGATAATGATGTAGCACAGGATTGTGGGTTGTTTAACTGAAGCAGAGAAGGAATGTCAGTGTTGTGGTTGTTGTTGATTTAGTGTTGAAAGGGTTGGGAAATATTTATAATATTGATAAATAATGGTTATCAACCATAACAGCAATATGAAGATCGGATATTGATATTAGCCCAAATTTTTATCAGTGCGTCCCTAGAAGCTGTATTTCTTTTTGTCATTTATATATTATTTGCGATTTGTTCATATTTCGAGATTTAAACTAAGGCTTGTGAGATTTTTATATATATAATTTAAATTATTTAAATTAAGAAAAATGAAACTGATACATTATGTAGATTCATTACACACAGAGTAGTGCATTTCCAAGCTAATAAAAACCCCAATTTAGTTTCTAATAAAACCTGATTATTAGAAAAAAGGATATTTAATACAGAAATGTTAGCCTACTTAAAAGTATGTAGTATACAGTATATGCACTTAATATTTTATCACAATACTGTATCAATGGAGCAGGGCATTGAGGCGGTCAACCTGTGGTTCAGCCTTCGGTTTATCTGTATTGTTAGGACTTCTGTCTTTTATCTTCCTGCTGACAATACACTGTATATTTTCTATGGTTTTTATTAATCACAGTGATAGCATGGTCATTAAAACAGGTGCTGATACTTTTGGCAGTGTGGGTAGGTGCTAAGTCCTGTTGAAAAAACAAATCTACATCTCCACAAATCTCGTCAGCGGAGACGAGCAAGTTCACAAAAAATCCTGGAAGGTGGCAGCACAGACTTATTAATTAATAATTCATTAATTTGGTAAGACACAATGGACCAACACCTGCAGATAGCATGGCTCCCCAAATCATCACTGACCAAAGAAACTTATACTGGACCTTCCACTCAATGTTCTATTTGGATACAGCACTTTGTGAACAGTTACCTTGTATGGCTTTACCTTCCTTGTGTCAAAGCAGCACCCATTTACATGACTGTGTAGGTCATAACAGGGCAATAACAATATTTTTATGTAAACATTAGTTTTTTTATTGTTAATATTCTTTATTTACTGAGAAACTTATTTTTTGTTTTTTGTTAGTTATAAGCCAAAATGATCAAAATGAACAGAAATGGATGCTTAACAAACATAAATCTGTGTGTAATGGAGATATATAATCTGGACTCTTCACTTTAAATAATTGAATTACTGAAATAAGTCAACTTTTTGTTGATATTCTAATTTATTTAGATTCACCTGTAATGTTGGTACTTCAACCTCTAATCCATACCACACTGATATGATTCACACTGAACTAATTCACTTAGCAGACTACATTTACACCTGATGTCCAAATGATCAAAACTGTGTTGTTACCTGACTTTAATTTGAATTTCAGGGTACAGGTAAACATGTAAGTTTGTCAAGCAATGATGATGTGACAAACACATCCATCAAGGAAAACTTTGAAAATCAAAGCATGATATGATAAGTGCACGATGTCCTTATGTGACGTAATAGCCATTGTTGAAGTTGCAGTAAAATATATTGAGAAGTTTTCCTAAGCAAATACATTCTACTGGCAACATCCTGCCAAATTTGATCACTCTTGCTTAATTGAAATTTAGAGTACAACAATGCGTAAGATATATAGCACCACAAGTGGTGGGGCGAAGAAAAACAAAATATAATGCATTAAAACTGGGTCCTTCTGCAATGGTTACTACTGAGTCTGAATAAAATACTGTAAATGAAATACTTCTAAAGCTGTGTGTGAGAATGCCCTGCATGTTATGTAAAGGAAACATTCCTTCATATTTAAGCTACAAGTTACCATAAATACACAGCTCCCCCGACAAGTATTGGAACCTCTGATAGAAATGTTAAAGAACTTTAAATAAATAAACTTTTTGTTTCAGCAGCATATTCTCACAATGAAAAATTCAAAGAAAATCCACCCATAAGTTGGGTGTATATCTATAATTGTTAAAGTATCAAATTGTCAAGCAGATGCTATTTTATGATCTCTTCTTCTCCGGGGGTATAAATATGATCTGACACAGTGACGTATTTCTTGGAGCCACTTATTTAAGACACAGTTATTTATGGATTAGTATGAAAAAGAAAAGAGAGAAAGAAAATGTATAATTTTGGACTTTATTTTCTATTACATTGTCTAAAAGTTGTATCTACCGTCCATCTACCCATCCCAAATTTATGGCCTGATAAATTCATAGCGAATTTGCAGCAAATTTTTTGATGTGAGATTATACTACTGCAAAAAAAAGACAAGATGTTTTGCACCTTGTCTTTTTTGTTTATTTTTGATGATTACAGAGACTTTGTTTTTTTTCCTCAGGTTTTTAACTCAGGGCACAGTGTTGTTTAGGCTATTGAAAAACATCACTATTTTACAATCTAATGTAATTTTCAACACAGCAGGACAAATGTACCTGAGTCTTTTCCTCTTACATTACTGTCAAATAACCAAAGTCAAGATGAACTAAATGTTAAATATTTCTTAACTCTTCGGCGTGCTGGTGTATGTATGTCGAGATGTAGCCCTCACTTTGACCTTCTGTAACTCAGCTTTTCTTTCCATCTCTCAGTGAACGACTCTAACGTTCAGTTCCTGGACCAAGACGATGACGACGACCCAGACACGGAGCTGTACCTCACTCAGCCCTTTGCCTGCGGCACCGCTTTTGCTGTCAGTGTACTCGACTCCCTGATGAGTGCGGTGAGCTTTTCAACTTGCTGCAGAATCGCTGATTTAACATTTCATTGCACAGTTTATCATGTTTGAGCTCGTACTGTTCTGCGAGAGCCCTTTCAAAGTGAGACAGAAGTTGTTGATTAATTTCCAAATATCAGAGACTTTCCTGCTGGAGTAAATATAGAAATGAGGCACATATAGTGTTTTTGCATTTGAAGCGTTCAAGAGTTTTGGTAATTGAATCAGCTCAGCACATTGATCACATCCACATGCCAGGTCTATTGACTTCTAAAACAACATTTGCTATATGGCTGTCATGAATTTGACTTTCATGAACCTCATTAGATCTTTCAACAATAAATGTTGAAGGCTATCATAACAATGATGACACAAGCATGGTTATAACAGTTCAAATAAACCCTCTTCCATCTTTTGACAACAGCGTCACTTCACTAGGGATAAAATTACGAAGGAGATGGAGGAAAGTCTTCTGTAAATCCTCCTTCCCCCATCTCATGACCAACTATAATTCTTTCCCTTGCCAATTGCTGGTGTGATGACTTAATTCCTGCAGTCATCCAGCTGAATGAGAGGTTAGGGGGCTGAGAGGTGCTGAGCTGCGCGGGGAGTAAAACAGGCGTCAGCTGTAGTCTGGAAGTGGTCAAAGGTGAAGCCGGCTAATGGACACTGCTCATTCATCATGAAGCTCTGCAGGCCTGTCAGGGGCCCAGAGAGAGGCGCTGCCACTCTGGCCTCGCTGCCGAGTGACAATGGCTGTCTTAGCACAAGGAAAAAGTCGGGCCTGAAAAGCTTGAAGGACAAGTGAACCAGGCATCTAGAGAGGGCAGTCAAACTGGTATCCCAGAAGAAAAAGGAGCTATTGTTCAGTGTGTAGAACAGCATGCACAGAAGAATAGTGACAGTTTAAGTACTTATGCTGTTTTTTATGTAAAATGTCTATGAACACCATGAAATCAGATAAATATTTGTATTTAATGTTAAGTCAAAACCAAATAAATCTCCTTTTTAAAAGTTTTGAGATTGGTTCATCAATTATCTAGCCATACTTTGAATATATACGACCTTTACCTTGATGCAAAGCCAGTGTGGGTGTATGGAATATCTATTTGTGTGTCTAAAATTTCCAAAAGCGTAATTTTAATGTTGTTTCTTTTAAAAATAAAAATGTTTTGACTTTTGAATATATTGTCATTTTATATTGTGATTGAATATATTGTCATTTTGAATATAAATAGGTTGAGTAGAAAATGTCAGAAGTAACACAAGTCAAGTACTGTCAGACACATCAGGAGTTTTATTGTTTTTTTTTCTAAAATGCTTTTAAGGTCTCGAAACATTTAAGGTCTCGAAACATGTAGATGTGATCTTGTACTGGATATTCCATTGGGTACAGATGGGTTAAAAGAAGCCTATTAATATTATCTTTCCATTGTAATGGCACATTGCAGGATATGCATCATAAACTTGTTTACAAGTTGAAATAATGTAAAAACTACCAATTGTTCTGCTCTCTCAGTTCCTACTTAGATCAAACCAAAGTTTGTGGTTGTAACATGAAAAAGTGTGAAAAAATACAAAGCACTGTTATGGCAAAGTGAGTAAAAATCCATGTAACATTTTTTAAAGGTTTATATTAGGACTTCTGCATGTTATTAGAAGACGCGAAGAACAAAAATGTCTTAGACTGTGATTCAGAATTAATAATTGATGGACACATGTCATCAGATTTAAGCCCTTTTCTTTAAAGGTATGACCTCCTTAACTGGATAACCTTGATCTAAAATCAGCCTAAAGGAGTTGTTCAGAACATCTAAGAGGTTTGGAGCTAAAGAACAGGCAAGGATTTTCAGAAATATACTCAGGCTAAACCATGACAGGCTGTACAAAGCTAAATCATTTTAATATCAACTCTATAATTTATAGCAACCAAGTGGAGAAATGCTTGTAAGTAAGTCTATCACTGACTGAAATATGTAATGTACTAAAAAACAAACTCAAACCTTTCTGTCTGACCAACTTATTAATTAAAGAGAGTTACAACTGGCCCGAGGTTGTACAATAGGGCCCTTAGCAGGATCGATCTGGAGCCCATTTTCAGTTAAGGTCATCACTCACGAATATACCTGTTAAACTGTCCTTGTTTGATCATGTGTATGTTGCACAAATTGTAAAGCTGGGGATGTTTCTTTGTTTTACTCACTGGGTCTGGCATTTGTGTCTGTTGTTCAATGTTTCAGTACTGACAATGAAAAAGTAGGGAAAAGAGACCCTGCTTATTTAGTGGTGCTAACAGGTAATCATCAAAAATGGTCAGTTATATTTTTTCTAACATTTATAAGTGTGTATAAAATCCCACAACATCACAGAAACAAGCAACAGAAATTATCAAACTGGTGGCATTAAATTATGACCAATAACTTTAAATATTTGCTTTTGTATGTTTCCAAGTAATTCCAAGTCCAAAATTTGTCAGTTTTTCCAGATTTTAAATATCTTAAAAGTTTAAATAATTCCTCAACTTCATGAAGTTTTATGCTGCCTTCTATTTGTCTTAGAAGTCAGAGCTCAAATTAGAGAATGACAACACACTCGAGTTAAGTGCATGATGGGTGCAAGGCAGATAAGCTGTGAGATTTGTTGATTGCTGTTGTGCAAGCTGCTGTTAGGGAACAAGGTAGAAAAATATTTCTGTCCATTTTATATAGTCAGACACCAAAGGAAAATATTTAGAAACAGAAGTTGGACAGCACTGTGTATGCCACTGGTTTAATAAGATACAAACCTTCAGAAGTGCAAACGAATGGTTTATACCCTCATCGTATTCCACATTTTATATGCATACAAGGCAGCCATATTGGACGTAGAAATCTGATTAGGAAAATTGGAGTGTGCAGAGCTGCTCAAAGTTCAAACTCCAGTGGGTGTACATGCTGTATTTTGGACTGGGAATTTGGAAAACCAGCCTTTGACTAGAACTGGAGCGTATAATTTAGACATATTTTATATATGAGAACCAAAGTTGATTTGGAGTCCCCTATCTGGCTTGTGGGGTCCCAAGCAGATGCGTAGTTAATTTTCCCCTTGAATCAGTTCTGTGAAGAGTGGCCTAAAAAAATGCATAAGTTTTTTTTCCCTAAGAGTATGAGCTAATTTCTTTTTCAGATCTTTGCAAGGAGACATGGTAAAGGTCAGCATAACTGCCTGTCTTTTGCCCCTTTCTCATCTCACACCTCCCTAGTGCTGACTGGGGGAGTTTTTCTTTTAACAGAAAACCATCTGTGTTCTCTCCAGACGTACTTCAATGATAATATCCTCACACTAATTCGGACACTAGTCACAGGAGGAGCCACGCCAGAGCTGGAAGCCCTGCTAGCTGAAGAGAACGCTCTCAGAGGAGGCTACAGTACGCCACAGACGCTGGCCAACAGAGACAGGTGTCGCGTCGCCCAGCTGGCCCTGTATGACGGCCCATTTGCTGACTTAGGGGTAAGCAAATGCTTTGAGTGGAAATGATGTTTTGGCATTAACCAGCAGCACACATCTGGCCGCCTCTGCTTGTCGCAATCCTTAATCCTATGTGAACAACAGTAATCACAAAAAGCAGGCCTCAGTGGGCGGAAAACATTTCAGTCGAGGACAAAGAGTGCTACAAGGGGAACACCAAGTGGAATTGGTTCCAACCTGTTTTTACAAGGTGTTATTGTTATTCAGAGCTTACAGTTCTGCAGAATTTTTCCCTCTAGAATAAATTATGACATGGTGCAAAAACATTACTGATTGCTGCATTCTCCAGTGTTATAAGTTGGAATTCACTTGGAATAAAAAGATGATTGATTTTCATACTTTTACTGACACTGAAGGAGTTCATTAGCTAACACACTTTTTTTTGTTGTTCACCAGGATGGTGGCTGCTATGGCGACTTGTTCTGTAAAGCCCTGAAAACATACAACATGCTATGTTTTGGGATCTACAGATTAAGAGACGCTCATCTTGGTACACCAAGCCAGTGCACAAAACGGTACTGTATCAGAATTTTCTCTTTGTCAAAACTCATCATCTTTAGGAATAAAATGAGTCGAGTATCAGCCTTTACAATGTTTGGGTTTTTTTTGGGCCAGATATGTGATCACGAATCCCCCATACGAGTTTGAGCTGGTGCCCACAGACCTGATCTTCTGCCTCATGCAGTTTGACCACAATGCTGGCCAGTCACGGACAAGCTTATCCCACTCTTCCCACTCCTCCCATTCCTCCAGCAAAAAGAGTTCCTCGGTGCACTCTGTGCCTCCCTCCAATCGGCAGAACCGCAGCAGTAAGAGCAGAGAAGCACGTGAAAAACAGAAGTAGGTGCCACTTGTGTGTACTGTGTTCTGTTGATCTGCACGTTAAGTGTTTTACATGTGACCTGTGTTTTTTAGGTGTGTGTATTTGTGTGCAGGCTGTGATGACAGATGCAATGTAATGTGTGGTTTGTGCTGGGGTGTTTTTTCTTCGCTATCATCTGCATGCAGTTTTCACTCTCACATCATAGCGATCATAACAGAAAAAACACGAAATCAATAAAACTGCTAGAAAAACGGTTCACACTTGTTTCTTATTGATTCTTGGCAGAGCATATAATTTAACTTCTTGCTTGGATGACACTGATTGTTGTTGGAAACAAGCTTATAGTAAAAATGTCACCATAACAAACATTTAATATGTTGCTGGGTCTGCCTGTTATATCTGTGCAGCTGTTTTCTGTCTAACTTGGTGTATTTGTGCTTTTTGTTACTGTTGTTTAGTGGTTATTTGTGCACATGATCAGTGCCAAGATCATGGATGTATTGTTTAGTGATGTATAGTGGGATATATTAAGATTAAAGAAAATTTGCCTTTTAGATATGCTACTACTCATAAGATCATTCATCATTTGCAGTGTTATTTTCTCAGTCATGGTGCATCTGTCGTGCTTATTTGCATGTCCATGTTCAGCAAGGCTTTTATTTCCTGTTCTGTTTATTATTCAGTTATGAAATTATTTCAAGTTTAGTGAAAGAACCTTACTTGTGTTGCAGCACCCACCACATTTATTGGCATCCCTGGCAAAAAATGTGAAATAACCCTTGGAACTGGATATTTCATTGGAGTAGCATAATCTCACACTACAAAACTGGAGAAACATCCAACCAAAATATGTTTGTTTTAAATACTAGTGCCAAAGTTATTTGAAACCTAAACAGTTATTTTGAAATGAATGTAAGTTGTAATTTGCGCTTCACTTTTTAAAGATGATTAAAGTATCTAGGATTTTTTATGAGTAGTGCATTGCTTCCTTAGTTTCCCTGGAGCATAAACTTGAAGTAAGACAGAAACATTTCTTTCAAAATTGGAGTATTTAAACTTTCTCTTAACTATAGCTAATCAGAGCAATAATTAAAAACGTTAAGGGGTATTTATAGTTGAAGCCAGATGTTTACATACAATGTATTAAATGACACGTAACATTTTTTTAAATTATGAAATGTGAATAAAATGTTATTTAGGTCAGAATTATTTCTGTTTGCTAATGTAGGAATAATTAAAGATAATTTTCTGAAATTTTTATTTGACTTCAAATAAAATTCAGAAGTTTATATACAGCTCCTTAATATTTGGTAGAATTGCTTTTTAAACTGTATGACCAAGATCAAATGTTTCTTGAGAGTATTTCTCTATAAGCTTCTCACAATAGTTTTCTGGAATTTTGATCCATTCCTCCTGACAGAACTGGTGTGAGTGAGTCGAGTTTGTAGGTTGTCTTGCACATGCCTTTTCAGCTGTGGCTGCAAACAATTCTCTTTGGGACTAAAATAAAGGCTTTTTGTTGGCCACTTAACAACAATGACACTGCTGTCCTTAAGCTTTGTAACTAACTTGGTGTTAGGGTCATTGTTTATTATATAGACTCATTTATATCCAAGGTTTAGCTTCTTGACTGAAGTCTTGTGTTGTTGCTTCAATATTACCACATAGTGCTCTTTTCTCACAATGACATCTATTTTGTATAGTCCCTCTGCAGTAAAACACCCACTGAATACAATTCTTCCACCCTTTACTTAACAATTGGGATGGTGTAATGAAGGTCAACATTAGGCCAACATTTTTGTCTTAATTCCATGAGATGACCTTAGTTTTTCTCCAAAAACAAAGGTCTTTATACCACAGTGCATTTGCAAACTGTCCATCTCTGGGACACAGAACCTGTCTTCTTCCTGATAAATGGATATTCCCATGGTGTTTATACTTGGATATAATTGCTTGAACAGATGACTTTGGCACCTTCAGGTGTCTTCAATTTTCTTGTACCCAAGGATAAACCAGACCTGTGGAGATCCACAATTCTCTTCCTGATATCTTGATTGATTTGTTTTGATTCTTTCAAGATGTCACACAAGGAAGCGGCATGTTTGATGTGTTGCCTTACATCCACAGGTGTATATCCATTGAACTCAATTGTGACTTAACCATCAGAAGCTTACAGGGCCATATCATCATATTTGCTCTTTTCAATTGTTAATTAAAATTTCTGAATTTGAAGAGACTAATAAAGTAGCATTGAGCTAATAGAAATAATTTTGGTAATCCTAACTGACCTAAACCAAGAAAACATTAGTCTACTTTAAGATAGTAAGTCAGAGTGAAAAAAAATGGTTACGTTTTTTTTTTTTTTTTTTTTTTTTTTTTTTTTTTTTTTTTACATTGTATGTAAATATTTTGTTTCTATTGCATCATTATTTTTAAAATGGTCTAATGTCTGGAACTGAAAAACATGTGTTGAAGAAAAAACAAGAATAAGATAGCCAAGTACGTTGCTGGGTGTTCTGACAGAGTGATGGTGATTGGTCTGGATTGCTGAAATTGGGCATCAATCCATAACACAAGGGACACTAAAGACAAAAATAGTGACAGAAAAGTCAGCGCCAATTTGAGTTCATAAATTGGAAATTTATCTGTGATTTATTCAGTGGGGAGGACAAAATCAGGAAAAATATTGTCTGAGGACAGTAGCTTGGAGACTTGAAAAACTGGCATGCTACATAAACATTTAAAAGTATTCCATCATGAGTCTAATCTGCCATGTATTCACCTCAGTGGGGAACAACAGATTAAAAACATTAATTCAAATCATAAAACATTTTACAGCACTGAGGTTAAACATTGCAATTTCTGCTCCAAAAATTGTTATATCTTTTGATTGGGATTCTGTTCCCTCACTGAATAAATGTTCTCAATTTAAAGGTTGAATTTTTTCTAAAATTTGTGTGAGGCTATGATAATGCAATAAATTATTAACTTATTTTAAGCCACAAGTCAGACGGTGCAGATAACTGTGAAGGATGCTGTATTTATTTGGCTTTTTTTCTCCCCTAAAATAGTCATTTCGAGATAGGAAGTTGAAGTCATTTTAAAACCGTGACTCATACTAAAAGCATGCAGATTTGTTTTGGTTATACTCAAGAATTACCAAAGTGAATATGAGGCATTCTCAATACATCTTGAAATTAAGATGTATTAAACTGCCCAATGCAGAAGTGACATCATGCAAGCTTTACATAGAGTGGTTAGTAATTTTGTCAGTTGTGTATTGACTGTAAATATTACTTACTTACAGTAGATTACTTACCTCTTTTTTTGAAGTGCAACAAGGATGAATAGAATGGGCCAAGGTATGCAAGTTAACGATTCTGCATGACTTAGCAACTTTTACCTGGGGTTCTGCTTCATAACTATGTCCCCTGTGGATATTGTTATGATGAGGGGAGTTTGTTTCCTTTATTATTTTCTCCAGATGTTGAGCAAACCATGCCTCAGTTTAAGCTTTGCTTTCATGTGGAAAGCAACATGTCTGCTGCTGCTCCTGACTCCTACCTGCCATGATCAGGCCCATCTCCACATTGCATGAGGCTGAGATAATACCTTCCCCAATTTTTTGTGCCTTTCCCTTAGTTGATGATCTAAGTATTCTTTTTATCTGAAATGCATTCTTTCTTTACATTATTTTTCATGCCCCTCTTTTATGATTTATTTGAACTTGGGATGATTTGCATTGTGTGAGAGGTCTGTGTGTCTGCATCTTCCCTCTTGTTTGAATGCTATCAGACAACTTGTAGCAGGCTTTAAGATGTCACACGTATGTTCCCATGCAGTGCAGTAGGTTACTGTTTTTTCTAGCAATTGTTTAAAGCACAGAGTGGCAACAAGTTTTTCAGCTGTGCAAACCCACATGTTAACTTACATGTAGGTCAGACTCATTCAGTTCTCCCCCTCCCTGATGCAGTCAATTTACTTACCGTTTCACAGAACTTAAAAGAAAGTGTGTCCTGCCCTGTGCCATTGGTCACACTGAAAAAGTGGGAGGGATGACCAATTTAAAGTTTATATTAAAGAGGGGGATATGAGTCTGTAAGTTCCCTCCTTGTAACCCTGTGCACCTGATATGCTGGTTAGAGGCGACATCACTAAGTTTACCGTATCCACAGCAGACCACGGAGAGAGATGGCAGACATCTTGCTTCACCTCAGGCACAGTTCTACACATCAAATGTCTGTGCTGTAACACAACCCTGCAGCCTTAACACACAAAACCTCACAAATGAATCTTCACACATGCAAGCCAACGCACACACACACACACACACACACACACACACACACACACACACACACACACACACACACACACACACACACACATACTTTGCTCCACCTAGCAAAGTTAAAATTTGATGTTACAACTTGAATCTGAAAGGGAGATGAAAGGAGTGAAGAAGAGTTTACAAACTTCTGACAGTTGGCAATACAACCTTCTCTCACCTCCGAAATCTTGTTCTTTTAAACATGGAAAAAAAAAATCTAAAACAATAAATATTCTGTTAAATCTCCTTTCTACTCTGGAACTGACAGTGATTTTTAAAAAGGCTTACTATGTGAGATACAGCTAACTGTAATTTACCACCCTAAAAACCAACTTACTGAAGAATAAACATTCATAGAGTGTAGGGGAAAATAGCCAGATTGCTTTTACTTTCCTGATCATGTTTAGAGATATCCAATTCTAGGATTTTCTCAACCACCCACATGAACTCTTGATAAAGCTTGAGACAAATACTGTAAATGTATAAAGCATGTTTGAAATTAAACACATTAACATTTTTGTTTTATTTTCCTACACCAAATTATTTTATTCAAAACAACTTACAAATAACATCTAAATAAATACTTTCAATTTGATTTGAATAGGACAACTCTTTTGGTGTTCTTATTGAGAACTAATTCAGATTAGTTGGTCCTGAGGGCTGAAGCTAACAGGTAGTCCAGGAGGAGCTAAGACCAAAGCGGATGCCTTAAAACTCTAGTCTGAAAATCTTATAGGGGTTTATGGGATTTTCACATCATAAGCCTCTTAATATTTACTTATTTATTTACAGAGTAGAGATGGTAGTAGGAGGAGGTGTGCCATCTATGGTCTTCCTGTGTGAAACATGTGTTAAGAACAAAGCATGTAAAATGTTTCCAGTCAAAGTACCTAGATATTTGAAAACTGAGGCAGTATAAAAACCATGAAAAAGCCAATAAAGAAAATAAAATAGCACTTACTTAAAACACTGATCTAGTTAGCACCTAGATCAGTGGTTCTCAACCTTTTTTGGGCCAGTTCCCCCCTATCCACCATCCAAATCCCTTACCACCCCCCATCAAATAAGATGTAGGCTACTTGCACTGAATATTATTTTATTATTTATATTAATATTAATATTATTATTGTCATTTTTGTTGCTGTTATGATTATTATTGTTGTTTCTGTATTTATCGTCAAAAATGTTGGAAAAACAAAAGCACATCACTGAATTATTAGATTCCCAGGGAACAAAAAAGTCATGTGAACAGAAAATATTTTACAGGTGTCTAAGAAAAATGCAACCAAATTAGGCAGTCCTAACAACAGCCAATCAGAACGACTTCAAATTCCAATTCAAACTTCGATTAATTATCATAAACAGCAGCCATTTTTTTTTTTAATGTTCTGTGCCATTTTCAGAAATGGTAGTTGCTAAGTCTTGCAAAAAATGACCAGACAAAATATGCACAACAATAACAATTTAAACTTGGAACTACTTGCGAAAAACTATGGTTTGCAACATTAGAACATGGCTAGAACTGTAACTATAACAATCATAACTCTTCTTCAGTTTTTCTGTCAACTTCTTGTGGTGCAGCTCTGTGCTGCCTTCAGGAGAATGGGATGTCAGAGTATCATGTATAAAATTTCTCTCACATGGCATTTACTGTGTAAACCAGTGCTTGAGATGGAAAAATATAAGTTCCGGTACTCCTTTTAATGTCATACAAATGTGGGACACAAACATGGATGATATTTTTAAATAGACCTGTTTATTGATTTATAGATCAATAGTTTTACAATACAGAAATTACAAAGAACAAATCTGGTTCTTAATCAAGTCCACAAGTCAAATTGAAAGTGTCATGGAGTCACTTAACAGCCTCATGGCATTAATATTGACATGAAAAATAACACTGAAAAAAATAAAGATATAAAATAAAATCTCATTAAAAATGTAAAGAAGTGATAAATCCCTTATTACTATTACTATTACAGTCTGTGTAATATATTTCTTCTTAGTATGGGGTGTAGTTTCAACAAACCCATGGCACTTCAACAATATTATCCTACTGTCCTGAAAAAAATCCATCCGTCCGTCCATCCATCCGTCCATCTGTCTATCCATCCATCTGTCTATCCATCTATCTATCTAAGTTCTTGCCATATTCTGTTCAGTTCCCTGTATTAATTATTGCTCATAGGGTCTTATTCCTCTGTGTTTAGTTTAGTTTCCTAGGTTGTTCTTGCATTTTGTTCTTTGTTCATTTCTATTTAGTTTTCTTAGATTAATGTTAGCCGTTCTTGGTTTATTGTTATGTTTACAGTATTGTTATGTTTACAGTGTTCACACTCACTACTAATCTTCACCCATGTCATTCAGCTGCGCCATGTGTTTCACCTGATCTGCCACTCATTTAAGCTCTTGATTTTTCCCTGTTCAGAGCTGGAATCTTTGCTTTCATGTCCTGATTCACAGTTAGTTCTTTGCCCCGTTCTATGTCCTAGTTTTCCTGTTTCTGAGTTCTGTTGTGTGAATAGCTGTCAGGGAGCATATCGATGGGGAAACACAGACCGAGGTAATACCTGTTACAACAACGGAAAAAGTCTGGGTATGCTGATGGGTAAAATTCAAAAGTGCTGGTACTAGCATTTCACCATTTAAAGAACTGGTGGTAACTATGGAAAATGAAGGCTCTCTATGTAAAATTACCCGTGGAAGACTGTCTTTCTTTAAATGGGTTCATTTCTCTGAGTGATACATCATGAGCGCATTGTTATTTTACTAATTACACATTTACAAGAGTGATATTCTATTGTTTCTCTTCCCTTGGAAGCATCCAGCATCCAGACGAAGATTAAAACATTTTTCAATACAAGTTGTTTTGTTGACATGACCACAGCACTGCCAAAGCATGTGTTCAAAAACTTACAATAAAACATAATCTAAAACGCCTTACAAGTAGATCACACCAAGGCCATCAGCTGGTGTAACACCGAATTGATACTGCGATCAAGCTACAGGTGCAAGAGCATGGAGCTGCGCCAAGAAGCTAACAGAAACACTGTAGAGAAGAAGAGTTACCACTGATGCAGTTGCAGCCATGCATGTTTTAATGTTGCTGACCACAGTTTTTCGCAAGTAGTTCAAAGTTTAATCTGGTGTTGTTGTGCATCTTCGGTGTAAACTTTACCTTAAAGCAAACAACCCCAAAAGAATCGCTGCGCCCCCCTTTCATAAATATTTCTGTCGTACTACCACCGTTGAGAAACACTAGCCTAGATCATCAATGGAATTGTCATGCTGCAGTGCACTGATACAGAACAGACTTCTGGACTTAAATGACCTGTACTTGTATAGCGCATAATCAAGTCCAGAGGACCCCAAAGTGCTTCAAAATACATTCAGTCATTCATCTGTTCACGCACACATTCACATGCTGATTTACTCCAGAGAGGTAATCAGAAGCATCAACATTCCTGAACAGAGCAGATTCGTAAAGCAATGCTGGGCGCTATGCCATGAAGCATCAGCTGACAAACAGATGCTACTAGTATGAACTTTTTAAAAAAGAAAATAGGGGAAAAATATTTTTTGGATGGATGTATGACATAGTCTAATGGGAAATATTTGTATGTTCCGCTCTCAGAATGTATTTCACCAGGAAGATCATTGGTGGCATCTACCTCCGACCTCCATTTCCTGTGTAAATAATCATTGGCATCTCTGAAAAAAAGGAGCTAATGCAAATATGACAAGGGTGAAAAGATTAATAAAATAGAATAAAATTAAAATTCTGATGCTCTTGCAAGTTGTTTGAGGAGGATAGACTTGAACTGTTAGAGGAGATCCACTTTTATCTTAAACCCCCCTCCCCCCTCCCATTGCTAGCTGTTAGCTTTAGCCTCTGGGACCAGCTAATCTGGAATTAATCTATATTAAGATTCAAAAACATCTGTCCACTGCAGGTAAGATACTTATCCTTATAATTTTTTAACAGAACCTCATATCAAAAGTCCTAACCTATACCTTTAAGTTGCTGTGTAGTTAAGCATGAAAAATACCCTAATACTCATCTTGTATAGCAAATGAACAGTTTCTTCGAATTGTCTTCTTAAAAAAATCAACACTACAAACTCCAAACTGGTTTTAGATTAAACAATAGCAATTATGATGATCTTATGCTGATCAGTGTTTCCCAGCCTACCTCTTCATAGGGAAACTGCCTTGTAAGTGTTACATGTTTCTCTGCTTCAGAAGGCCTTGCAAAGCTGGGTAGAAGCTGTTGAAGTAATTTATCTGTTTTAACTGTTTGTAATAGAGCAGGATAGCTCCTAAAACATGTAGTTACATTAAAAAAAAAAAAAGGGGAAAAAAAAAAAGACATCCAATATCAGGTTAAATTGTTCCGGATCATGCCCAATTTTTAAACTTAGCAGCAAATGGTTACCCCTAACCCTAACCTTCTATTGACAAATTATCTCTGCTTTAGCTGTATGTGCTAAGAAAATAGTGGCCAACACTTTTGGTATATGCTAGGTTCTAAATGGACTAACATTGCATAAAATCTTGATATATGGTTTTAAAAGTCCATTAAAGATTATACTTTTTAAAACTTCTTTTTTTAACCAGGAAATGGAGGTTCTAGCAAAAATGACAATTGCTACAGACAATTCTAGGTACAAATATAAAAAAAAATTATGCACACTAAAACATCGATGGTCACTAAACTATAAGCAACGGTTCAGTAGCATGTTCAACAATGAAACCAAATAAATTAAAACTATTGCATTCAGTTGTCTGACTAAAGTGTTTAATATTGATACTAATATTTAAAATCACAATCCTCATCACATTATCAACATGTACATTATCTTAATTCTTGGATGTACTATTCGGTAACCTTTGATTTTCTTAAACAGTTGGATGGACTTTTATTGGTCTTTATGGCCTTATCTGAAATAGAACTTAATGACCAAGATGTTTAAGCTCACAGAGTTGTTGGGACTTTATGACAATAAAAACTGAGGAAAATACGAGTTAACTGCAACAACTATTGTAATCACAGTATTCTATGACAATATTTTGATTGCATTTGTTTCTGTAATTGTACAGCCCTAACTCCCTGAAGCGAGAAGTTTGCTGCATAAATTTAAAACATTATTCTTAGTTCAGTGTTTTGGTGGAAACTGAAATCTCTTAGATGTCTTCAAGCCTGTTAACATAACCAAATCTTTGATTCTGTTACACTATAGCAACTATATTATTACTGTATCTTATCCTACTGAAATAACTATTGTCACAGTATATGCCACAAATCCTACCACATTATTACATGTGCTTTCAAAGTTCTATTGGAAATGTATGCCACTAAGTGAACTTCAAATTGGCTTCTAATAGTTTTACAAACCTTACAGTTTGAGATTAATCATAAAACAGTGCCGTGCCAATATTGATCTCACTTAAACTGAGGCATTTTGGTTGTAAGTAACCTGATGTTGCAAACATTTCCAAGCTGACTCAGTGCTTTTTTCCTCTTCTGCCTTGTTCCCTTTAGAAAAGAAATGGTTTACAGATGAACCGGAAAATGCCTACCCAAGGAACATTCAGATCAAGCCCATGAGCACTCACATGGCCAACCAAGTCAACCAATACAAATCCACTAGTAGCCTGATTCCACCAATCAGAGAAGTTGAAGATGAATGCTGAACAGGAGCGGGGGGGTTTCTTTGCTAACTCGCCAGACATCTGTGCGCTCTGTCTGAGGAGACAAGCAGAGATCATCAGTGGAGATGTGACGATAATACCAACAGGGGTATTGAAGACTGACACATTTTTCTCCACTCTTTCTTCCAGTCAAGGGTTGGACAGAAACACGGACTAGAAGGAATCTCCTGTGTGTATACCCTAAATGTTAATTCCATACTTTGAACTCTGTTTAATTTATAAATGTATCCATAGAGATGTACATAATGACAATCAAACAAGCACTGTACAGCCCTTTCCCCTAGCACTTTTTGGAATTATTTTAAGATTTGGCAAAAAAGTACTTCCTAATATTCTTTGCAATAGTTCACTTCTTCACAAGACCATGGATTAAGGTGGTGGTACGTTATTGGAGAATGAGGATTGAAGTGATACACTGATAATATCAACTCCCAAAGATCCACCCAGATGTCACGTAAAACCAGTTGGTTTCCTTGTCATCATATCTTCTGTCTGCTTCTGTTATCTATTTGCACTAAAACAAAAAAAATCATCTTTTGACAGAACAACTGGAACCTCCCACCCTTCCCATCAGTAAATTGTCTCAGAGGAAATTGATGTGTGGATGGAATGAAGGAGGAAAAGAAAGGGAAGGGGTTCTGGGCTTTGGATGCATACTGATCTTGTTCTTCGGTTGTTATCCATCATGTCGTTACTTATGGTTTCCAGATTTACCTTCAGTCATCATTTTGAGCAAGAGCATTCCAGCCCTGCAGAACATAATCACTTTGGAAAGAAGAACTCTATTAACTCAGAGAATGGTAAAATGAAGGTTCATGCTACCTTGAAAGACAACACTGTACCCATATGTTTTCTGCAGATATGTCAAATACTAAGGCTGAGATTCACATTCAACCTCACATGTGTGCCTAATCCCTGTTTACAGCACACCGTGGAGGTTCCTACACAAACAGTACCCTTACCAAGCTCTTCCGTCTGAACCCTCGGAGTAATAGAAAGAAAACAGAATATAATATTTTAACACTATTTAAGGAATTTCTGTCCCATGTAGAATTATCATGTTCAGGTTTGATCAGTCTAAGAGTTTTAGATTTTCAACAAATGCAGTCTAGGTTAAACAAAGATGATGAAATTGCCTTTTAGTTTAACACAATTGGAAACTGCTAATTGGACACATTTTCTCACTCTGTTTACACTGTTCAAAAACGTGGCGGCACTCACTAACCATTGACTGGATGTGCAAATAAATAGAAAACCCAGCCTGCCCCCAAGTGCTGGTGATGTCTCCTATGGCGTGCCACCCTGGGAAGTGGGCCATGGTCCACATCAAAAACTGCCACTGATAATATAAACTTTAGGGGGTGGTTGATTGGCCTGAAAATGTAGAAAGTTTAAAGTCGAACCTGTTCACTCCATCATGCAGTAAGTTTTGTGTGTAAACTTGTGCATCTCAGCCACTTGTTTCTCCTGTGTCACTCTCATCACTGTAAAGCATCTACCCTCACTGGATTGTACGCATTGGTGCAGCCTGGAGGGAACTGCATGAATGATCTTAGTACTAAAGCAAAACTACTAACAGTAATAAAAACTAAAGGATTTGGATCTACAAACAGTGAAGTTGCATTAAAGTTAAAAAGAAAAGTCTCCAACTATGACTGATGTAGCATGAAAGGCAGCTGATTAGCCTTCCTAAACAAATTGCTGTAGGATCTGTGGCAGATTAGGGATCACAAAGAAGAGTGCTGCATTTTTTTTTAAATGTTTTTTTTTCTTTTTTGTTTCACCTTAAAGTTTATCTCTGTAGCAGGAAACGCCACATAGCGCATAAAAGTGGGCATTAATAGGCCCTCCTTTGATTGGAGCCACTGCCTGGCACAGGGTTGGCGCAGAGGCAGTTAAGAGCTTGGATGTTCTCTGCAGCCAATCCAGATCACCAATCCAATCACATGCCTCAAAAGTCTCAGGAGTTAACCAGCTGCATTCCATCTTGTAAGACTCAACCATAGTTGGAGGAAATGCAACAAGTCCACAGGCGGCATTGAAAAACACTGAAGATGTGTTTGTGTTCTTGATGCCAGCCTGCATGCACTTGTAGATCCAAATCCAGCTCGTATGGAGTAAACCTTCTTGAAATATGCTGGTGGATTTATATATTTAAACTTTATTTTATACCATAAGCATAACCAATTTGTATTTATTTTTCTAACAAAGAGTCTAGAAGAAATTGCTTTAGAAGATAGTCAAAATCTTTAACATATCAACTAAATTTGTGTTTGAAAAAAAAAAAATCACTATTTATTTTCACCCTTTTATTTTCGTAATCTATAAAAATATTTTCACCCCCTGCACCCTCTAACTAACAGACTGCATTGCTCTGAATCAGACAAAACTCACAGCTCAGCTCCAATGAGTGCATGTAGAAATGAACTTGAGCTCCCCTTAAGCATTGTTTAGGTGAATTGTGTCTATGGAACAATGTGTAAGGGTAGGTGTAGGCAAATCATGTTTTGGAGGGGGAGGGAATTCAGCAACTGGAGTGGTGAAGAGTCAAAGAAGATGAAGTTGCTCCCACTGTGTCCAGACCAGAACTAACTGACCTTCAGGAGATGTGTTTGACCTAAATTAGGTCTCTAGTGTGGTGAAAGAGGATGCGAAAACTACAGCACAGTGTGCTAGTGTTTTCATGAGACAAAATAATTTAATAAAACAAATAAATATGCCTGGGAGATGCTGTCTGTTTACTGCGGTGATTCTCTTCTATATAGACTGTAAAGGAAAAGTAACTCCAAACACAGGAGAACCTTTTGGAATATGGAAAAAAAATATTGTGCTGAATATGTTTGTGTAAACTCAACCCATGATATAGAGCACATGTCTTTCTCAAACAAAATGATCTGAGCTTAAGTGTCTGTCTATTGGGTGTAACTATACTGGCGCTTCATACACATTGTCCTGAAGTGAACTTTTGGAACTGTGATTACATCATTGTCACACATTGTAGCAAATAGATTTCTTTAAAAAAAAATGTGAGTAAAATATTTGTAGAATTGGGTTGTTTATAGCAGATTTGCTCGCCTGAACGCTAAGCAATTATTAATAACGTGACAATGACTCAAACTGAATTGACAAACTTAAAAAAAAATCTTGGGTTTTATTTAAGAATGCAGAGACTATTTAGGGAAAAGTAAGATCTGGTTCAACATCTGAGATGGAAGGTAGCACCAATTCAGCAATAGTTATCAAAAGATAGAACATCCTTAGCTTTCCTGGGTTTTACTTAGTTATAATCCAAGGTTTACATTCCATTTTGTCAGCTTGTCATTATCTGTCACAAACCGTCACAACAGCTTCTGATTTGTTTACACAGTACCTTTAAGGCATTTAATGCTTCAAACTGACAAATGAATTTATTTTCCATATACTTAATGACTGTGCTTTTTTTTTTTACCTTAGCCCCCATTGTGCAACTCATTCAAACCAGCATTATGAACAACACTGGACAAAGATGTGTCTTCTTCCTACACCTTTAGCAATGTCTTTGTATTGTATACCTCTAAAGCTTTTTTTTTAAGTGCCATGAAGCATGTGGTTGAATGAGCATCCTTCAGTCATCCAGCCAAATTTCTGACAAGCTAAGTCCAAGTGTTTTTTTTCCCCACAGGGAAAAACTATTTCTTGTACTGACATGGAGAACATCCAAGCCAACAATGCCTCCATGCCAGTACAGTGCCAGGCAGTGCTGGAGGAGGGCCCAGAATTAAGTCCCACTAAAGCGAAAAGTGGCATTCAGAAGGTTAGAGCAAATAAAGAAGGTTAGGTAAATAAAGTTACAAACCCAAGAGGTCAAATCACGCATATTGTCTCTGCTGTAGATCATGTCAAACTGTTCAGTAAGATATGGATGACTGAAGGATTCACACACAAGCCCGTGTGTTACATCACACATGGTTTTCCACTCAGAATATCTAAGATCAAAGAATATGATGCACCATATGTTAATGTGGCAGTATGTTGCATAAGTTTTTTTTTGGTATTGTCATTTTTTAGCTGTAAAAGATGAGTATAATTTATTTGCAGGAGATTGTACTAGATATGATATATAAGATGGGGAACAGAGGTAGGTCTCAAGTCTTAATAACACATTAAAATTGCGATCAGCAATTCTGTCCAAAATAAATGTTGCTTTTTATCATTTCAGGAAGATTTCAGAATATTACTGTTGATTATCCCAGATATGAGTTGTTGGCATATTGTCATTGCAGCATACAGGAGTCTGACATAGCATTCTAATTAGTTTGGATGTGTTTTAAATATGAAGGATAAACGGATTATTTGATGGTGCTGAGTTGATCTACCTGACTCTGTCAAATATAATCTGCTGATAAATATTCTGTCTTGTACAAAAAGTTTGTACATAGATTGTACATGGTTTCTTTTTGTATTTTCTCAAATTAAAATGGATGTATTTGTGTTCTAAAGTCTGGATCGCTGTCCTCTTTTCATTCCTGCCAGAAACATCCTCAGGTACTTCACTTATTTTTCCTGAACTATCAGACTGATGGAATGTATTTTTTTTTTTTTTCAAGTTATGTAAAATGCATTTGAGATAAAAAAAAAAAAAAGTTTTTTTTTTTTTTTTTATTAGATTAGTGTAGATTAGTATATATATATATATATATATATATATATATATATATATATATATATATATATATATATATATATATATATATTGACAGGAAGAAACCTCCAGCAGAACCAGGTTCAGTACAAATGGCCATCTCCCATGACTGACTTGGGGTTTGAGAAGACAGAGCAGAATGCACAGATGAACTGATGTAAGAATATTTTTGATGTTCATGAAAGTAAAAAGTTAAAAAGTTAATAGCAAGAGAGGGAGAATGATTAGTTGATGGCAGTATTATCTCAACTGAAGCCCTCCTCCGAGAAGGTATCACAGCCAATACAGAACGCCAGACCAGGTGTAGCTTCTATGGAGAGAAAATAGAGAAAACAAAAAGTTAACAGTTGAAATAACAGCAAATAATGCAAATTGAAGAGGAGTAGAAGAAGAAAGTGAGAAAAAGTGGTCAGTTTGTCCTCCAGTAGCCTATGCCTATGGCAGCATAGCTACAGAAATAGTTCAGGATAACTTAAGCCAGTTTAATAGACCAACACAAAGTGGTGCATCATTCTACATTTTGTCTCTAAATACTTCAATGACCATCGTGGCTGAACTCTAAAGTTCTAGTTTCATAAGACCACAGGACGTCTACAGACATCATAGTCTTTGTCCCAGCGTACATTTGCAAACTATCTCTGAGACATTCATCTGTTTTTTGATTGGTGTGATGATTAGAAATTACCATGGTGTTTTTACCTGCTGTTAATTGTTTGAATAGATTTAACGTGTTATATTAAGGTACCTGGAAATCTACCCAAAATTGAACCAAACTGGTGGTGGTCCACAATTCTCTTCCTGATATTTTGGCTGATTTAATTTCGATTTATCCATCATGTTACACAATGAAGGAATGTGTTTTAGGTGCTGCCTGTTTTAGGTGTTATGCTTCAATTTAACTCAGATTTTATAAATTTACTTATCAGGAGCTTACAAGACCATGACATCACCATCTGAGCTTTTCCTAATCCGTCAAAAGTATAGTAATCGTAGTGCAGTCAAACTTTTGAATTTGAAGAATTTGCTCATAATATTCTGACATTTAGGAAATATAAATAATTTTGGTAAGCTTAACTGACCTAAAACAGGAAAAGGTTAGTCTGTTTTAATGTCAGACAGTGATGAAAAAAGGGTTGGGCATCTTTTTGTTCAGTAATGGTAAATATCTGGTTCCGAACATATGATCAGATTACGTTTAGCTGGCACCAGATTTCATTAGATTCATACTATGATGGCTCTCCTGATCCAAATGATTTTGATAACATTTCCTGAAGAAACCTAACTCAACCCATTGTTGATGTACTGCACTTTGTCAGCTACATCTCCAGGGAACCGTTTAAAAACGATAGCTTGTTTTCATGTGCAGGACTTGTAAAAAAGTGCTATAGGCCCCTTAGGTTATTTTCATGATCTAATGAGTTGGGATTTTTTAAAGAATTTTTTTCAGCACTAGTGGCCTTTATTTGACAGTAATTCTACAGGAAGGAGGCAGAGAGAAGGGAGAAGACATGCGGCACAGGAACTGAGGACAGGAGTCAAACTCAGGATGACCACATTGAGGTCTGTAGTCTCTGTATACGGGGTTCCCACTCTAACCACTGCGCCACGCAACGCGCCTGAGTTTTTGTTTTCCCAAACCTTTACATTGATGTTCTTAAAATAAGACAGAGTCCTACATGTTACCTGTCTGTGTCAAGTGACGTGCTCTGCACTGTAGTACTGAAATATGCCCAGCTGGCTGAAACAATATTGATAAATTTTACATCTTTCAAATCAAAGTGATGACTATGACACAGAAGAACAACCGTTTATATATAAGTTGTGTTTACTTAGGATTAACTGGAACTATCACTGAAATATTTTACAAGCCAAATGATCCATGTGTCACATTAAAATAGACATGCTAATGTTAGCCGAGCACTTTAGCAAACTGCTTCACATGCAACCATAACCAAAGAAGAGCTTGAGTTTCTTGAAGACTGCAGTTGTATGTAATACTGACTAAATGGGGTATGTGTCTTTACCAGAGTCTAAAGCTACCAAGTTTTTAAGGACATGCATGTCATCA
Source organism: Anableps anableps (assembly GCA_014839685.1). Lineage (NCBI taxonomy): Eukaryota > Metazoa > Chordata > Actinopteri > Cyprinodontiformes > Anablepidae > Anableps > Anableps anableps. The sequence goes on from CM026076.1 coordinate 20,257,671, forward strand.
GGGCTGACCCAATGTAGGATATAACCAAAATTGCTGAGGACCCCTTGCTTGTCTGGGGTTCCCAGGGGAGGAAATTGCATACACCAGATGATGACAGATACACCAGTTTAGGATTCCTACACAGTACGGAAAAAGAAAATAGAATGGTAAAATGTTTGTATTTCTAGACTTCATTTCCTATTCCATTGTCCTGAATCCATCCTTCCATCTATCCATAAGAGCATGGAAAAGTATAGAGTTTTGACAGGAAAAATATTTAGAAGCCCTGTCAGTTGTACACTGTATACAAATCTAATGAAATTATTTCTGCTGTTTGTGGCTAAGATAAAATCAATTTCATGCACATGTTACCTATTTGCAAAGACATTAGCAAGTAACAGACTTTATTCCAAGTTGATTTTGAATGCAACATCAAACTTGGCCCCTGCTGGAGAAAGTAAAAGAAACAACAAAATATATTAAGCATGGACAATATAAGCAGGAGTTCAGTGGTGCTACAGTTGATTTAACTAGAAATTAGTGAAAAAATCTGCTGAAGGCCTAATACAACCTTGGGCCAGCTCTGCATGACATTGACTTTAATGAAGTATTAGACTAGAACTCTGTATGGGTATATGTCTATTCTTAAGTGGCTTCAAGCAGGACATCCCTGATTATTATTTATTCAGTATTTTGGTAATAAAAGCCTTCTTCATATTCTGCAGAAATTGAGCAGGAAAACATCTGTAGAAATAGAACCCGACCTTGAGTATCAGACTCAGATTAATGCATAGGCTACTGTACTTTATCATCCTCCCCCTCCTCCCACTTGCCAAAAGTTGCTGACCCCACCGTTCATGTTGCACCACAAATCCTCTTTTTCACTGGATCTAGCATTATTCTTGATTTACATTTGCTGACATGCTATTAGCTGCTCCATCACTTTCACCTGTCAGGCTGTCAATCAGGTGAGGATGCACAGTGATGGGTGGGAATAGTATTCTGCCCACACTGGCTCATATATCTGCATGGAGACACCAACCACAGATGAGCAAAGGACATCATCAAAGGTACTGCGCTATCAGTTCTGTGAATGTGCATTACATCAGGATGCTTAGCTTCTTAATGTGGATTCTGCCCACAGATACAGTTTTTCCAGAGGCAAATGATTTATCAAGAAAATAATCCTGTGTTCGCCACGCTAGAGCTATAACATGTCAAAGCAAAGCCTGAAGAGATAAGTGTATCATCAAATAGTGCAAAAGTTAAACGACATTTAAGGTCAATACAACAGCATTTTGCACCTCAAATAATCTGCTTGTAGGTACAGTAACTCCCAAAGGGCTACTTACCTCTGTTAAAAATGTAATTTATTGTGATGATGTAAAAACTGACACTGCAATTATTTTTTCATTTCAGAATGTTTTATATATGTAAACCATTTATAATGTAACATTTATCATGTGCAGTTTACCTGAAATCTGCAAGCAAAATAAAAACTGAAATAATCCAGTGCACTCTATTAAACTAAGACTTGGTTTAGGAACCTTTTGACTCAACTTCTGCATTCATTTTTCTAAGGCAGGAGTCTGTCAGCAGCCACATTTTGACTTGAATATATATTATTTATTCCAAACCCATCTTTTGGAAATACTGCAAAGTTCAAATTGGGTTTCAACAGACCAATGCACATCTTAGAACAAGGTTTAAAATATTTTAGCCAGGCCTGGATGTCTTCTTTGGAACATAAGGCTTCTCTTTTACAGTCCTCTTAGTTCAGATATACAGTATGAAGAAAAAGAGATTTTTGTCATGCATAAAACACAGAGGTGGGTAGTAACTAGTTACATTTGCTCAGTTACACTGACATGAGTAAGTTTTTTGGGGAAAAATAATTCTCCTAGAAGTAATTTTACTGCACTTGATTATTATTATTTTGAAGTGCAGTCTTTTTGGCTACTATACCTACCAATATTTACATTACTGAATGAAGTACAAGCACATTTTAACCAAATCATAAAATGTAAATCTGTGTCATCAGATACAGGTTTATATTTGTTATTGAATTTGTTATTTTGTTATGTTTTTTTTTTTTTTTTTAACTTTTACTTAATTTGTTTAAAAAATAAAAATCTAAGAATTAACACCTAACTAAAATTTTTGGCTGATTCATTATTTTTTACAAATTAATTTGAATCTTTGGATCAGTTACTTAGTAGTTGAGTAGCCGTTTTACAACTTTAACATTTTTTTTTTTTTTTTTTTATGTTTGAGTAATTTTTTGAATGACTACTTTTTTACTTCTGCTTGAGTAAAAAATTGCATTGAAGTATTTCCACTCATACTTGAGAACTATTTTTGGAAACTTGTCCCACCTCTGGTTAAAAAACAAAAACAAAAAACCTACCCCCAACAGTTTTAATAGAAATTGTTACTGTCCTTCTCTTGAGAGCCTACCTGCCCAGTTTCTGTCTTTTCATACATTTTGGAGAAACCTCCAGCTTTTGTAATGTCTCTAAAGTACTATATTTTCTCAAGTCATCGATGACTGTCTTCATTGCACTAAAATACAGTGGATTTTTTGTACCTTTCCCCTGACTTATACTATCCATACATACATCTAATGACTTAAATCTTTAAGATAAATTCAAACCCATGTAACATTGTTGCAAACTATCGATATAGCTATAGTAAGGGATGCAAATGAGGGAAATCCTGCTTTGACCGCTGAACTTTACTTCTGAGTAATCAGACTCTCTATAATTGATAGTATGATTGTACCCAATAAAACTGAATGCGAAAACTGGCTCAAAAAAATCTGCAACAATGTGTTAGTTTAAGTGTGTATGCACTTAAGCACATGGGGTTATTCTCCAAATTTATTTGTTTTGCAGTTAAACACAAATGTGACATTGAAGGTAAATAAATTTCTTAAATGATTATTTATGGTCCTATTTTCTTTACACTGAAAAAACAGGGGTGTGTGTACACTTTTAAGAGCCATTCTACACTGTCCATAACTGCCATATCTTATTAGGAATCCATTAAATGTGCTAAAATGAGCTACCTTTTTGCTAAAAATCAGAGGACATCTCGTATGTCTCTGAACCCTGGTCTCTTCTTCCTCCTTTATACTCCTGAGCTGAAGTGTGCAATTTCACACTCCAGTGTCAAACAGCTGCTCAAGAGGAGAACATATGACCCACCCTGGCATTTGTCCTCATTTCTCTCTCAAATGTGCAAACACTATTACCCTTGGGTTATCTTAAGTGGTATGGTGAAGATTCTCAGCCTCTTCTGTCCGTTTCTTGCTAGACAACACCATCAAAATCCAGCAAGCGGAGAGCACAGAACAAGGCTGAAAGACAGAGTGAGGTGAAGTGAGAATGCGATGAAAATGGAGCAGATGTTAGTGTGGCGGCTGATTTGTGGGCCTGATAAGGGGGTGCTACACGAGGCAGCTGGAATTGATGGCTTGTTAGTGAGGACAGGCCCCCTCTGTGAGATGTTTTCAAAATGATTGATTTACAATAAAGTGGCTCCGGGTGTGTGCATGCAAGCAGAACTGATGCAGATCGATCCCACTGAAATTGATTGATCAGCCATTTAGCTTGGCAGTGTGTTTACCGAACGAGGCCGAGCAGGACCCTCCTTGAAGCATCCTCCTTCGCCATAAAGCACAGAAGAAATGCCACCTCGCGGGGCCCCCAGTCTCATTTCTCTGCTGGTGGCAGGGAAAACAAGCCCTATCAGAGCACGGCTCATAAAAATGTAATCATACAGTGAAAAATACCAGCATAAACATTTACGATTATGTACTTTATTCTGCCATCAAAGCGTTCTGCTGCAACTTGGAGATAGTATGCCTTCAGAAATAATGACCAACCTGCTCTATGCAAAGAGCAGAATAGCGGCAGCCTTATCACAGTGTCACATTGACTTTCAGAAGGAGGCATTGAAATAACTTCTCACAGCAGATTTCAGTAAACAAGCAACCACACTTAAAGCTGACACCTCCAACAACCTTTAGCCCTGCTTTTTTATTATCTTGGAGATTACTACTATATGTAATGCTGAATAGCCCTCAAGCATTAAAGTACCTTGTACTGTATATAAATTGTATCTTCGGTAATTTTAACAAACAGCGCCTGGAAGGGTCTCTGCGTGTTTTATAAGAAGTTTTACGGATGAAAAAAGCACAAGGACGGCATTTACCATGTGACCCCGCTGACCTTCCTTCACTTCCTTCCTGCCAAAACAAAGCTCTCCACCACTCAGCTGAGGATTTAAATCACCTGTGCTCACTCGCCTCATCCTGTTATTTAGATAATTGCCAACAAGAGTGAGCTTTTTCCATTCTCAGGACGGCACGCAGCGGGCCCATCATGTCCCTTATTAACAATTTTACACACTTCGCCGCAGCGAGATGGTGTCAGGATGCCAATAATATTTACCGTCTGCTGCGGGGCCATTCAAGGGAGGCTGATAGTTGCTGATTGCCCTGACAGAAGCTGACAGCTTTAGAAACCTGAGATCCCTACAAATCAACTTGTCTTGTTTTTTTCTTTAAGGAAAGAAACAGGGCTTTGTGGTCATGAGCAATGTGGTGCAGCGGCAGGCTAAACGCTAAAAGGATTGTTTCTCTCTTGGCCTTAAACATTCATTGGCCTAAACAGGAGATTAAACCAATCAGGGATCACTCAATAAATTTAGGATTTAAAAGACACCAGAATATGTTTTTACTGACAGTGCCTTACACATTTAATTTCATCATTTTATTACAACCACAAAGCAGCATAACTACAAAGTGGAAAAAATAAGAGTTTGTGTTTATCAAAGTTTTTTTTTTTTTTTTTTTTTTTTTTTTTTTTTTTTGCAAATAAAAATCTGTAAATGGTGGTGTGCATATGTATTCAGCCTCCTTTACTGTATTACCCCTAAATAAAATATCTTACTCAACTGCCTTGAGAAGTTGGTAAATTGAATCCATCTGTGTGGACTGCATTTACCTTTACCTTAGTATGAATTCAGCTGCTCTGGAAAGGTCTTAGAGATTTGTTAGAGAACATTAGTGAACAAACAGCATCATGAAGACAAAGGAACACAACAGAAAGATCAGGAATAAGGTTGTGGAGAAGTTTAAAACAGTATTCAGTTATAGAACAACATCTCAATCTTTGAACATCTCAGAACATTATTCACTCCATCATTCCACAATCTGCCAAAGCTTGGCCATCCACTTGCAGAGCCGATGGTAACTCCAAAGAGGCTGCAGAGATAGAAAAACCGATTGATAAAACAACTATTAGTCGAGCACTTCACAAACCACAAGCATTCTACGAGCCTTTATGAAAGAGTGGCAAGATCGTTGAAAGAAAGTCATAAGAAATCCTCTGCATTTTTCCACATGTAGGGGACACAGCAAACATTTGGAAAAGGGTGCTCTGGTCAAACGAAATGAAAAACAAACTGTTTGGTTTACTTCCAAACATTAGACACATGATCCTGAACTCACTATCACCACTGTGATGCATAGTATTGGAAGCATCAGGCTGTGGGTGGTACTTTTTTTCAGGAAGACATGACAAAAATGGATGGAGCTAAATTCAAGGAAACCTGAAAAAAACCTACTTTGATGCTGCAACAGACTTGAGCCTGGGAAAGAGGTTCACCTTTCAGCACAATAAAGACCATAAACATACAACCAGAGCTTGAATGGAATGATTTAGAACAAAGGATCTTCACGTGTTAAAATGGCCAGACCTAAATCCATTTGAAAATCTGCAGCAAGACTTGAAAACCTTGAAAATCAATCAGACTAATATTGAGCTATTCTGCAAAAAAGAATGGACAAACATTTCAGTCATGAGACAAACCCCAAAAGACTTCCATATAATTGCAATAAAAAGTTTTCTAAAAAGTATTAACTCAGGGGTAATACATTTAACAGCAATATTTTGGTTTATTTAGCCTGTTGGAGAGAAAAAAAAATGGGTGTTGTGATAATTTTTAAAAGTCAAGTTATTCATACATTTATATATGTCAGTGTTACAAACTAAATATTTAATTTACAAACTAAATATTTATTTTACAAATTAAATTTAGCTTTCAAATTAACTATTTATTAGGAAGCTAAATATTTAGTTTGCATACTAAATGTTTAGTATCAAACTAAATGTTTAAGTCTGGGCTAAATATTTAGCTGGCAATCTAAAAATTTAGCTTAAATATTTAATTTAACTAAAAATTTGCTTCCAAAGTAAATAATTATTTTTCAAACTAAATATTCAGCTCTAAATTAAATAATTATTTTCCAAACTAAACATTTTTTTTGTTTTGTTTTTTATAAAATCCCAGTAAAACACATTAACTTTGGGTGCAATTCTAACTAAATCTGAAGATCTTTAACAGGTTTGAGTATATTTGCACAACACTACAGGTATTTAAAAATTCAAATTTTGCCTCCGATTGAAAGTTTTACATCTGGTTATTGGTCATTTAGTAAATCAAAGAGCTATAATGTTTAATATTTGCCAAAAGAGCTCAGAGGCAAGAGAATAAAACGTCTGTCAAGGGATTATTGAGCCTTCTCAGCCAGTCCTTTCAGTCTGTAATGATTTCCATAACATTGACATGAAAGATGTTGACACCAATTACGCCATCTCCCTTTTGACCCCTGACAATTTGTGTCTTGAAGCATTAAACATCTCAGTCCAGTGCAGACACCCATATATGCCACCTCTAACTGTATCAACGTCTGGAGCATAGTGTGAAAGTTACAATTTGTTTTCTTTATGTGACAGAGATGTAGAGAAGAGATTTGAAGACAGAGCAATATCCCAAATTTGTGATAATAGTTTCCATGACAATGAGGCATGCTCTGTGCATCGGTTGTGGCCCAGATAAACAGTGATCCTTTACGAAAACAAGAAGGTCATTACAGCAGCTTGTCAAATCAATGCCCAGTGTGTCCAAGTTGATTAAGTCATCTCTCCTCAGCTCTGACACACCGTCAATAGAACAAGCACACATTGTGGGACGAAGAGGTAGTGGGCGGGACTGTCCGTGGCAGAAAATGTGTGTGTGTGCTGGAGGGGGAGGCCAGACACTCCCACTCCTTCTCCATCCACACACATACACAAGCACACGCACAGTACTCAGATGATTGGAGTGAAATACCCATCAGTCAGGGAGCTGAGGTGGACTAATGATTCCCCGTGCTGCCTATTAGAACTACATGACAACTCAATCCTGCTCGCCAAGAAAGAGAAATGGGGGAGAGAGTTAGGTGGGATAGAGGAAGGGGGGAGGCGGCAGGAAGGGGAAGAGTGAAAAGAAAGAATACAAGATGAAGAAAAGAGGTAGTGACCTTGTAGCAGCATAATTTGAGGCTGAATTAAATTGGCAAGAGCAGCTAATCTTTACCTTGGGGCGATTAACAGAATTAAAGCAGAACAACAAAGGCACAAGGGTTGGCTTTTCCCTTTTTTCTGCCCGACACTGCCATTTGTAATTTGTGTTGAATGTCTGTTCTTCTGGAGAAGTTCTTTGTGTACAATCCTGTCGCTGATGGGAGGATTTTTCTATCCGACAAATAAATATTAGCTGACTCGAAAACAGTGCTTTACAAAAGTGTACACAGCTTGAACTTTTTTACATTTTGTCACTTAGCAACCACACACTTCAGTGTCCTTTGTTGTCCTGTGGAGTTAGGTTCGAACTTTGATTAGGCTATTCTAACACACACAAAATGGTTATATCTAAACCACTCTGTTGAAGCTCTGGCTGTGTGATTACAGTTGTCATCCTGCTGGAAGGTGAACTTTCACCTCAGTCTCAAGGTTTTTGCAGTCTTTACTAGATTTTTTTTCAGAATTTCACTGTATTTACTGCATACACTTTCACATCAACTCTTGCCAGCTTCCCTGACCCGCTGAAGAAAACATTTTCTGCAGCATTATACTGCCACCACCATGTTTCATGGTGGAAATTTGATGTTCAGGGTATGCACAGGGTTGGTTTTTTACCACACATTGTTTTTTGCATTTAGGCTGTAAAGTTCATTTTTGGTCTTATCAAACCAGAAGCCTCTTCTGCATGATTGCTATGACCTCTCCATGGCCTGTGAAAAACTGCAAGCTATACTTCTTAGTGCTTTCTTTTTAGAACTTTCTTCTCATTAATCATTCTTAAAGGGACGAAAGACAGAGGTACTGTTGACAAAACAACTGTATTTATATGGAAATTAAATTACACATAGATGGATCCTATTTTCTAATTATTGGACTTCTGAAGGGAACTGTCTGCACTGGATTTTATTTATGCATATTAAAAGTGAAGAGGCTCAAACAAACGTATGTCACACTTTTCAGATTTGTATTCATTAGGAATTGACATTAAGCTATTACATAAATCCCTAAAAACATATTAAAGTTTGTGTTCCAAATGTAGTACAATGTGAAAAAGGTCCAGACTTGTAAATATATTTGCAAGGCTGTGTATGTGAATGGCTGTTGGTGCAAGTAATGACTATGACATAATAAAGATTATGGTCTTAAATCACTCAGTTGAGGCTTGCATGTGGCAAATCCTCATTTTAATAAAGCATACTAATTTATTTATTAAGTAAGCTGGCCAAAACACTATAATTTTAATCAGCTATCAATAACCGTCATCAATCATGAAATAAGAGTACAGTCTGAAACTTTTCCTGTTTTGAAATAATTGCATATTGTTAGAACAAAGTCAATTAGTTCTAGTTTAGGTTTTACACTCCGTCTCATAACCCGTCTCTTCTCACAAGCTGATCAATATGTTTGGAAAGACAGACAAGGTTAGGCCTCTCAGCCCGTCTGACAGAGAAAGAACATAAATCATTTTAGAACTGGGAAGGTTAACAACTGAACTGTACACCTCCTTAGATGAGAAGCATAAAAACCAATAAAGCTTTAGCTCAGGGACATTCTAACTAACTCATGTGGAGATCAATTTCTGTTACTTGCATTACATTTCCACAAGCATATTTGGAATGGTAAACAATCTGAAGTGTTTGTAGCATACACTTTGACTGAAATTATTCTCAACTTCCAGTTGGTTATTGCTTTTCATGTCAGGTAGTTTACCCCACAAGCCCACAGCTGAAGCTTGTCCAAAGCAGGAGGACAGTAACCTCAAACTGAGCAGCCTGAATTGCCAATTGAATCCATGATAAGGTTTGCTTATTCAGTACTAATTCATTTTTGAAACACCCAATCTTTTTTGGTTAAGGTACAGGAAAGTTTCTGATCTGTGATCTACAACTCTGCAAAACACATTGATGATTTGCCAGGGGTATGTAACTGCTAAACAAGCAAATATTATGTGTCCTAAGTACCCATTCTGAGCCCTCGCATAGTAGCTTGTCAGCCAACAGCAAAATTCACAAACAAACAATTGTGTCTAGAGCAGCAGCAGTCCAGCATGCCTCACCAATGTCAATCCAATGACATTGATGAGGCAGATCCTGGGACCCGTCAAAGTCAAAAGCCTTTTATTGTCATTCAGCCTACAGCACAATGAGATTCAGAATGCATCATAATGGGCACACATGTTAAATAAGCATAAAAACAAGATAAAAAGGGAAAAATCCAATCTAATTAAGCATCAACCTAGTTTAAAACCCCAGTCAATAATCATTTAAAACTTTCACAGTGAACTAGCTCTTTAAAAAAAACTAGAAGTTCTGGTTTTGATAGATCTGTATTGCCTACCAGAAGGCAGCAGTTCAAACAAATAATAACCAGGGTGGGTGACATCTCTAATGATGTTCTTTGCTTGGGACAAAATGTGCCTGTTGGCGATGTCTGACAAGGAAGGAAGAGGACATCCAATGATTCTTTCCGCATACTTGATTATTTTTTCCAAAGCTTTTTTGACCACCACAGAACATCCAGAGAACCAAACAGAAATACAGTATGTCATAGTACTTTCCACTGTTGATATGTAGAAGGACCTCATCAAGTGGGTTTTCTTTAGAATCTGCAAGAATGAAGACGCTGGTGTGCTTTTTTTTTTTTTTTTTTTTTTTTTTTTTTTACAATCTCTGAAGTGTTTGATGACCAGATGAGACAGTTAGAGATGTACACCCCAAGAAATTTAAATGAGTGCACTATCTCCACATAAGCATGACTGATGTAAAGTGGCTGGTGATTCTTGTTGCATTTCCTAAAATCAACTATCAGTTCTTTTGTCTTAGAAGTATTTAACAACAAATTATTTGTGGAGCACCATACATCCAGATTTTGAACTTCATCTCTATAGGCCGATTCATCACCATCTGTTATCAGACCAACCACGGTGGTGTCATCAGCAAATTTGATAATTGAATTTGAAGACCAAATGGGAGTGCAATCTGAAGTATACAGTGAATAAAGGAGAGGGCTCATCACACATCCCTGTGGTGATCCTATACTTGTTTGAATTGGCTGGGAGACGTGGGCACCAATTTTAACAGACTGAACATGATTGGACATGCAATTTTTAATCCAATTTCAGGTTGAAAGAGGAAGGTCCAGAGATAAAAGTTTCTTCTTCAGAATACATGGGATAATAGCAGAAGAATAGTGTATGAACAATATTCTAAAATAACTATTCTTCTGTTCTAGGTGACTCAATACTGTACGAAGGGACCCCTCCCATTTAATATATACATGCTCCCACTAGCTCAGATAACAATAAATAAGATTAGTTAACATAACTACGCAGATGATACACAGCTCTACATCACAATGTCACCAGGTGACTCTGAACCCATCCAATCCCTGAACAGAAACAAAACTGAAGTTATTATTTTTGGACCTAAACAGGAATGATCAAGAGTCAGCATGCAACTTCAGTTACTACAGCTAGAAGCTAGTGATCAGGCCTGGACCCGGACCTGAACCTTCAGAGACACATAAAGACAGTTACAAAGTCGGCCTTCTATCACCTGAAGAACATTTCCAGGATTAAAAGACAAATGTCCCAACAAGATCTAGAGAAACTCATTCATGCATTTATCTTTAGTTGCATTGACTACAGCAACAGTGTCTTCACAGGTCTACCTAAAAAAAAAAAAATCAATCAGACAACTGCAGCTGATCCAGAACGCTGCTCGTGTTTTCATTAAAACCAGGAAGATAGAGCACATTACCCCAGTTCTAAAGTCCTTACACTGGCTCCCTGTATCTCAGAAAATAGACTTTAAAATACTTGTTAGTTTATAAATCACTGAATGGCTTAGCACCAAAATACATTAAAGACCTATTGTCATTGTATCAACCTTCCAGACCCCTCAGGTCTTCTGGTTCTAGTCTACTTTGCATCCCCAGAACCAGAACCAAACATGGAAAAACAGCATTCAGTTTTTATGCACCACAAATTTTGAACAATAACCTTTTTTAACTTTCTAAACTGCAAAACAACCGAAGCACTGAGTTCCTTTAAATCAAGGCTAAAACCCCACCTGTTTAGAATTGCCTTTCATTAGTAGTAAGTGGAACATTGCACAATATATTTGCTGTGTATTTGCTTGATGATTTTGATGTGTATTTGCAATGTGATTTTGATGATGACCTTTGTTTCTTGCTCATTCTATAATTATTGACCGTATGATGTTTTTATGATGCAAAGCACTTTGAAGTGCCTTGCTGCTGAAATATGCTATACAAATAAACTTGACATAACTAGATCAGTTACTGTTTTTTGTAGAAATTATATTTGCATATGGCAAATACTTTACAAGTTGGTGTAATAAAGTAACAAAAAAACAAAAGGCCCAACACTGATGGCAGGCATGCTGCTGTATCTGTGTAACTGAATCAATAATTGAAAGGGATGCGTTCCAAATAAAAGTGGTGTGGAGAAGTTTATCCTGTGAAAAAACAACTGGGCTTAAATAATTAATGTTGTATATACGACTTACAGTGCTTTCCTCTCTGGAAAACTAAGTAAAATTGGATGGTCCAGAAACAGCTCAGAAGAACTGATTGAGGAAATATATAAAGAAAGTCTGAAATAGGTTGCTCCTCTAAAATGATCTCAAATGTTTAAAAATGGAAACCAAACCCAGAAAGACTGAAAGAACAGTCTGGATGGTTGTTTTCTGCCAAGATTCAGTCAGTGATGAGCTTCAGGGTGATCAAAGAAGGTTACAGTTATCAATGAGTATTGTAAAAAATAGATACATATGTGAAACCAATATATCCAAGATGGTGCTGTACATTTGCATATCTTAAAAAATTCAAATTCAAATTCAAAAATACTTTATCTCAAAGGGAAATTAAATGTTGCTGTAACTCATTTAATTAAGGAGTTATTATAGATTGCAATGGCTGTGGGCAGGAAAGATCTCCTGTTGCGGTGCATTTTACAACCAGTCTGAAGAAGCCTCTGACTGAAGAGACTCTGTTTTCCAGTGACAGTCTCATGAAGAGATTGGTCAGGGTTGTCCATAATTTTCTTAATTTTATGCAAAATCCTTCTTTGCATAATCATCTCCAGAGGTTCCACAGTCGTCCCTAGAACAGAACCAGCCTTCTTTATCAGGTTATTGAGCCTTTTTTAGGTCTCTGGCTCTGATGCTGCTGCCCCAACAGATGATGGCAGAGGAGATGGCACTCTTAACAACAGACTTAGCAACATCTTGCTGAAAACCTTGAAGGATCTTAGCTTCCTCAAGAAGTACAGTCTGCTCTGTCCCTTCTTGTAGACGGCTTCACTGTTGAGTCTCCAGTCAAGTCTGTTGTCTAGATGAAGTCTAAAGTGTACAGAGTGAAAAGGAATGGTGAGAGTACAGTCCCCTGTAGTGCACCTGTGCTGCTAACCACCTGGCAAGACACGCAGTCCTTCAGTCTCACAAACTGTGGTTTGTTTGTCAGGTAGTCATGGATCCAGGTGATTATAGATGCCTCCACCTGTGTCCTCTGGAGTTTCAGACAAAGCAGATCAGGCTGAATTGTGTTAAATGCACTGGAGAAATCAAAGAACATGATCCTCACAGTGCTGCCTGTTTTGTCCAGGTGACAGTGGGTTTGTTGAAGCAGGTGTATAGTGGCATCTTCAACTCCAACTCCACGGCAATAAGCAAACTGCAAGAGGTCCTGACACGTGCTAGTTTGCTTACTCAGGTGGGCCAACAGGAGTCTCTCCAAGACCTTCATGATGTGGGATGTCAGGGTAACGGGTCTATAGTTGTTGATAACTGATGGGTGAGTTTTCTTTGGTACCGGAACCAGACAGGATGCCTTCCACAACAGTGGTACCTTCTCTTGGGTCAAGCTAAGATTCAAAAGGTGTTGTAGAATCCCACAGAGCTGCTCTGCACAGGCCTTCAGGACTCTGGGGCTGACACCATATGGACCTACAGCCTTGTTCTGGTTCAGTTGCTCTAGCTGACTTCTAGAAACAGAAAAGTGGACGAGGAGGCAAAGGGAGCAGCAGCATCTCCTGATTTGGTTGAAGACAAACTAGTGGAAACAGAAGAGTCCATGACTGAGGTGGAAGATAGAACATCTGAGGTGTGACAGGAAAGTTGTGGGTCAATGAAGGGTGGGACGTCTGTTTGGCTGGGGGCAGTAGGGGAGAATGATGAGCTTGTTCCTGAACTGAACCTGTTGAAGAATGTGTTCAGCTCATTTTCTCAGTCCAGACTTCTATCTATCTGATCCTCCTTTTGCTTGAAGCCTGTGATCTTCTTCATCCCAGACCACACATCTGTGATATTGTTCCCCTGCAGTTTACTCTCCAGCTTCTTCCTATACACCTCCTTGCTGTCTCTAATCTTGACTTTGAGCTGTTTTTGTGTACTCCTCAATAACTCTCTGTCTCGCTCCCTAAACACTCTTTTTTTCCTGTTAAACAGTTCCTTTAGCTCACTGGTGATCCAGGGTTTGTTATTAGGGAAGCATCTCACAGTTCTGGTGGGGATGGTGTTGTCCACACAGAAGTTTATATAGTCGGTCACACACTCAGTCATGTCATTAATGTCCTCTCCATGTGGCTTGCAAAAAGAAATCCGATCAGTAGCATCGAAACAACCCTGTAGGTCTTCTTTGGCTTCCTGTGACCACTTTCTCACAGTCCTTTTTGTTACAGGTAGTCTCTGGACAAGGGGTTCATAGTCTGAGCAGAGAAAAACAAGGTTGTGATCTGATTTACCCTGAGGAGGTCTTGCTTTGGAAATATATGAATCCTTGACATTTGTGTAAAACAAATCCAATGTCTTGTTTTCTCTGGTAGAGCAGCTGACAAACTGTTGAAACGTTGGCAGTGTAGCAGAGAGTGAGGCATGATTATAATCACCAGATACTGCCACAAAAGAATTGGGGTGTTGTGTCTGTATCTTAGCAACAGCAGAACTGATGACTTCACATACATTGTTGGCAACGGCTGAGGGTGTAAAGTAAACAGATACCAAAATAACACTGGTGAACTCTCTTGGCAAATAATATGGACAAAAATTTGCTGCCAGTAATTCAATGTCTGGACTGCAGTGATGACACAGGCAGGAAGTGAACGAAGCCATTCAGTTCATGTTGGTTATGCTTCCAAATATTGAGGAATTAAAGTTGGAGCAAGAGGAATGTTTAAAGCATTTTATTGCTGGCAAAGATGTTGTGGCCCTGCTCCCCACGGGGTTGTTTACAGTGCACACAATTTCTGGTAAGAATCGAGCTGGCACATGACATACATCACGCCCATGTGTACTGTTACCGACTGGGTAAAAACAAATTCAATCATTTAAAACTTCAACAGACTCCACACCTCCAGCAAGCAATCATTTCTCAATAGCTGAGAGTCCAGACCCTCTGTATGATGCAAAGCTTAGAATAAGAGGCTACTGTTACCAGGCTACAGTCACAGCAATAAGCGAGCAGGGCAAACAAGATCAATGTCATGGAGTTGCTTGTCCAATCCCTGGCCCTTAATGTGGTAGAAAACCAGTGAGGTGCCATCACACATGCTGTCTAAGGAACTGTGGAATGTAGTCTAACGTCCAGGGCTGGGATACCTGTTCACAAATATTCCCTTTCCCTCTCTTTCAAGAGTGTAGGTCATATTTTTTCTTCATTTGTTGATTTGCAATAGGATGTGCAGTGTTCTCAATGTGTTTCCGTATATGTTCAGAAAAGCTATTCTAAGAATTTGAGCTTTGATCACTTTTTTAACCAACTGCTAATATAATCAATGCATTATGTCCTCTGTAGATGGTAAAAGTGTGCAAACCTGAGTTTGTTCATCATCATTCTGAAACTACATGCAAAGTCAGATCTGTTACTAACATTGCTCAACAGATCAAATTGTGTATGAAGAAAACCTTCTCAAAATATAAGCTCCAAACCCCTGAATGTTATCCCAATAAAACCAAATATTGGCTGCAGTATTTACTGTAGTCCCTTTACCTCCAGAGTATTCATGATTCAAGGATTTCATTTGCTCTTAGCCATACCCCCGGGAGGCTAGCTTGATTTCCACATCTTAAGACTGATCTCCCACACCTTTTTTCCCATCATTACTCACAGCTGTATGTCAAAATGTGACTTCCTCCATATGTCACTGTCGTCTGCCAAGGCCAAGCTGGGAGGTTTTAGAAGACTGCCCTCCAGAGGACCCCTAAGAGAGCGCCTCAGGTAATATCACAGAACAAACTCTTCCTTTAGGTCACAACTCTGGGGGTCCACAATTTGTGCAATCACATGGAATGTTTTAATACTGCAGCTGCCAACATATATAAATGAACAAAAGCCAAGTATTCTGCAAAAGACACCACAACAAAAAAGTGCAAGATACAGGTTCATGTAGATAAATTAGAATATAATCAAAAAAATTATTTCAGTTTTTAGATTTAAAAAGTAAAACTTAACCATTTATTTTTGTTAATTTTGATGTTAGTTGCTCACAGCTGATGGAAATTAAATATAGCATATTTAGCAATGACCTTTTGTTGCTTTCCTTCCTTTCGTCAAATCATTTCTCTTTCAAATGATTGTGAATTTTGGGGTTTCATTAGCTGTAAGCCATAACCATTAAAATGAGCTGAAATATAAATTTGAAATACATGACTTGTGTGTGAGGAGCCTATATGGGTTTCACTTTTTGACTCGATTTACTGAAATAAATGACCTTTTCAATTACATCCTAGTTTAATAATTTGCATATTGGTTTGGTAGTTGATACATATCTTCTGATGCGTTATACTTTTATTCCTTAATAAAAGCCTTGCAATATCTTCATTGTAAGAAAAATGTTTACAGTGCAGTTTGGTTTGTGCGCTATGGATGTTCTCTAAAAAGCATTTCAATGCCAATATTTCCAAAACTTTCCTTTGAAATTTTTGTTTGTTCAAAATCAATCTTTGATTAATTGAATGAAGTGTAGCTTTCAAAGTTACCATTCATTTTTTAAATGCCCTCTGTGACATAACTGTATATGTAATGAATGTTTCTCTGCAAAATGATTGTTAAAATAAACAAATGAAAATGTATGTTCAAATATTTATCTCGCCATTTTCTATGTAAATCTGTTAAAGGAAAGAAAAATCCAGAAAGAGGTAAAATCAAGAGTTGATGTAAAAAAACGAATATCACTTCAAAACAAACAGAAAATAAAAGCATGTTTCATTTCAATATTTAGAGCTGAAACTGACAATAATTAATATTCATGAGTCGGCAACTTTGCCGCCCCCCAGGATGCTTAAATTAATTATGCTAACAGGGTCATTTAACTGCTTGATTCAAAGAAAGCAGCTCTCGTGCAGTGAATGACACAATAATTATACACACAATCTAACAAGAGGACAGTGACAAGTAGAGGAGTGACACCCTCATCTCCATAAAGTACAAAGAATACGTTTACACATCTGAACACAACTAACAGCAACAAAAAAGATGTTAAAGCCATACAGGCAGGATAAAAAAAATGAAAACCTCCCAGTTTTTTATAGCCAGTGCTGCTTTTTTCTCTCGCACTAATAAATATGATTTGTTACTATGTGTTATTATTTAGAATTATTCATTTACTCTGTCACTGCATATGGAAGGGTAATAGAAACGCCATTGAGGAGGCTGATTTACTCTGTAAAATTTTCATCCCAAGGCCCCGCGCCACGTGATTGGTGCCAGTGTGAGTAACAGGAAATCATGCATTATGTAGGCGAATTTGACGCGACCTTGAGACTCCTAGGTGCAGACCATCTATTACCATCCATGCGACCTTCCCAATGCCAAAGATACATCTGATGTGTTTAAAGCCGCTTTACAATGCATTAGGAGGGCTTTACATGTGCTGAGCTCACTTTATTTGCTCATACATTTCACAGGCAGAGTTTAGTGTCATGCTGATGGGGGCTGTTCACAGTGAGTGAGTCACTTGTGGAGACAAATGAGCTCATGGAAGCAGGCCGGGGAGCTGGATAATAACGCATTTCAGGGCAAATTCCCTTTTTTCCACTTTTACTTCCTTCCAATGTACCACACATTTACTATGCAGTGAATCCGTGTGGATTTGGGCTCATCATTTATTCTAACTTGCTGTAATTGATTGACCTGCATTTTGAACACAGGGAATGGATATATTTTTTCCCACCAAACAAAGTTGTGTCAGGATCAATATTCTCACTGCTGGTTAAGCTTTTGCAACCTTTAGAATATCAGCTCAAATCGATACCTCTCATTTAATTGTGCACACTTTCAAATAAAGTTTTTCTTCCTCACTTTAGATCATGTCAGTGACATCTGGTCTTTCCACTGAGCCACATGAAGGCCAGGGCCCTACAATGTATCTTGACTTTTTCAGAATTCGTCATGTTTCTACTGCAGACATCTGAGTAATTTATCAGAATGGGAATTTAATTGGATTGGGATATATGATAAACCACCAAAGTTGGATTGTTGGATTTAGGTCTGGGCTTTGACTGATTTCACAAACATTTCCAATACAACTCTAGCTATACGTTTAGATACAAGATTCCCCTGTGTTTAGCTCCATCCAGCTTCCCATTATCTGCGACCAACTTCTGTGTCACTATTTTCAGTTGATGGATTGAACACAGCTCTGTGAAATGTTCAAACACTGAAATATTGTTTTATAACCAAACTCTGCTTTAAACACCTCCACAACTTTCTCCTTGACATGTTTGCTGTGTTCCTTGATATTTTGATGCTGTTTGTTTCTAAATGTTCTCTAACAAAACCAAGACAAAAGTTAGGAAAAACAGTACCTTTCCTTCCATTTCACAATGATGTGTTTTGATTGAGTCAGGGTTCTTGCAGGTTTCAGTAAGTTAAATTTAAGAGCTTTTAAAGACTCTTTAAGACCACTATGAATGACATTTAAGACCAATACGACATATTACCAGAAATATTCAGTTAAACATTTTAACAAATAAACCTTTTATTGTTATCAATTTTTTAAAGAAGATTCAAATAATTAAAAAGGTTAAATTATCTCAGTATTAAAACAGTCAATAGTTATCTTCTTAACCCCAGTAATCTTCCCAACACAACACTATTATATGTCTACATACAACCTTACCCTACATAATGTCTGAGCTCATCCTCTTTAGCACCAATCTCAATTTGAAGGGTTTTGAGTTTGGGAAGTTTTTCTTTGTACAAAGTGACAGAGAGTAAACTGGGCCTTACAGGATGGAAAATAAGAACGAGAGCAACAATTTAGAGACTAGAAGAGGACAAGGAAGGCACTAAAGTCAGTCGGGTTTTTACCTTCCCACTTTTAACTTCTCCTGAATCTTCCTTTAAACAATTTGTTGTCTGCAGTTTAGCTGTCCCGCTGTTTTTCTTCAAAATTACAGTAAAAATTTGATGTTGATAGAGTGTTTTTGTTACTCAAGATCTGAGAGATAACTAAAATATCTCTTCCACATTTCTTCAAATTGTGAGTTAATTTATTGTTCCTACAACTTTAGTTACAGCTGAAGAGCTGCCAAAATGTCTGAATCTGAAGTGATAATTTCATAGTACGCTACCAGCATTAGTTTTTTGCAAAATTAAGAGTTCAATAAGCTTATTACTGTGACGGTCCATAAAATATATTTCTTCTCAGTATCAGTATCAATAATCCTACATTAGTTCATCTGTTTTTCTTGTGCATTCTGCTTTGCATTCTGCTTTGTCTTCTCAAACTCCCAGTTGGTCATGGCAGATGGCTGCTTGTACTGAGCCAGGTTCTGCTGGAGGTTTCCTTCTGTTAAAGGGGAGTTTTTCCTCTCCACTGTTACTACATGCATGCTCAGTATAAGGAATTGCTGTTAAATCAACGACACAACACAGGTGACTGTCTATGGTCACTACGTGCTCGTCCAGGAGGAGTGAATGCTGCATGTCAATGACTTGGTGCAATCCGCTGGGTTTCCTTAGATAGAAACTTTTTCAACGGCTTTGAATAATTAATTGAGCTTACTTACAGTTTGATAACCAGGATCAATTGGAATGTATGTATCATTGAATTGAAATTATAATTTTTTTTTTTTTTTGTAAAGTGTCTCGAGTCAACATTTTTTGTGAATTGGGACTATATAAATAAACTGAATTGAAAAACTGAATATAAACACTTGATTTTTTACTGTGCCCTGATTCACATCTAGTTCTTTGCTCCGTTCCATGTCCCGTTCTTCCTGTCCCTGAGTTTTGTTCATTAAATTTCTCTATGACGCTTCTCATCAGTGGCTGTCTGCTCATGGGCTGTCTCTTCACCACAAAACTTGACGGGTTAGTGTAGTCCCTCTGTGTGCGAGCTGAGCCTGCTGGTTTCAGGCCGGGAGCATGCATTCGTGTTTTTTACCGCCTGTGCGGTGCTGTAGGGGCACAAACTGATGGGAAACACAGACCAATTTAACACCTGTTACAACCCCTGAAAAAGTCCTGGAACACACCATAAAACAAACTGGATAAAAGTCCCAGTACACTGAGCCTTAAAACTTAAAGATGCTGGTACTACGAACTGGTGCATACCTGGCCACAAAGCGCTGATGACGAGCAGTCAACGTGACTCTGAACACACTGCTGCAGACAGGCTGCAAACATGGCCATTTCTTGCCTCCAGTTATCACAGGATACCAACACCGACAGCAACCCTAACTCCTCAGGAAGGCAGACACTGTCAGTTTTGATTAGGTTATTTTGCTCTGTGTATTTATGCAGCCAACACTTTTCCAGAATGAACAAAAGTAAAACAAATTAAGACTTAATTAAATCAAATTTAGAACCTTGGATGAAAATCTAGGTGTTTTTAAGGCCTGAAATTTTGACTTTCAAATTTTAGATGTTTTAAGACCCCATGGGAACCCTGATATATAGGATACACATGAAAGCCCAATAAAATATGTTTATATTCGTTGTTACATGAGAAAATGTGATGAAGTTCAAAGACTAAAAATACTTTTGCAAGGTACTGTATTAGCATGTTATGGTTATTGTTCATGTCTCTCCCCATCTACTTTTGCACCCCTGTTCTATAAACACTTAGGAAGGTAAGATTATATTTCCATATAAAAAGCCTAATAATTATAGGGAGGAGGAAGATGGGTGTTCCCCCTTATCAGAGAAAATGATAAGGGACTAGCAGGCCCTGTGAAAGAACAGGGTCCATTTTGATATAATTGGCAGTGGAATTATTTATGACATTAATTGCCACATTATCGACTGGCTGTCAAGTTCCATGTCAGTCTGTCCATATTTCTTAACAGAAAGAGCCAGCTCAGCCCGGTGTCCACTGACAAGCTAATTACAACAGCACAACCTTGAATGACAAATGTTACTCATCGAGAACCGGCCAGGCCCGGAAATAAGGAGCACTTTCTCCCTCCAGCCTCTCTGGATCAAATGAGACAGCAGCGTGCTGCCAAATGCAGTCAGGTGGAGGACAGACAGGGTTTGCATGTCAGCAAGAGAGAGAGAGAGAGAGAGAGAGAGAGAGAGAGAGAGAGAAAGACAGAGGAGAAAGGAATGAGAAAGAGAGGAAGATGTTTCTTGAGGAGGGAGGGCTGCTCTTCTATACGGTGGACAGTTGTCATTCATAAAGATGTCTTTTCTTCTTTTTTTACTTCCATCTTCTTTAACTTTGACTAATGTCAATCAACCATCAGGCTGTGGGCTGATTGCTGCTGATGGGGTGATTTGTCTCTTACTGCAGGTCTCACTTTTTAGAATGTGTAAAATTCCAGAAAACTGCAAAAATGCTGATACACTGAGTTCCTCTAAATCAAGGCAGCCCCCCCCCCCTGCCACCATTTTTTAGCATTGCCTTTGATTCAATATGACTGAAACATAGATTAATTCTAGTCTTTATGCCAATATTTTGATGACTTTTTAAGATTCTGATATTTGAAAACATTTTATGTTTGTTGCTTGTTTGTTATTTTATGTTCATATAAAGCATGTTGAATTGCCTGTTGCTGAAATGTGCTGTAGAAATAAACGTATCTTACCTTATAGAAAAGTAACATGCAGTTGAACACATTTTAATGCACCTGTAATCTGGAAATATTTTCCAGTTGTGACAATAAAGTATGCAATAAATGCACCATTCCTAAAACTTAAGATAAGATTGTAGTATATACATGCAGTATGCACTTTTTCCACAACAACAAACATTCTTAAATCTGTTGCACTATCATGTAGCTCTTCATCAGGAAATCAGTCGGTGAAGCAAAATACATGATTTTAAGCTTGGCCAGTAGTCACTGGTGATCAGCTTGTAACAAAATAAAAATCTTTTTTATTTATTTATTTATTTTTTCAGATCAGTGAAGGCCCTATACCAACCAGATTGTGCTGAGGATAACACTCTTTGGCGTGGAACATGTTACTGACTGAAGGAGAATCAGTTAGCTATTTTCAGTTTTACTGTGGTATTAAACCATGGAATCAGAGGATGAACAGAAATGTAATAGATTTAACAGACGTAACAATGCATCACAACAAAATTTCTCTGTTTTAAACTTTTGAGAAGTCCAATTCTAGTTAAGCACAAATTATTTATAACCTTCAAACCATTCTATAATTGTTGACCAGCTTTTATCATGTTTCCACTGGTATTTTGAAGATTTATCTTTGGTGATGAGCTCCAACTCTTTGAGGTTAAAAGGCCTCTTTAGCTTTGTTCACAGATTCCAGGCAGGACTCCAAAACATCAATATTACTTCTTGTCAGAAGAAACAACTGCATTAAGGGCACTCATCTTGCTAATCACCAGAATACAATGCTAAAGACAGCTTTAAATGTGAACTCTGTAATCATTTTGTCTGTTTTGAAATAAAAGTGAAATCTTTACTAGGTAACTGCAGCTGTGTAATGCTGACTGCTCTCACACACACAGTGTGACAACACCACTGGTCCTAATTTAAATAATTATTTTCCAATCACAGATAGACTCGTGAAGGTTGCTGTACAGTTACAATAAATGAATGAATGATTTATCAATCTAACACATAAAAGTAAATCTGAGCCTTTTTGTCTCAAAACAACCTCTTTATTTGAAATACTTTGATGTTTTGAAGTGAAAAGAAGGAAAATGTCTGTGAGCTAAAATATGTCTTAAAGAAGGTAAATATTTGCTGTAATTCTTTATAAATAGGTTTTACTTGTGCAGATGCTGCCATCCCATAACTTGGAAGATTTTATTGTAGCTTTACATTTCAAGGATGCTGTATAAGGATGCAGAGAGAGATACCTTTGACTAATTTAAATTGATCCAGAAAGCAAAATCAAGTTCTTTGTTATTTACAGTTCTTAATGATAAATTGGTGTCTTCTAAATTTGAAATCAGTAGGACAGAGCTTTAAATAAAAAAAAAAAAATCATGATCAGAAATAGGCTACAAAGCTTTGCTAGGTGCACCTTGACTGTCATCTGCAGGTTTTTAATGAAGACCATTTAATTAAGCTCCACTTTAAATTTTACAATGGGACTCTGAGGGTTGTGCAACATTTACTTTCAGCTTGCCACAGGGAACTAATTTGTAATAAATAAAAGTGTGCTCAGGCAGCTAGTTAAGGTTTGTGCAAACATAAAATGAAAATAATGAGGTTAAAAGTTAGACCATCTATTTTAGTGCATCCATTCAGACAGATGCATGCACACACTGAGGCTACTAGTTGCGCCTGCAGGGCTACTGTATGAATGTCACTGATCTGCTGTGATGAAGTGGTGTGCCATTTGTTCATCCACGAAGTTCCCAAGATGCAGGAGCAGCAATAGAGCCAAGGATCAAGGGGGTCATTGCCTACAGGTAGTTCTGTGGCTCATACCTTAATTAATCTACTGTCTGTGATACCGAGCGTCCCATCCGTCCCCTCACATGCACACAAGCGCACGTCAAGCATATGTCAACCCGTTCTGGCACTCCCCACCCACCCTGTAATGCAGTATGTGTTGGTGTGGCAGCTCGGGATGCGTCCCTGACAAGGATGGGAAGTGACACACACCAAACTCGGTGTGTCCCCCAGCCAGCTCCGGTGGCTCGGAGCCTGTCAATTCCAGCTCCGTCAGTGGCACAGGCTCAATGGCAGTGCCTCTGACACATGTCACAAAGTTTTAAATGTCTGCTCTTTTCAGCAGGATGGCTGGGCGCACGCCGCAGCCAGGGGAAGGATGACATTTTGTGTTGTGTGGGGAGGGGGACTTGTTGTGGCTCCCCTCTTCCTGCCTCCTCCGGCTGTCAGCCCCAGTTTCCTCTGAGCATATCAAAACCCAGACAAATAAACCTTGTCATTTTGAAGCGCCAGCACTAGTGACCAGGCTCCTGAGCGGCATGTCATCTGGAATATGGTCACACAGTCCTGTAGGAAGTTGTGAAGTGTATAAGCACATGCAGGAAGGCACTCTCTCCTCTTCCTCACACACATACATATCTCAGAAACTGGAACAAATGTTTAAAGCTAATAAAAACAGGAAGCTAAACAAAGAGAGACATTGTGAACAAACATTGCATTAGGCTATCTCTGACCTTTTCTTTATCTGTGGATGAGTGACATGCTGTACTGCATATAAACATGGTTGCTTTCAAGCCCCACAGACATTAAACCTCTCCATCTCATCACAAATTTGTTGTTCTTCTCAGCACTAAAATGTAGCCATGACAATAAATGAGATATTTTTGGTGAAGGTATATTCACTAACTACTCTTTCATCTGGATTAACAAGTAACACTGAACAAATAATTGTTGATCAACTTCATAGGCTTTATGCAAAAATGTTAATATTTCATTGAAAGGCATCAATATATTGTACTGGTCCAGAAGTGGACATAAATAATACAGTCACTCAACATATCTGAGTTCAGCCCTTTTAATCACACAAAACTAATATATTTATTTTTTCAGATCAGCTGTTAGAAATTAAATGTTTGTTCAAAGTCTTAAACTGGAAGGTTCCCTTGAAGCCATAGTATCAGAGAGACAGTGTAAAAGACTAACAATAATAAAATAATGATAACATTCACATAAACAGGATAGCTGATTAGAATTCCCAGTGTTTGTCTTCACAGGTTGTTTATATTTGAAGAGGAACTGATACAAATCAGGAAAACATTACAACAAGTATAAACCAAGGCTAACATGTAGTGGGGATACCTCAACAAGATTAAGAACAATAATGTTAGATGGATTATTACATTTTTGCATGCAATCTCTGGGCATCTCGTATCAAAGTACTTTAGTCAATATTCCTTTCTCTCTCTCCTTTTTTTTTTTGTTTTTTTTTTTTTTTTTTTTTTAAGCAAAAATGGCCCAAAGCTAAATTTTACAACCCATTTGGTGAGTTTGATCCGCTGTGATTCAGCTCAGTTATTTGATGACTTTTCACTGATTGCCATACACATGCAAAACTGCTGCTGGGACAGAAGTTGGGCATCAGATCAAAAATTCTGACCCACTTTGTTAAGTTAAGGAAGAGACTGGAATGAACCTCATCAGTTTTCACAGACCACCATTTTGAACTATACTGATCAGACTTCACTGAACCATTTCCCTAGTAGGAAATAAGAAATGGAAAGATGGCTAAATGATGTTGTGTGCTCAGATTATAGTCAGTGGTTTATATTGAGTTTATCCTAGAGAACAGTTTGTTCACTTAATATAACGTTCACTGATTAGTTATTGTTAGCTAAATTTAGCCTTTACAATGGATGGATGGATAGATAAAATTAGTTCACTTTAATTCTCCTTACTGTATACTTTACAGTAACCTTAATTAGGGATGTCCCGATCCTATCATGTGATCGGAAATCGGGCCGATCACTTGGTTCCAGACTCGATTGGAATCAGGCGTTACATCCCGATCAGGCATCAGATTTATATGTATATTTATTATAATCCCAAATAGGAATAATAACAGTTAGTATCTACTGTTATTTGATGGTACAGAGTCACACTTGTCTTGAAACAAGCGAAACAACACATGCGCAGCACTTTGCAGCAGTACTGCCGTAAAGCGAAGCAGAAAACAGCATCAGCTTGAAGCGGGAGCACTGTTGCCAACTTAGCAACGTTGTCGCTATATTTAGCGACTTTTCAGACCCCTCTAGTGATTTTTTTTGTTTTCTTTCAAAAAAAAAAAAAAAGTGACTACCGATAAATCTATCCACTTTCTCTGATTTATTGGAGACTTTGGCGACAAAGCGGGAAAGCACCGACAGCACTGCAGTTACAGCGAGCAGTGAGAGCCCCTCCCACCTCTGTCCGAATGACTGTTTCCTCATTGTGATGGAATCGCGCATGCACAAAGCTGCTGGTGATCCCGCTCTGGATTACGGTAAATATACTGAAAACACAATTATTCATGTTGCTTTTTTTTTTTTTTTTTTTTTTTTTTTTTTTTTTTTTTTTTTTTTTTTTTTTTTTTTTTAAACCGCATCTGTTGCATCAAAATAAATACCAGCATTTTATTCACACAGCCTCAGTGTTCTGTTAAATGATAAATAAGGTGGATAAAATAAAAATTAAGGGACATCCTGGATCCGTTTCATCGCTCTTCTGAGTTTTTTGATTTATTTTGGAAGTACGGGATCGGGACTCGGTATCAGCCGATATTCAAAGTCAAGGACTCGGATTCGGATTCGAGGGCAAGAAAACCTGATCAGGGCATCCCTAGCCCTTAATGTTTGTCACATTTTTCAAACCATTTTATGGTTTATATAGGATGTGTGCTGAACTGTGAGACATCCCACAGATCAGTAGCTACACATGCACACATCAGTTTATGATGATAAACTGCTAGCACCTAGCTTCAACATGAAATGTTGTTGGCCAACAGAATAAATATGTTTGGGGGCCAAACTTTTTCACAGTGGTGTTTTTTTTTCTTCTTTTTTCTGTTTTACAAAATTAATCTAATAATTTCTCGTTACACAGTTGACTTTAGAGATTGGTTGTTACTAAGAATGACCAGGGTGCCAAAACTTTTAAGAATGTCCATTTCTGGAATGCATAGATGATTTTATTAGGAGTCCTCACCAAGGTAGGTATGTAAATGAATTTCAGTGAAGTGGATCTAATAAAACATTTTTTTCATAAAGCATTCGCCAACTACTTTTACAAGACACATTTGAGTCATATCGACATTTCTATTTAAAGATGGTTAAAAAAAAAAAAAAATCAAGGGCTGCCACCAATTGTAACTTAAAATTTATTAATCAGCTTACGATTTTAGATCATTTGAATATGCTCACATTTTGGAATAAGCCATAATTTAAAATAGGCTGTGTAGAGTATTCTGGTCTTAACCAGAATATGGAGACATGACATTTTACTATATAAAAGAAACAACACACATTGGTACTGTTTCATGCATGCCCTAAAGCTGTTTTTTTTTCAGAGAAACCATTGAAGAAGTAAGTTGGAACAACGAATAATTTCTTTTTTTTTTTTTTACAGTATTGATAAATCTTCAGCTTCCCTTGTTGATTTGCTACTAAGGATATACCTGTGAGCGATTAACTTCATTGATGTACATTACAAATCTAGATCATCAGCTTCTGTGACTTACTTATTGGTATACTTAACTTTTTTGTTTAGGTGAAAATTGGAAAAAAAAAAAAAAAAAAAGTTCTAATTTAATAGTGAATTCAGCATAAATTCTGACAGATTTAGTGGAAAACAGAGGAGCTACCAGAAAAAAAGAACTGCTAATGTAATGGAAAAGACTGAGTAAAGCTTCATTTTTTGAGGGACATGTAGGTAATTAGAGCTCCAGATAGGGCCAAACATATCAAATGGTGTAGGAGGATGTAATCCCACTGTGCTCTGTAACATGTAAGCAGCATTAAGAATAGAAACCTATTTACAGCTCCCACAAATACAATTTCACTGTCTAGAACAATGTCAAAATCTGGAATATTGCTGTGCATGTTACTCAAGACACCGATTCTCAGCTGTAGCTGCTTTCAGCACTTTCTCTAAGACGTATCTTAATGATTTAAACGACAGTTGTGAGCGCAAGCCTTGGAGATATAACGGGAAAAATCAGAGAAAGCAAGAATGGAGAAGATGAGTCCATGTCAGGGCCCAGGTGTGTGACCGCCACCCCCTCCCCTTCACCCTTGATTAGTAGGTGTAGTGGACAAGTGATCCATCATGGGTGTCAAAGAAAAGGAAGCAATTGCCTGGGTATGTTTGTTGCTGGCTGTGTGTAGGACAATAAGGCAGGGAGACTGTGTGTGTGTGTGTGTGTGTGTGTGTGTGTGTGTGTGTGTGTGTGTGTGTGTGTGTGAGAGAGAGAGAGAGAGAGTTGTGTTGCAGCTGATGCTTAGAGGCAATCATGTCAGTGGGAGTGTCATCTCTGACTCTGAGCTGCAAGCAGGAAAACAGAAGTAGGCTCAGCTCAGGAGAGGAGACTGAAACAATGACTCTAAAATATAAACAAGAAAGCATTCACCATGCATAAGTACAACAGCATATTTGGTAAAAATTATCTTTTTCCAGCAGTAGATTAGGTAATTGAAAAGAAAAAAAAAAAAAAATCCCCAGTGGTTTTAATAAATAAAAGAAGACCCCTCCCTCTGAGAGCATCTTGTGGACATCAGAGCTGATCGTTTCGGATGAATCTGTTGCCTTCTGAGTGCTTGCCATAGTAGATGTAGCGACACTTGGCGAATACCCCTAAAAAGAGAATAAGACAAAGTTTAGGTGTAATTCATGGTTGGATCATCCTATACCAACAATTCTGTAGCAGCACAATTCATGACTAATAACTGGAGATGCACTGAGAAATCAGCTTGTGGCCAGAATCACACAATATTGTTCTCCTCTGATCACTAGCACTTCAGTCCATGATGACAAAAACACTTTTCAGTGTGAATGCCGTGGTTGAGTGAAGAAGGAAGGAGTTTAAAATGAAGTCAGAAGAATCACTCATCACTGCTTGTGACAGGCAGAAAAAAAAATTACTTTATTGCTGTTTATACAGCTTTTTAAAATGATCATTTTTAGGTCAGTGCATTTCTACTAATTTTACTGTTTCACTTGAATTCCTACCATAAAGCACAGCAAAATCATACATACACAGTAGTGTATGATACTTTTCTTCACTTTTTCATGCTGGTTACTGTACGGTGGACAAGGCAGGTCACAAAAATATCAGTAGTTTCGGATGAAATATTTCAAATTGTGTAACATCCACATGGTGACCATGATTCCTGTATCAGACTTATCTGGCCCTTTGTAGGTGTTACCTTCAGATATCGCTCATAAGGTAGATCTGGTAATTCTTTGTCTGATGATCATCATAACAGGAAGACCAGTAAAAAAAATTTGAACAAAGCATTCCTATCATCTCAAAACAAACAAAAACAGTCTGATGACATCTGGGGACAATATCAGAAACACTGTAGATCAAATTACTAAATTACACAAATTGTTTGAACTCAAACATTACTCCTTCTTGTAAAGGGAAAATTACTTTGTCTAAACCAGTGCTGCTTTGGTAAAACTGAAATCAAATTGGATCCACACTAAATCCACAAATTAAAATGAATAAGTTAGAAACAATAATGTATTTAGCTGTTATAGGTGCTATCTCAGCTGTCTAAGGGTTTGTATATTGTACAAAAAAATAATACATGTAAAGATAAATACTGTATTCATCTATTAATGTGTAATGTTGAGGCTTAAAATGCCACCACTGAAGGAGATATGGGTTGTTCCTTTTAGGGACAACAAGATGATTTTCTTTTTTTATTATTTTAAATATACTCGCATTGAATCATCATGGTGGATAATTAAATAATCATGTCTGTTACATACATTATATGTACAGTTATTGGTAGATTTAAAATAAATAATATGAAGAGTTTTTAAACTGTAATGGCTAAAAATATGACATTAGAAGAACCAAATGCGAAAGTAGTTTTCTAGAATGTATATGAAGAAAAATTGTCTTTGCAGTTGTAATCATATTGGATAGATGAATATAATTATTCATGTTTGAAAGAAAAAGTTTTAATGTGGGTTTTTTTTTTTTTTAACAATACATATTGTTAAAAGGGAAACCAAAAAGTGATTTACAAGCAAAGGGAAACAACTTCTTAATAAAAAATAATATATAAATATTTTTACATTTCACTGACTAAAAAGATAAAATATTAGTAATTTCAAAGTGTTTTCATTGTGTAATTATGCTCAGTATTAAAACAAGAATAATAATTTCATGTATTAGCTCCCAAGATTTTAGTTGGGGTTAAATTACTAAAACTGGCATCATTTACACCTAAAAAAAATTAAACAGAAATACAAATAAATGCAAATATTCTTATATATGAATCTACTACTTTGAAGTACTAAATTAGATAGTTTTTAGATAATATTTATGAAAGCCTCTATCTATATAACTATAATGTTACAGGGTTGATGGTTGTCTGTGCTGGTTTTCTATTGTAAAGAGAGGTGGTGCTGTTCAAGCAGTTGGCTGGCCCACAGCTTTGTGGTCAGTTTGCTGTGATGCTAATGTCACAAACACTAACATCCCAACTTGATGAATGCAGGGGGCTGTACCTTAGTGTCATCTCTTACCAAATGAGGCAAGGACAAGTGGCATTAGTGCTGTCAATGATCCTCTGACAGCAGAACAGATACGGCTTTCACCAGCTTTTCTAAATACACATCAAGTGTATTGTAGGAGGAGGGGAAAGGAGGCAGACCAGAGACAAGGCAGGAATGGAGAGACATATGGGGGAGACAGTGTCACAGAGGGATGAGGGACGCTCCAAGTGGTAAGTCCAATCAGATAATCCAAAAAGACATTGTCAAGAGAGGGAAGAGAATGGCAACTAAGTGACAGAAAGCAGGAACGGGGACAGAGATACTGGTGCCATATTAGTGCCAAGCATATTCTGATGCCACCCTCAATTCTAACCAAACTTGACACATCGCTCTCTTTCCCCGCTCTCTCTGACTCTTCAAAGTAGGCTCCACCAAGTCACACACACACACATAAGTGCACATATGAGGTGCACAGAGATGCACAGGAACCCACACAGCGCACCAGTCCCTTACAGCAGTGGTGGGTGTTCTGTCAGGCGGAGGAGCAGTACAGCAGCAGCAGAAGCCCACAGGCCCGGGGACAAGCTCAGTCAATCTAAATCTGGACTTTGTAGTGGAGCAGTGCTCATTTCCCCTCATAGCCCAGCTACTTGAGGTGATCCAAACACTGAAGTGTGAGAAGCTGTCACCTCCGATAAAATCCAAGACCAGCTCCATGCCTGCCTGCTCCCCCGGTGTATGAGAGATGTATACGTGTGTGTTTGGGTGCGCATGAGTGTGTATGCTTTTTTTTTTTTTTTTTTTTTTTTTTTTTTTTGACAGTGTGGAGGTTGGGAGTGTAGGGGATGGGGGGATGAATTCCAGCTGCCGTGATTTGCCTTGGGACAAAGGTGCCACGGTTGTATACTGGGCTTGACACCACAGGACTCAGGGTATCTCACAGCACTCAGATCAAATGGTTGCCAGGGTCTTTCACATATTCACAGTGTACCCAGCGAAAAACTCACTCTCTCCAGGAGTAGGGCCCTTAAAGAGATTACCCGCTGAGGCACCAGAACCAAGTCTCCTATAAGACATTACCTTGAGGGAATATATTTGTAGGTTTGCAACCAAAGCCTTTCAGAGATAACCTTCACAGATGAAGGAACTAAAGCTAAAGGCCCCACAAGCCTTCACACTCTGCTGAACTCAACTTCAGCCCATGGGTACTGAGAATGATTGGAGAGACCATACTCTGTAACTCTCCGGCACCAATTGGAAAGGTCTGGACGATGAGTGACCTGTAGCTCTCCAGCAGTGCTAATATAAGCCAGTGTATGATAAAGAGGAAGAGGAGTAAATTAGGAGAAGCTGAAGAACAAAGATCAGGGATGCTGTCTGCTTCCCAGTGGGTGAAAAAGTGCACAAATGTGACAGTTCTCCATTTCTGCACTACATTAAGCGCCGCGTTGTGTGCATAAACAGCACACTCCAGTTTGCTTTCTTCCCCTCACAGCGAGAGCTTGCACTTATTACAAGAGAAACCAGGAGAAAGATGGGCCGGCTGGAAACGAGGAAGGGAGTAACTAAGCCAAACTCACTATTACATAATGCCTTTGGAGGCTGCACTCATGTCTCTGGGGTTCTGCCTGATGAACTCATAGTTAATAACAAATATTACCATGCCAAACTCAGTACTCCAAAATGTCCTCTGTGTATCTTAAGCCATGGCTAAGTGTGCTTATATCACTAACAGTGTCAAGTTCCCATACATACTTTTATCTCCAGCACACAAACACTGTGCACCGTGATAACAGTGGGAGCACCCATTGAAGTGACAGATTAACAAAGTTATGAGTAGGCTAATGCTTCCATTATGCCCTGGTGGAGTAACAATCACAGCTTTTTACTACACATCTTGTGTTTAAAAGGAGAACTTACAATTTTTGCCTGAGTCAAACTAGAACCACCAACAATTTAAAAACCTTGAGAATATTTTAACCCCTGCACTTGCAGGATTAAGAATGGATTTTTTTTTTTTTTTGACATTTAGAATTATCTCCTTTTTCTTTGTTTTCTAATTTATTTGTAAAATAATCAGGGGTGAAAAGTAACTGCTTACATTAACTTTTGTTGTAATTAAGTACAATTTGTCTGTACTTTGTACTTTAAGCTGTTCACAAAATCTGAACTTGTACTTTTACTTAAGTTTGAGTAAAATACTTTACTCTGTTACATTTGAAGTCATATCCGTTAATGAATAAAAATTTTAAAAACACCAGAAAAATTGGCATTCATCCTTCGGCTGGGTTAGTGTTGTTTCAATTGGAAGATAGAGGCATTAGGAAAAACTCGTCAAGTATAGTTCAAGTTAAACTCTGAGAAAAAGAAAACCCATAGCCGTACTTAAATGACCAGTTTAATTATAAGTATGGGGAAGGACTTTATCATACAATGTAAACTTAGTTTGGTTAATGTTCAAGTTTACTATGACAATGTAAACATTCTGAATATATTCATTAAATATATTAGACGCACTGTGGAAAGTCATGTCATAAGTAGAACATGTGTAATTAAACAAGTATTCAGGCCAAATAAAGAGAGATAGCAATGAGGATTTGCCAATTACCTACTTCATTTATTATGTGTGACTCAGCACCACCAGAGGTGAGGCACAGCACTGCATAACCTCACCCCAGACTTCTCCCATGTGTTTGAACAGGTAATGTGTAAATTCAGTGATTTTGACCATAAAAATGTTGATATTACCAATATATATATAAAAAACCCAACAAATTTATAGAAAATTTAGGAGGAAAATCTGATGTTCTCTTATCATTGTTAGCATCTATTTTACTTCTCATGTGCTTATTTTACTTGTCAGGAATACAGGTGAGGCACCTGCCTACCCTGACCACAAGTCACAGGTTCAATGGTAATTATTACTAAAACTAGATGCCTGATTGTAGAAAGTACAACACAAATACTTAATTTGACCTGATCTGACTGCTTTTAGTGCATAACGTAAGAGTAAGCTTTGTGTGGTTTTAGTTTTTGAGGCTTAACACTATTGAGATATATCAGGTTTATAAAGGGAAAATTTGTGAAAACAGGCAGCCACCATAAACAGTCAGATTCAGTAAATTAAAATACTGTTGAAATGTTAATCTTTTTCAGTAACTCAATTCATTTAGTGAAACATATTACACATAGGATGTTTTAACTCTTTATTTTTGTTAATTATGAAGATTTTCCACTTCTAGCTGAATAAAGACACTTTTAAGATCAGAATATTACAGGCCATAAAAAATAAATTTTTCATACAATACAACCTAATGAAAAGTACATTTAATACATGCTTAAAGGTTATTTTCAAAAACTACTTTTAATTTGACAGACGAACCCCATTGGAACACATATTCTAATTCATCAAATATGACTGTACCTCTTGTCAAATAACCTCAAGGTTTATTTTTCTAACATGCTGAAGTTAATGTTGTACTGCACACTTTCCAGAAGTTTACCAGTCTTGGGTCTGTTTGAAGACTCTTGCAAAATAGGACAGATTACAGTATTTAGGTCACTCTGACCCTTGTGGGCATGGACATCATGAATTGGCCTTTAGAGTTCTGCTACCTGACCTGAAAGTGACAAGTATCAACAAAGTCCACGCTGCTCCTTCCATCTGAGTTTTCCATTGCAATGATAAAATTATACTGCCCAGGAGGCACTTCCGAACCACATCAGGCCAGTAATTTAGCAGTCACTACATCACGCAATACAGGAAAAATATCACTGGGGTCTTGGGTACAATTTCAAATATTCCAGGACTACTCTGATTCTGTTTGTTGACCTTTAAATGTAGAATGGGAGCCAAGTTTAGGTTTAAGGTAAGATTCATACCAAAATAAAATATACTTAGGTCCTATATTAGAACAACAGAACCTCTGAAAATTCATATTTTTTATTTTTGGATTTGATTGTATGCTGAAAACACTTAAGATGAAAAATTAAGACCTTCACAATACTGCATGCATGAAAATGTCTGAATTCCTCACCATATTTTGTAATAGCCTGCTCCAGAGTTTTGCATTTAATCAGCACACACTCACAAGAGGGGAGTTAGAGAGGGATGGGAGATGGAGTGGGTTTAATGACTGCTCCCTGCATAAAATCAGCTCGACTCTTTTTCAAGGGCCATCAATATGTCACAGAAAGACATGTCCAACGGATGTAGCTTTTAACATCAAGGTTATCTATCCTCAGAATGAATTTGCTCTGCACACTCCTATTTTCTTGTCTTGTCCCTTTTCCAAATCTGTCCTCCCATTTTTTTCTACTGCACACACTCATGTCTTTTTCCTCTTTTGCAGTATCTTTTCTGTTATTCTGGGTCGTCAGCCCACCATATTTATTTTCTGATTGTTTCCTATTGTTTGCTTTTCTTTTTGACCTCCTTTCTTCTGATCCCCACCCATTACTCGGCCCACTTAGTCAACATCACGGTGCATCAGAACTATTATTCAATTCAAATATTATTAAAAATCACTACACATTAATTAGTAAAGGTGAGATAAAATGGATTAAAAGAAGCTGGAAAAAAATCAATATATGCAGTGGGACATATATTGTACATGTTTATGATTTACATTAAATAGAAAAACAGACCACGTTTTTGAACTACACCCCTGTTTAAATGTGTTTTTTAAAGAAAAAAGGATAAGACTGCTAGGTCCAAATGCAGACATGAAACCTGCTGTATACCTCAGTTTTTGCTAATGAATATTCAGCATTATCATCTAATTAACACTGGCTTTGGTTTTGATTGTAACAATGAGAAAAACACTCTTATTATTTTACTTAAGGTTAGCTTTATAAAAAGAAAATATGATTTACCACATTGAACACTGATGTATTAGTTGACATCACTCAATATGTTGCTAAATTTACTCACATTTTAAAATTTCTTTTCACAAATCAGGATGGCCAAAGCACCGAGTTGTGACTAAAACTTGTAAGGTTAATCAAATATCCACTAGGGCTGCATGAGATTGGAAAATATAGCAATCACGATAACATAGGGCTGGGCAATATGGGTGAAAAACATATCACAATATAAGCATTTCATATCAGTTGAAAGATAATTATTGATTATTTTTTTGTTTTAAATATCCAAAATACAGCCAAACTGGTGATATGACCTTTCCTCTTTTATCCACAATTTCCTCTTGAGCTGTTGTACTAATTTTCTCCTTTCACTCCACCATGATCTCTTATTTTTAAGCAGTTATGGGGCATTCACATGAAAATGGGATTTTATCACATTATCTCTATGATGCATCTAATGCCTGTGATGCAATTGCAGTCAACCACTGGACATCTACAGAGAACTAATCTATTGAAAGACAACTTTCACCAGGATTAATCCTTAGTTTCAGACAGCTCATACTTTTAATGAGTCTACAAAACCTAAATGATATAAATAGTCACATATGCCACAGAACACCTTGGATATGTGGATAAATACTATGATGTTGTGACATTAAGCTGTTGTAACATTCTTATCTTGCCATATGTGTTGGCATATCTAAAAATGCTAATTAGTAACATCTTAATTGTAAAACATGAAGTTATCATTTCCCAGGTCACCTTGTCAAATATGTGATCTGTGTACTAGGAGGAAGGCATGAAATTAGTGATGGAAGGATGGTTTGTTTTTATTTTTCTCATAGTTAATGACCATCTCACCATCTTGGGCTGAAGGTTTAAGGGCTCAGCATGGTCCAAATGAAGTCCAATTGTCGATGTGTGGTCACATGGTTTTCGGATGTTTGTTTTCGCACAGACCCTTCACAGTCCACAAGATACACCACGTGAAAACCTGGTGTGTCACACCTTTGAAACCCCTCCCGTTGCAGTGTATGTCATGGTGTTTTGCCATGTGTGTGGTTTACAAGAGTACAGTAAACACAGCGATCATAGCAGAGAGGATCGACTATTACAAGTTTGGAGGAGGAGGAAATAATGATTGATAAGCTTGAAAATCTTTTTTCTTTTTTCATGCTATCAGAAAATAAGAACGGAAGGTGTTGGTGGGACGTTCACCCACTGCATCAGACCAGAACCGAGCAGGGGAAGTTTAATGTTTCAGTATGTACTTCCTCACAGCCTCGGACAGTTGCTCCTCAAAACTATCCCTCCTGATCTGTGGCTGAAAAACCAGCTTCTGGAAGTTGAGTGGTTGGGGTTTTTTCCCACATAAATAAACACACTTACGAAATTCAGACCAATCACAGAATAGTTTCGCATGAGGAGGCGGGCGAAAAGTTCGGCAGAGGAGCTGTGACGAGAAGGGTGGGACGACACAAATCTAAGAAAAAAATGATGATTCTTGTCACCCAGCTGCGACAATGAGAACTGATTTCGGCAGTTCGACTTGACCATGCACAGCCCATTAGTGATCTATACTAGTATAGCATGGGTAAAGTAATCATCAGGGTATTGTTGCCGGACATCCAGCCATAAAGGACTGAAACGGACTTAAAGCTGGTATGACTATTGATTCAACTTTTATTCTGAAATAACTGTGGTTCAAGTAGAAGGAAGACAAGGAGCTTCAAAAGGAAACTCTGTGTTGTCATGGGACCTTTAATTCCCCAGCACAAGGGAATGTTTAGCGGGGCAGCATTGGGGAGACAGCTCACTTCTCCTGCTTATTGTGTTTCTTCAGGGTGTCGACCCATAAAGGGTCATTTTTAATCACGTAACATGTGTTTACCCTGTTTACCGGAGTTTTCATTCATGCCAAGGTACATGCATGTAGCTCTAAATGCTACAGATGTTTTAGGACTTCACATTCCAAAACATAGCCTTTCTACCATCATATTTTAAATGGGTTGATGGTTATCATTGTTATTTATGGTGTTTTGGACTTAAATAAGATAGTTTAAACAAGAAAATGTCAGATTATTTCAGTCCATTTAGGACACCATTTTGTGAGTGGCAAAACACTCCCATTCTACCATTTTGCTACTCCAGTTTATTAAATTATCAATACAGGAACTGATAAATAGATTAAGAATCAACTTTCAAAAAGCGTAAATGATTTCTATTTCAGTCAGATTTTAATCAGACATTACTTCCTCAGATTTGAACTGGCAACCCACTGGATACAGGACGAACTCCTATCACTGTTGCTCTAAAGACGATGCTAGAGTGACTCTAACATATTGTGTGCTAAACAAAGGGTGCTGAACCATCATAACGTCTGATAAGAACCCACTGTACATCAGGACTACACTGTTCCAAAACAAACGGATAAGTGGCCATCTACACCGCCTCTTATCTCTCCCACTCCTTACACACAAATGGGTCAAAGACACCTACCAGAAGCCAAGATATATGGATACTTTTGCAAGCCACTGTATAAAGACAATTACAAAGTGAGCTTTCTATCACCTGAAGAACATTTCTAGGATTAAAGGACTAATTACCCAGCACAATTTGCACATAATCCATGCATTTATCTCTAGTTGCACTGACTACTCCAACAGTGTCTTCACAGGTCTACGTAGACAGCTGCAGCTGATCCAGAATGCTGCTACTTACGTTCTTACTGAAACCAGGAAAATAGAGCATATCATCCCAGTTCTAAAGTCCTTACACTGGCTCAGAAAATAGACTAAAATCACTTAATGGCTTAGTACCAAAATACATGAAAGACCTGTTGTTGTATCAACATTCCAGATCACTCAGGTCTTCTGGTTCAAGTCTGCTCAGAACCAGAACCAAATATGGAGAAGCAGCATTCAGTTTTTATGCTCCACTAATCTGGAACAAACTTCCAGAAAACTACACAAGAGCCAAAACACTGAGTTCATTTAAATCAAGGCTAAAAAGCCACCTGTTTAGAGTTGCTATTGATTCAAAATAACTGGAACATTCATCAAAATATTTGATGCATATTTACTTGATGATTTCTTATGATGGCATTTGACAAAATGTAATGTTTATTGCTTGTTTCATAATTCATTACTGTATTATGTTGTCATGGTGAAAAGCACTTTGAACTGCCTTGTTGCTGAAATGTGCTATACAAATAAACTTGATATATTTGTGTAACACTGAAAAACAAAGTAGATGTGCAGTAATGTGACAGGACTATTGAGTCCTGTCAGCAAGTCCTTCATGCCATCATGTTTAACATAGAGGCACATAAAGTTTTTGGTCAACTTATAGTAAGTTTATGTATCAGAAAGAGGAATAATTGGCTGGTAACACACACTGATGACAACAGGTCAGCAGATATTGGTCTCATCATTTTTATGGCATACAATATAAAATATAAATATAATTAATATAATATAAATAAAGAATGTGTTGCCCAAAAGACAACCTTCAACATCAGTCACATTTTAAATGCTAAGCTTACAGTTGTCTCTTTTTTGAATCTCAAATAAATCTGCTGTTAGTAATTTTCAGCATTAGGGTGACATTCAGCCTCTACCAGTTAAAAATACTGTTTAGGCGACTGAACATAAATAGCTGCCATTATGATCCATGCCCAGGGCTTAGACCTCCGCTGTTCACCTCCTGATCGTTTACTGCGTCCATTTGACGACAGCGCCTGCATGTTTTCGACTTTAGTGTATTGATTCAACTTTTAAATGGTCACCATATAACCCTGGGACACTGAGGAGATTAATTTACATCAATGTTCATCTGTAATTCATTAGCCATTAATACTCTCGACATTCACACAGGCTATCAAAGAAATGCAGCCCATTTTTCACTGAGTGAGAGGCAAGGGAAAACACAGAGAGAAGGGGAAATGAAAAGAAACATTATACAGGCTATAACACAAATAGTTCTCAAACATGTCAGGAATACATTGTAAAACACCCCGTCGCTTTAAACTGATACTTAGATAAACAGAACATGGTGATTTTTTCATATATTAACATTCAGCTTTTGAATAGATAAGAATTTGTAACTAATTCAACATAAAATCTTTATGTTGGTAAAGGTTCTAATTTTTTTTTTTGTTTGTTTTTGTTTTTATGTTAAAAAGGTAACTTGCCAAAAATGGAATGAAGTGTTTTCAACAAAGATTTAATAGGTAGGCAAAATAATCGCAGAACAACACACAAAAAGGCCAATAAGGGATGAATAAATAGTGTGGGAGTTTGCACACATGAGCTGGGAAGATTTGTTGTTGCCAAAGGCTGATAGCCTGTCAGAGAAGGGTTGCAAAGTCGTCGCTCAACCAGCCTTAATCAATAACAAGTAGATTTTGACCAAATGAAGCTTATTAAAGAACAACATTAACAAATTGTTTCCTTTCCTGTATTCTCAACACAGAGTAGCACATAACAGTGAAGTGGAAGGAAAAGAATATATTCTAAAATGTTTTATGAATCAAAATCAGAAAATTGTACATCTGAATACCGCTGGATTTCAGCTTCTCTGAGTCATTACTTTATGGGACCACCTTTTATTGCAATTTCAGCTTTCTTGTGGATTGTCCTCCAGCCAGCTCCACACTTCTAGAGATTAAAATTGATAAATTATTTGAAAAGACAACATCTATGAACAGCAATTTTTCATAGTAACCCATGAATAAGCTATAATCTAAACCATTCAGTTGTAGCTCTGGCTCTGATGGAAGGTGAACTTCTAATCCAGTCTTGAGTATTTTATGGCCTCTATCATGTTTTCTTACAGTATTGCCTTGTATTTAGCTCCATCCCATCAATTTTGACCAGGTTTTCTGAGGGAGCAGCTCCACGGATCATGATGATGCCACCAACATGTTGCAGAAAACTTTAAAATCAAAGCTTACTTTATTAGTTAATGGATGAATTTTCCCATTATCACTCACAATGTTTTCGGTCTATTAGGATGGAAAGGAAATTGAATTTGGAGCAATTGGAATTTTACTTCAGAGATATATTGCCACTGTGGGTGTTCTGATTAAGAAAGAATATGTTAAATTAATTTTAGTGACATTTTTGACACAGAGCCCAGGAGAACATTTCTTACAGTAGCTCTGGAGTCTGGAGATAAGATAATGATGGTGGACTTAAGCCAGTTTACAAAGTCAAAAATACCTATGGAGCATGCACTACTATCAAACCAGCACACAGACACCTTGCATAATTCAAGAAAAAAAAAACACAATTTAAACAACAATGACAAGCAGGTTATTTACTACTAGAGTTCATACACCCTTAAGGGCACACGAAGCCACTAATGATGCAAGTAATCATAGGCACTCATTTTCTCTGTTAATATGTGGCTCACAAATCACCACCCATGCACACTGCATGGCTTGACACTGATCGATTGAGTTCTTCATTACACCCAGGATTTCTAATTAAAAGAAAAGCACAGATAAGTGGTTCAAACCTCTGACCAAAATAGACGAAAAAAGTAAAAATTCCAATTAGAGGTTTGACTGTGTTCCTTAATGGCTCTGTTAATAAGAGCGGCTGGTGAGTCACTCAATGAAGGTTTAATCACTGGGACAGGATTCAATAACAAAAGAGCACAATATTAATCACCAGAGAGTGATAACTTCACTGTTCATCTCTTTGACATTGGAGGAAGGGATGAATTAATGATGCTCTCCATCTGAACACATTAAATAATAATTATCAGGCAAAACAGCATGAAAGGGACTGCATAATGAACCCCATTGTCAGGTCAATTACAACCACATAAAACTGTTCAAAGGGAAGTAGCTTGTTACCAGATAGCCACAGCAGAAAGGACAGCTGTGACTTTATTAGCAGAAGGTGTGGTGTTTAAAATGTTTTGAGGGGTTGACATACACTCACAGAGCAATGAAGCTCTGTTGAGCTACTCATGCCGGCTGTAAAAAACCAAGAGGTGCTCAGTGAGGCATTCAGAAAGGAACACATTGTAAATTGGCTAGCAAAAGATAAATGACATGACAATGACAGTGTTTTGCCGGCTCTGAAGCAATGTCAGTCGCTAAGTGTCATGTTAACTAAACTCAACTACACAGACAATGATGGACTTCATGCATCAGCAGACAGAATGGCACCTCGCTGCTTGTCAGTAGCAATTTTTATCAAATCAAAGATGGCCCATAACTTTACCCACAAGGGTTGGTGCTGCTGGAGTTTTACACATGCATATGAACTAGCACTGAGGATATAGTTACATGTTGTACTTTTTATCCACAATGCTGGTAAATTGACAATTGCTTCTTGAAGCTTTCACCTTTCCCTGAGCGACAGACACATCAGGCTGTCCTCTACCCTCTCATCTGATGTAGACATCAATTAATGCATGGCTGCTACTGCCCTGAGACAGTCATTTAAACAAACAGCCTCACAACCTCCAGCGTGACATATCAATACCAATCTGACATCTTGTTCCACAATCTCCAACTTCAGCGCCCGGCTAGCTGCACCTGTCTCACCAGAGAGCCCAGGGTTTGCCTATGCTCCTTCACACTTCCTTTGCCTGCAGACATCAAACACTTATTACTCTCCGTCTTGGCTCTGCTAACTGACTGTCCAGTCTGGCCCACATGGAGACGCCATTATTAGAGTCATTTCAGTGCCCATCCTGACGCCTGTTAGGCAGCTCTCTACCTTGGGCTCCTGTTTCCTGCCTATCCGACTGAGTGCCTGCCCAGCCATACAGTGATTGGACATGACATGGTGACAGAAAACAGGGGAGAAGGGCAATAGAAATAAAAGAACAGAGATGGTGGAGTGAGGCAGACACACATAGGGACGGAGTAAGGTGGGCATGTTAGCCAAGGCCCTTGTGGCGAAGGGTGTGCCCATCAACACGAATGAGTGTTAGCCAAGAGCCGCATGTCACAATGATGGAGGGGCTGGATCACTCACGTCAGGGCTTCATCTGACTGGAAGATATCAATCTCCAGGCCTAATCCAAAGGGACATGGTAAAATATCCTTTAACATTGCCCGTCCACCCCGCCTTTGTGTGTCCCCTTGCTTCTGTCTCTTTTCACAGCTGTTTGTAACCTTCATTGTTGGACCTCAATTGAATACGCTCATTTTCACATCCCATTTCCTCTGTCTCCAGCGTTGACAGTCAAATTATGATGGGCAAAATGGTAGCTCGACACATAGCATTTAGCACAGTTTATCACTAAATGTAGCAAGAAAAAAAATGAGCAAAAGGTGCAGAGATTATCACATACTGGGGAAAATACACTTAAAAACTACACAAATTAAACTAATGTCATTTAACTTCATTAACAGACCTTTTTTTAAAGAAATTAATCAAAAATGCATACTTGGAAGCTATTTTATAGTACTGGTAAGCTTTGTTTGTGATGACCTGGTGTAAGAACAAACTAGTTAAAGTCTAACAGGCCTTAAATAGCTGTGATATACGTTTAAAATTAGGTGTAAAGGAACAAGTAGTTGTCTATGCAAACATGGTTTGTAAGTACATGAATTCAGACAAAGAACATGTTATTCACAGATGAGCTCCAATCTGATTCAGAAAAGGACACATGATGGTATTTCTTTTAGTTAATGAAAACGACAAAAAATTAGAAAATAAGTAAAGCAAGGTACTACCTAAAGCGGTCAACACCAAAGAAATGCAAGAATGACTTGTAATTCAGATATATAACAAATACGATCATCTAAAAGTGCATTTGTTAGCTGTTAGCTGCTGTTAGCACAGTTATTCTACATCTTTGATATCAGCCATAATTTTTGTACACTACAGCTATAGCTTGGCATGTAGCACTGGAATACAAAGTTTTATAAACAGTTTTAAATACATCACCAGGTAGCACAAAATAAACACCACTAGATTTTTAACAAGTGCTGCCTAGAGTTCAAACTAAGTGACTTTTCAAATAAATGTGAAAAGTTTAAGATTTCATCATCTACAGATTTTGCTTTTTGAAAGTTTGAGAAGTTATTCAGTTCATGCCTTTTTTACACAAAGTTTAGGGGAAATAATTTTGCAGATACTTTTTGTTTTAATTTTGTTTTATTATTTTTAACATCTATTAGTTTTAAACTTAACTTTGTGTTTAAATAGCATGTACTTGTACAGTACTCTATCAAATCCAGAGGACCCCAAAGCCCTGCACACCACATTCAGTCATTCACACATTCACCCACACATTCACATGCTGATGGTAGTTGTAGTAGCTGGGGATGACTGACAGAAGCGACGCTGCCATGCACCAGCATCAACCGCTAACTGCTACCACCAGCAGGCAAGGTGATTGAACTCTCCTGCCCAAGGACACAACAACGGAGACAGATGCCGGTTCCAGTGGGGGCTGGAACCGGCAACCCATCAGTTACAGGATCAACTCCTTCCATTGTCGCTCCCATCGCCCCACCATCGTTTAAGACAGAGGTGGGCAATTATTTTTTCCAAAGGGGCCATATATATATATATATATATATATATATATATATATATATATATATATATATATATATATATATCTTTGCTGACACGCCTCATACTAAATGGTATTTAATGGATGTTCAAAAGAAGCATTTAGAAATCTCAGTTTTTGCAATGTTTAGTCAAATTAAAGTACAATGGCTGCAACAGTTTACATTGATAACCAACAGTAAGACAATATCAAACTGTCAACCAAATGGTTAATCAATTAAGTGTGGAGCACAAAATTATTGCACTAACATTTCTAAAAACAGTTTAGAAAATGTGCATTTTTTTTGCAGCATTTATCAAACAGCATCATAACTTCAACTACTTTTCAAACACCAACATCACATTAACTTTATGCAAAAAAGCAATAACCACTAAATTCACTTAGTTCATTCATTAGCGTATTACATCAACAGATCAACCCACCAAGTAAAACAATCAAAATTGTCGATTTTCTTTAGCAGCTGAAGTGCCATATTCCCCATGATGTTCTCAATCCGCCTCGTTA
Organism: Anableps anableps; assembly: GCA_014839685.1. Classification (NCBI taxonomy): domain Eukaryota; kingdom Metazoa; phylum Chordata; class Actinopteri; order Cyprinodontiformes; family Anablepidae; genus Anableps; species Anableps anableps. The sequence goes on from CM026076.1 coordinate 20,301,580, forward strand.
AGGTGCACAGAGTCATTTGAAAACTGTTTTTTTCCCCCCAGGGCAAACTTGAGCTGCAATTCCACTAAACAGTCCTTGATAAATATAACAAAGGTGATCCTGACTGCTGCATCAATGGAGTGGAGATTTGTTTAAAAAAGAGAAAGAAAGAAAAAATCCTTGTTACTTTCTCTATTTTCTCTGATGCTCGTGCTGCTCTGCATCAGTCAAATTCTTGCAGTTCTCCTGTGTTTTATCTCATTATAGCAGGTGAAATAGTGATTCTTAAACACCGCTATATGTTCTCCTCACACTAAGCACACAGCTTTATAGTCGATTTCAGCAGAGAAATATTTAGAAGTCCATGGCATGAAGAAAAATCTGCACTCTGCATCAGTTTACCTTTTTTAATGTTAGTTGACATATTTAAGTGCTAAGAGCAACTTCTTGAAAGCTGTTCAACACATTTGCTGATTCACTGATGACTTTAAGAAAGCAATAGTAGCCTTTGAAATAAAAGCTGCATCATTGTATTTTGTGCACCTACACAAAGTAATGTGATTTCCAACTGCACTACAAACTTATGCGGGGCTGTCAGAAGTTGGCAGCAGGCCGGATGTGGCCCGCGGGCCGTAAAATGCCCAGGTGTGGTTTAAGACATTGTCTATTGGGCACTGTAGTTATACGTAGTCTAAAAAAAATTGAAATGGTTGAATTACATGTTAATTTATTAGTAGTCATATCCTTTCTTGCTGTATTTAGCATGCCACCTAAGAGCCTCCTCACCTGTAAGAACAGGTTATTGTTCTTTCGCGGACTTTAAGTCTAAGATTTAGCATTTGTCTCATTTTGCTGTTGTACCAGTCGTGGTCAAATCAATAATAATAAAAAGAACTAAAATTTTTATTTATTTGACATTTGACAGAAATAAACAAGTAGAACTCAAAGGAACCCAGGAGCAACTGAAGACTTTCACAACTTTAACCCAGCATTAAAATACACAATACAGGATAGTTCCTAATTCTCTTCTGTTCCATATTAAAACATAAAAATTTTTTAAACAATCATTTTGGGACAGTATGCTATCAAACAGAAGTCAGAATTGTTATGGTCCTTTTTAATAACGCGGCTCAGCTTAGTTGATTTTTTTGTTGCAAGTTAAAGCATTTGAGAGTCTTTACAGTGTTACACATACAAAGTTTCTTGCAACAATCAAGCAGTGTGGTACACACTATGTGATTAAACTATGCATTATATTTATCCCAAGGGAGTGAGTTATTTGTTTGACAAGATATAACAGATATATAAATTATTCATGTATTCATATGTATTGTTTTAGGCTTTAAAGAATATAGCCAGTGGGTTGAATCTGAAAATTGCCTGATTTAATGTTGATTCTAATGTAAAATAGCTAGACAATTAATGCATATGAAGATATTATTTTGGGGTTAAAATCATCTTTAATCAGGTAAATGGCTGTAACAGTTGCAAGACTGAATATGCAAATGAAGCATCAGCTAATGCTGAAGTGATGAAAAATGGATTCTTGGTGACACCACATGCAGCTGAAGAATGTGCCTTTGTTAAATTACAAGCTGTCACTTCCTGCTAGAATTTAAAATGATGTGCTCACAGTTGCCAGCCAGATGTGAGGCTGAGGTGATGATGGCTTTGTGTTGTGTGGAATATTTCAAGCCCCTCTGGCCTCTCTGTGTCCCATTCAGATGAATGGCTCCACTGTAACTCTATTTCTTTTAATTAATATGACACATTCCCTGTTCATATGCAGAGAGTAAGGGCTGGGATAGAGAGCTGAAGGTATAAAGGAATGATTAACTGTGGATCTGTCCCTCCTTGTGAGAAATGAGCTTGGCTTCTTTGCTCTCCCCCAATCTTGCTCCCTCCTCCTCTTCATTTCCGTTTTTCTCTCACTCTCCCTTGTCTGTGTCCTTTGGCTCACTTCATTTCTTTCAGCATCCTCCTGTCTCTTCCTCTTCTCCCTTATCTCCGTCTTCTTCTCCTTTCCTCTCCTCACCTTTCCTTTCCCTCCCCTGACACTCTCGGACTGTCCTCAGCCCTTGCACATCTCCTGACAGGTAGAATAATAATGCTCGTACATCACTGCCCCGAAAAGTCCAATAACCTAAATCTTCACTTGCCACACACCCCGGGACTCAATTACTTTATTGACATGTAATCTTCATAAGGGGAGAAATATTGAGCATGTAAGGTCAGCCGGTTATGAAGACATATTATCATATTATCTGCATGAGGGTTATAAGGGCTAGGACCTGACAAAGCTAATTATAATGGTACATGTTTCAGAGCTCAGAGCGTATTATCTGCTTGGCTGCTTGGTTGAGTCACAGCTGAGGTATAGAGGAGAAGGGGATGAGATTTCAAACCTAATAGGGGTGGGATGTCATCTCTGGGCATACGAATTAATGAAGCCAAATATTATGGACCTCACATCAAAGTGCTAATGCCCTTGATTTGTTCATTGTATTTGTCAGGATTACCTTGATACCTGATTGGTAACAACAAATCACCTTATCAGTAGAGCAAAGGATCGGCTTCAACAACAGCAAATCCAGAGGCTCGGAAAAGTATACACACCCTTAAAATTTTTCCAATTTTGTCAACAACAAACTTCAAAGTAGCACATATTTGAGAAATGGAAAGAAAATAACACAAGGTTTTTAACATTTCTGTCCATTCTTCTTTCCTAAAAAGCTCAACCTCAGTCAGATTGGATGAAGAGTGTCTGTAAAGAGCAATATTCAAGGCTTGCCACAGATTCTCAATGAAATTTAAGCCTAGACTGCGACTGGGCTATTCTAACACATAAATATGCTTTTAGCTAAATCCACGGTTTTCAAATTTTATGAAACTTTCAGTTCTAGAAACTTGTAAATTTCTGAGTAAGAATTCAACACTAGATGAAACTTTATCCTTCAAACAAACATACAGCTGCAATTTATTTTTTTGTTTTATAACAAGAAACTGAAAAAGCCCAAGTAATGTATTATGATTTCTAAACTGTCTGTCTGTAGTGGTAGTTGTTATGGGAGACCCCCATAGAGTTCAGCTAATGATACAGTCCATCAGGAGTGTTATTGAACTGCAGTAAACCACTGTTTGTCCTTCCGCTTCCGCTGGCCACATTACTAAACAGGACTAGATTCAAAGCCCTTGTGGTGTCTTTATTATGTCATAAGCAGTCGTTGGAAAACATTATATTTATTGAGTTGGTGATAAAAAGTTTTAGGAACACTGATATATATCATTTCATTGAAGCTCTGGCTGTAGGTTTAAGGTCCTTGTCCCCCTGGAAGAAGCCTTCTTCACCCCGATCTCAAGTCTTTTGCAGCCTTTAACAACCCTTCTGGTCAACTCTGAAGACCTTCCCTACTGAAGATAAGCTTCAATCACAAAATGATGATTCAACCACCATGTTTCACTGTGGGCAAGGTATGTTTAGGGTGATGTGCAACATATGATAAAAAAAGATAAAGATAAAAAAACAAAAAAAAAACAAAAAAAAAAAAAACACCTTTGTCTCTAAATCTGTTCGACCCAGAACTCCTGAAGTAGCATAGTTTTAGCTTCACCCGGTTCAAATTCTGTAAAAAAAAAAAAAAAAAAAAAAAAAATTACATTAAATTAAAATAAATCTCCTATTAAGCACTTTTTGCTATCCAATTGTTATTCGGTTAATCCAAAAAAATATTGAACAGATCAGCCCTACACTGTATTGATATAAAGTCGAGCAGAAAGGGCTGAACTTTTCACATGTTGATGTCAGAAGTATTTTTATAGCTGCAGATGCATCCTTTGCTACTGATGATCAAGTGTACACTAAAGGAATGCTATGTTGTTTGTATTTTAGGCAATAAAATGTTTATTTTCTTATTTAAAAAAGAAATGTAATTATTTGTTTATTTGCACCTTTTAAAGCTGCAGTATATAACTTTTATAAAAAAAAAATCTACATATTTGTGGAAACTGTCACTGTGTTGTGAAAGTATGGTATGAGACAGATAATCAGTGAAAAAAATAGAACTCCTCTACTCCTCTACTTTCTCCCAGTGCTATCTACCAACCAATCAGAGCCAGGAGGCGGGTCTTAGCGCTTTCAATCACCTTGCCTGTGGCTGTTCACCCCAATCCCCCGCACTTTCTGCTTCAGCTGCCAGAGGCTTGCTTGTTAGCATTGCCACCAATAATGAGGGATAAATGGTTTTCCTGGAACGGTAAGTTGTTTCTCCACCATTAGCACATTGAGCAGAGTAAATGAGGTTGAGTGACAGCGTTAGAACACTCCTCCTGGCTCTCATTGGTTGGTTTAGATTGGGAGCGGTGCATTTCTTCAGATAACAAAAGAGGCTCAGGGAAGAGGTGGAATAGATTGATCTTTTCACAGATTATCTGTCTCATAACATACTGTCACAACATAGTGACAGTTCTAACAAATATGTAAAAAACATATTTGTAAAAGTTACATACTGCAGCTTTAATGTATTTATAATACTGTATAAAAAAGGCTCAAATAAAAATCTGCAAAATGTGTCAATTTCTTTATCTGATTAACCAATTAGTCATCAGAATATTCGATAGATTAATTGATACCTAAGATAATCATTAGATGCTGCCCTACTGACAAAAACTGTATATCCCATTCCATTTCATATTTCTGCTCTACTTTGTGTTTGTGGCGGGAAATGAAAAAAATATGCAAAGGTTTAAAGGTTATCAATACTTTTGCAAAGCACAGTATGAAGTGTAAACACACTCTGAAGTTACAGTTCTTCCTCCATGAAATTTACATATTAGGTTGGGAAAAGTACTAACAACAGATGCCTATGGCTCTGTCATCACCTTTATTCCAAGGTTATCTTAATATTGTTTATATTTGAACAAGAATCTGGAAAAGGGTTCAAAATACAGTTTTCCTCATAGGGAAAGTAAATATATTAGGAATACAAAAAAAAGTGATTTGGCATATTAGATCCAACAGCAAGAAATGCATTTTGCTTGCCAGGAAACCCTGCAACTGAAGGTCTTACTAAAAAACAAACCTATAATTCCCAAAGGTAACTAACTACATTTAGCAAATATCATGCCATCTGCCCTATTTCAGTTATCCAACTGTCCAAATCCTTAAGTCAGAGTTTTTGCTGTAGAAAATGCCAAAAATGGTGTTGAGTTGTTTGTAGATGCTGCCAAAGGTCATGTGTTAACACTTGCTAATTATGTCAAGCTAGGAGACATATTTTAGCTTTCTTATGAGGCTCTGCTGGCATTTAACACTTGAGACAAAGAATATTTTCTGTTTTACTTTACCAAAATGACTTTTCATTAGCTTTTTCTCAGAGTGGGGATATTTTTTTGGATAAAGCCTTTAAGAAATACTTTTCTTGTATTCTAATTGCTTAGGCCAAAATGCTGCTGATGGTTAGCACAAATGCCAAAAACTGCATCTGACTGCCTTTAAAAAAAATTAAATAACAACCTTGGTTAAAGTCATGTGTTAAAGGAAGAAAATATTATGTCCACTCAGTCATCTTGAACTGCAGCTACATGCCAGGAACTATTTTCATATCAATCCATGATGATGAAATAACTTGTCCACTCATATTATCATGACAGAAAAACCTGCTCTGTCTGTTTAAAGAGGCTTAATAAGCAAATCAAAGTGACAGATTAAAAGGTTGTTTTGGACTTGGTAGCATTTCAGTGACCTCGCTCTTTTCATTTTTAGTTTGATGCCTCTACACAAGAAATAAAAAAGGTCCATTACCTCCTGAAACCAAGGCTCTTCTTTTTAAAAGATGAAATAATGCACTTAATTTAAATAAACAAATAAATAAATGGGCAAGAGAAGCCTGAAAATCTGCAGGAAAAAGTGCCTATTACTTGCGTTGGTATTCAAACATATGGGATACTGGCCATCTGTTTCGAAGCAGAAAATTCAAATAGGATTTCCGACGGTTTAATGCAGTGAATAAACTGAATGGTACTTAATGTGAGAAATGTTAATACTCTGACAATAGTTTGTGTAGACATTACAGCTCAGTGTCTCCCATTTGTATAATGACGCAGAGGCCGTTGACAATAAATCACTGGATCCACCAGAGTATATCCAAAGAGTTAAAAAAAAAAAAAAAAAAAAAAAAAAAAAAAAAAAAAAAAAAAAACAGTTCAGACAATGGTCCAATGAAGCCCATCGTAATTGACAGATCAGTTCACTTTTCACTGCTATACCTTTGAGCATTGAGGGTACCTGGGAATAACCATGTTAAAGTGTGCATTGTTTCAGGAGCCACAGTTGTCTACTAAAACAGGTGTTGTTAAATTATGGTATCTATTTATGTAAATTATAATTATTCTAATAAGTTGTTAATGTACAAATATTTCATCTTCAGTGTTGACTTACAGTACAATTAAATTTAACTGAAAACATTCATAATTTAAATTTTTTATTCTGATACTTTGATAAAATGCAGCCTAATAAATCCACATCTATGGCTTCATTTACACAGCTGGCCAATGCAACCCATATCTGAAGTAGTCTTATTTGTAACCATATTTGTTTAATAAAACATCGACCTCACAGTTTTGAGTCCTAAGAAATACATTATGTTTCTGATGACATCTGATTTTTATGACAATCTGATTGTAGCATTAACCATCATTCAGGCTTTGATGTTTTACTTACAAAGACTCTTTGCTCTCCTGCTCACTTCAGTTGGCTTCAGTTTTTATGACAAAATCAACCCTTAATTTAGCAGTTAGAGCCCCTTTCTCAAAAATAACAAGCTAGTTTCTTAAGGAGCGTTTTGCTTATGTACTATTATTGTGACTAATATCCTACAACATCATTGCATATCTGCCTTTCATTTTAATAGCAAAGGAAGATATGCCACAGGAAAGTCACGCTCTATGATCAGCTTACTTTGCTTTTGACACTATAGCTTGCACAAATATATTGTTAAGCTGCCACAGATGTTTTGAAAATGTCAAATGCTGCACCTATCACAACTATACCGCACATGTGCACAACTGCTAGAGAATGAACCCAACTCAGACTCAAATGTTGCACCAATGACTGGATGATAAAATTGGTCTGCGAGATGCTTTAAATAAATAAATAAAGTGAAACTGACAGCTTGACCTACTTTCTGAATAATTTGGGTAATAATTAGCTGATCTATAGATATGAAAATCTAAAATAAAATAAAAAAGCTAGTAATGTCAGAGAATGGATAACATAGTTGGTCATGAAGCAGCATGAAATTGTTAATTCCACATCATTGATACCAGCAGAAAGTACCATTCAGAATGGAAACATCAGAAGCAACCCACATCCTTCAGACTTGATGTTCCACAGTGGTGGTTCTAGACCAAATTTACAAGGGGGGGGGCAGGGTTTTTTTTTTTTCATTGGGGCACAGAACAACACAATTAAACAAACAAAAAAACCCCCAACATTTATAACAAAATAAAATATTAAGTGAACCACAAAGCCAAAGACCCACTTGTGGCTCCAGACCTGCAGGTTATAGACCCCTGATCTAGCAGATGAACACTCTGATTCTATCTCAATACAGCTAAAAATTAATTCTTTAACTTGTTAAAGTAAAACTGTGATGGTAAAAAATTAAATTGGTCCAAGTGACCAATCAGTTACAGTTTCTATGCCAGCACATGTCATTATAAAAAACTGAGTTAATATCATCTCTTCTGCAGAGGGGCCAGGACCAATTCTACCCTGCAAGATTCTTTTTTTTTTCCATTTAAATGTGTGTTGCAGGTTTGGGTAACTTTTTCTGAGCATGTCACCTGATTCCAAATCCAAAGTGGAAAATTGCCAGACTTTCAAACACAGACAAAAGGAGACAATCACCACTATACTGTCTTAAAGTGACCTCTTTGATTAACAGAAACAGAACTATTGTCAGTGTCCAGATGTGTCTGGTTTTCCCAATTTCCCCTTTTATTTCCCCTCTTAGAATTAAAAAGGGTCATAAAAGTTCAAATTAGACAACTAAAATAACTTGCCTTCTGAGAGACTGTTGGCGTTTTAATAACTTTTAGGTTCTTAATCAGCTTTGATAACTGCAGCTTTATCAGGCTTTTATTTGTTTTCACATTTGGATAATACATAGTCTGTAGATTAGGTTTATGCTTTACTCTCTTTAGTATTGGTTAATCAGTGTGAAGCAGGCATTAGTTGACTCATAGAAGTCATATTTTTCAGGTTAGACTTGATTTTAAACTGTTAATTTCTGTGTTGATTTTCTTGTGAAAACTTTTGAAAATATATTATAAAGCAGCTAATATTTGCTACATGAGTATTAGTTTAGCTGAATCACACATCATTTCTGTGACTAACAAACAGAACTGATATGAACTAAGGATGTAGTAAAAGGAAATCAGACTGGAAATTAAACAAGTACAGTAAGATAAAGCACATAAAATGCTCTCTATCAGAAAGTTAGTTGAAAAGTCAGGTAAAACTAATCCTAAATAAACGTGTCTATCAAAACTCTTATGACCACTGCACACTTGTTCCAGGAACTGCAGCTCCAGCTGCAACTCCAACTCTTTAAATCACAGTAGATACTACTATCATTGAGGATGATAACATCATGTAATTGTAGACTTTTTACTTTCATGAACATCGAAAATAATCCTATATCAGTTTATCTGTTTTTCTTCTGGATTCTGTTCGGTCTTCTCAAACCCCCAGTCAGTTGTGGCAGATGGCAGCTCGTACTAAGCCAGGTTCTGCTGGAGGTTTCTTCCTGTTAAAGGGGAGTTTTTCCTCTCCACTGTCGCTACATGCATGCTTGGTCTGAGGAATTGCTGTAAAGTCAACCACATAGTGTCATGCGGTCGCTACATGCTCGTCCAGGAGGAGTGAATGCTGCAAGTCAATGACTCAATATAATCTGCTGGGTTTCCTTAGAAACTTTTTGAATGACTTTCAATAATTAATTGAGCTTACTGTACTGTTTGATAACTAGGATCAATTGGAATGTATGTATGATTGTTTTTTTGTTTTTTTGTAAAGTGCCTCAGGACATTTGTGATTTAGCGCAATATAAATAAACTGAATTGAATAGACATTTTACAAAAGATACAAAAAACAGGCCAATTGATTTGATAAAATAATGTATATGGTACAATTTTGAATCATTTAACATTCTACTGATATTTTACCAGTAGGGTTCTGTCCTCCAACATGTGTCCATATTGCTGTATGAGTTTACACTGAATACTGCTGATTTACCAGTATGTCTTACCATGCTGGACAGAAATGGTTGGGAATGTGGCACAGCTGCTCAGAAAAACAGCATGATAAACAAGGTAATAACTGAACTGAAATTTAATTAGTTTGAACCATTAAACAGACCAGCATTAAGACATGTGCTCATCTTGAATGATTGCTGTGTGAGATCAGTTATCCTGCATTAGCGTCTGCAGTCTACTTAGAATATAATTCATGAGTAACAGCCAGATTTAGATAAATGATGTATAAACCCACATGATTAAAAAAAATGGTACCAGATTCTTCTTACTATCAATTACATGTGGTGTAGCTCTGTATAACAACACCTGGAAAGCTCAGTAATTACAAGCTAACTGATCTGATCCTGTCCCATTCAGAATCCCAACGTGTTCAGCATCTGCCATCTTAGTAAGTGGCTTTCCGGAAGCAGACTCAACCCAAAACTAACTGGCAGCTTAGACCAAACTTTAAGCATCATAATGGAGTCTCAGTTTTAGTAATAACAAAGGTTACAAAAACAATCTATTAGTTTTGACTATGTCGTTTCTACCAGAGTGAGCACTGGCCAACATGAAAGCATGGCAAAAAAGTACCTATCAAACTGATATTCTGCATCTCTGTTTTGCTGAAGCTCACAGCAAAATAGAAAAACAAATGTTGCTACATAAGAATCGAAGCTGAGTGTAGCAGACCTATCCCCATTGGATGATTCATGTTCTGCTGCTTCATTGAGAATGACCAGAGCAACTAGGATGTGGACCAATGTCAAGAGCACCAGCTGTATGATTTTCCAAGAGGGCTGGGCGTACTTGGCAGGAACTCATGTCCTTGTCTAACTGCCTTAGACATCATGCAATGCAGCCAACAAACTTACATCTGTGTGTGCCTAAGGAAGTTCTAATGCTTGAGTCCAACTGGCTTTGTATCACCATAAATAAGAAAGGTTTGACTGTTATGGTCACGGACTGTAAAGATTTAAGAGGCTAAATATTTTCCTGCTGCTGAGAAAATGACTCAAACGTCGTAATAATTTTACGCTGAAGATGAATGTAACAGTTCTAAAGTAGATCCAAGTTAAGTGGAAAAGATGTTCATTTATCAACACAAGAATGGTTTACAAAACCTTCAGGATCAGATTTATTTGCTCCTGACAATTATTTCTGAAAACCGAAACTGATGGCTGAACTCCTCGGCTCAGCATAATAAAACTCTTTAATAGCTTTATTAAGAGTACATTTAAATGACGTGAACTTAAATACAATATTGTGAAATATTGTGAAATATTGTGAACAATATTTATGAAAAGACAATATCAAAGAGAGAAGTATTCGCTTTTATACAGTAGCAAAGGAACTCACAAACAAATATTTTGGGGTGGCTAAGAAGTTGACAGTGCTATCTTTTCACTTTAAGTTTTTGCTGTATACACCTAACATCAGTTTAAGAACCCAAGACACTCAGGAGACTCTTTCAGCAACATCAAAAGGCAGGGTAAAAACAATAGTGTCACTGACATTTCCCCAAAGCCAGCACAAACAGAATTATTCACACACTGCTAGAGAAGTGCCATCCGATAACGGTGAGATAATGACACTTGGTGGAAGGCTGCTTTCTCAAAGCAGTTTAGAACTTGCTCGTCAAACACTGGCAGTGAAGCCTGTCATGGACGTTGAGGAGGTTATCTTGGCATTTTAATTTAGCTTGACTGTGAAGGAGAAAATGCAGAAAGGTGATTTCCAGGGCTAGCAATAACAAGGACAGGCACACCTTAAAAAAACAAAAAAAACAAAAAAAAAAAACAGAGCTCTGGATGTGAGCGGAGCAGTGTTCTCATTTAAAGCGACGATGAGGGATTGCAGGCCCAGTTTACCTTGTCCCCTCTACCCTCATCTATCTCCATAGACTGGCTTAAATGGATATTCTTGTTGCCGTTCCAATCCACTCCTGAGACAAATAATACCGCATCATCTCAGTCAGATAAGGGAAATAGAGGCTGTATAATACAAGAGGAGTATTTACTATACTGATGTGACTGTTGTGATATCCAGCAGATGAAATGACAAAAAGAGAGAGTTAAATGTGGCTGTGAACGAGTTTTAAGGCTTTTATTTTTCATTATAATTCCAGGTTAGATGGAAAACATAAAAAGAAAAGCTCTAGCACTGTAAGAGTAAAACTTTTTGTAAGGAGCATATCCTTCTACAATAAAGAAAAACTGTTTTCAAATTAATTGTACAGCTGAATTAAGGATACATACTTCCATAAAGGATACTGACTGACCTATTAAGTTCATCAGTATTCAAATGGTATGGTCAGAATATGTCATAAACAAGATGAAAGTTAGTATGGATTCATCCTGCCTTTTATTGATGGTTCAAGTTGGCAGTGGTAGAGTAATGGTTTGGGGAATATTTTCTTGGCCCATTTTGGGTCCATTAGTAACAACTGCACATTGTTTAAATGTCACAGCCTACCTGAGCATTATTGCTGACCATTTACTTCCCCTTATGCCAGTGTACCCATATTCTGATGGCTACACCTAGCAGGATATTGTACCAGGTCACAAAGTTCAAATCATCTAAAACTAGTTTCTTTTTTGTGGCTATGAGTTCACTGTACTCCAAAGGCCTACACAGTCACCGAACCTCAATCCAGCAGTGCAATTTTAGGATGTGGTAAGACTGCAGATTCACATCATGATTGTGCAGCTAACAAATCACCAACAACCTTGTGATGCTATCAGTTCAGTAAGGACCAACATCAGAGTCATCCTGTTTAATCTATGCCAAGAAGAATCAGGAAGTTCTTCAGAAAATGGCCCTTTCAAGCTGGTAGTAGTGGGATATACCTAATCAAGTGGCTGTTAAGGGTATATGCTGAATATATTAAGAATGAGACATGACAACATTTTATATTTTTATACAGTACTTACACTGTGACCAATAAACTCCCTATTGACTGAACCTAGTTATAAACTACAGAAAGCAAATTCACAACTGACAGACACCACCCTGAAAATTTGTGCTGCCTTCTGACAAAAGTGCTCTGGGTGGTGAGCCACATGGTCCATGACAAAAATTACCACTGGATGGCTAAAAAGAAGACCGAGTATGTGAATTTAAAGGCCCAAGAAAAATATATGGACAAACTGTATGTAAGATAACCAACATAAAGTTTAGTTTTAACTGAGGTGAAAAGAGTTATATTGACTGAAACTTTTATACCATTTAGATGGTACATAAAAGGCTACAAAGAACAGCAGCATTTTTATTTCTATGAGCAGACAGATCTGGGTAAGGTTTGTTGTCAAAACAGTAGTTTCACCTTGTTTTAGAATAAACATGAAATCATTTGAGATGCACAACCTGCAGATAAGGTCAACTTAAACACTAAGAAAAAATATTAACTGAATTCATTAAAGGTTTTTCAAAATCATTTCAACAAATTCTAGATAGAGCTCATGTCTCTGCCTTGTTAAAGCTGAATATTTGGCAGGGAAATCTGTTCAATGTAATTTTCAATAACAATATTTTATCTTCTGTCATCTGCCATCAGTGTTGGGTGCTCACATCTTTTGCTTGCTTTACTGCCAAAGTTTGCAGACAGGGGCTCTGCAAAAGACACAAAGAATCTGGAGGAAAAGTTTACACTTTGCTTTTTCCATACGAGTCATTTTAGTTAAACAGGGGCCATTGCAAGACTGTGTTTAACCATGATGTTTATCAGGGACAGACTGTGCCGAAATAATCATTATGGGCCTGAGCAAAACATCTCTCAGAGCTTGGACATATTGTCTGAATGGACATGTCAAAGGTGTTCTGTGTTTTCTCAAAAGTGACACGACGTAGCAGTCCAAACGAGAATGGAAAGAGTTTCAGAAAAACTGTGGGCGTGTTTATAGAGTGATATCAAACAGAGCTAAAGTATCACTCATGAGCAATGTGGAAAACAATGACGTACAGTGACAAACTAGAGTAAAGAAACAGATGTCTGTTAGGTAATGAATCAATTAATTTACAAAAAAAAAAAAAAAAAAGAAATGCAACTCAGCAGCACCCCATAAAAAAACATGCAAACTGTCCTTTGGCTATAAGCAAAGCATTGAGCTCTGGTTAATTTAAAAGACAAGAAATACACATTAAATAAATGCTTTGATGCAATGCCACTTTTCAGAGCCGTCAAGCTCACTTTTTAGTTTTACTTATTGCATTAAGAAATAATATTTTGTCATCTATTGCATCAGCAACCTTATTCTTCATAATGACAACTAAGTTTCAACATGAGCAGTTTAGTCATTCATTAGTCATGTAGCCCATCCAGATGTCTGGTACAGAAGAGAAGGGGAGGAGGAGATAGCAGCAGGTGTAGATCTCTATGAGCCCAGCTGAGCTCTAAAAGGCAGTGCTTAACACCCACAGCTCCATCATCTGGCCTCTCCCCCGTCTCCACAAGCCTCTCGACAGCCCATTCCTCATCATTTACCCCTTTTTGGCAAAACCCAGAGCCCTTCTAATGGGCTGCTCTGAATGCTTCCAGATGTTTGTTTATTTGTTGTGCAGCAACTGTAAAACAGTTTACTCTTTGCTTGGATCTGTTCCCGTCGCTCCATTTTTAGTTTTATTATGGAAGGGGAGGGTACTGACAATACAAAGGAGAGGTGTTGCTGGAGTTTTTGTGTGGCTTACCTCGATGTACAATAACATTCTACTTTCAAAGAAATGTGAAGTGCCCCATGGGTGTCATCGGGCAGAAGTTTGTGATTTTTCTTTTTTTCCCTGCTTTGAAGGCTGGTTTACTCTTGAGATTTACATAACATTTGTGCTCATTTTAAAATGCATACATATAAAGTAGCTGAATGGAGGCCCAGAACATCATGATTAAAAGGGCCCTAGGCTTGTACTGCAAGACATATTTCAGGGATTCTTTCGTTGTTTGTTTACTCCATTTACTACTCTAACCATAGAAGCATGCCTTGAGCAAAAATTATTTATTAATACCTGTAAAAAGGTAGTAACTAGTGTCTGGTATACAGAATAAGTGAAAGATTTAATTGCAAGTGCAACTATAATTAGATCTATATAATTAATCGTAATTTAAAAAGGCAAACTGTATTGTAAAGTCAGACAGTGAAAACATTTTGAAATTATGAATCAATCCACTGGTTTTAAGAAAAGATCCTTGGTGTCCTACAAACCAATTTATTAAATAAATCAGTAACTGTTCACTCCAAGTTTCCTGCTGAATGTTTACTCATAAAGATTAGCTGTAGCATCATTGTTCTTTTCTGTGTCTGAGCTAAATAAGGCAAATAAAGGAGAGACCATTTGACTGCAGCTGCTATCTCAGTATTTTAACTTTCCTTCCAACCATTACATGTGTAGCATTAGCTTGAAGTAACTTTTGACAGCTAGAGTAATGCTTCACAAGTAAAATATTATTTAGAGAAAAGTAATATGTGTACAATTCCTGCATATCTTGGTAAGCTAATATAGGCTGTTTTTATAACTGTTGTTGAAAGAGTTAGAGCTGTTGGTGCATGTGTGTGTGTTGAATAGTGACAAAATGTATTTTTGAAATACAGTTTTTAACAGATGTGGTCATTTGCATTGTGGTGAATTACAGGCAGATTTTGCCATAGAGTGTTTTTAAATCCCTGTGTAGGGTGCCTATTTGACAAGTCTCTAAGCTATTGCTTTGTAATGACATTTTTCTTTACTTTCTCTCATGTAAACCTGCACTTCCAAAACTTAAATTTGAGCTTAAGACTTTGCTGTCACTGCTTTTGTCTTGGGTGGACACTGTCTTATGCATTAATGCCAGAGTTTGCCATTCCAAATGTAACATCACTGGTCTTTGGCTACTTTTGGCTGTAGTCTCAGCTCCCTTGGGCTCCTGTTTTTTTCTTTTGAATATTTTTCGCCGTTTGGGTTATATGAATATACCCATTGTGAGCAACAAGCCCAAACACAACAGAAGAAGAAAATATGTAAAAAATTATGATACATGCCCTTTAATATGTGGGATTCAATAAAAATTGCCAAATTAAAAAAAGCTGTGATGGAAATCACAAGAATGCAATGTCATTGGTTGTGGGTTAATTGCATGGTATATACCATTTTTCGTGTAGGCATAGTGTACTTTAGGCAGAGACTCCATTTTCTACAGCTAGATTTAGAGTTAAGCTGGCAGTTGGACCAGCACCAAGAGTTAGAGTCAAGGTGACAGTAGTGGAAGATCCTCAGGCCCCTCTGCCAGACTGTGTACTGCATTCTATGTCAGGCTTTCACCAAAGTACACGAGAGCCCCCACCATTCTCCTTCACTTTGTCTTTTGTCTAGTTCTCTCTATGTTAAGATCTAATCTTCATTGTTTAATCCTACTCTTCTTTGTGACTTCTCTTCTTTACATTTTCCCAATTATTTGTTGTGATGAAAAAGTATAGCTTTGAGTCTGTACCCAAACCAAAAACATCTTTCCTCTGTTACTCGTCTGCTATCGTCTCTGTTGCCTTATTTTAACTCTGTCTCCTCCAGGTTGATTCCTTCACCAATCACGACAAGAGTTCTGGCCATGGTTTCTACCCTTCTCTCCTTGGGCAGTGACCTGCCAGTGCTGCCCTGCTCTGAGAGCTTGTTGCTGCTGTAATTACCTCTGGCACCCAGGCTCTGGGGCTTCCATACAGGTGACATGGTGGGTGCAGACGACTGAAAGGAGGGAAGAGAGGTTCTTTCTGAACCGTCGAGAGGAGAGATGTCAGAAATGCTGCTAATCTCCCCTCCTAGTGCAAGATCAAGGGTAGCACTATGTGGCCTCCCTGTTACTCTTTTAAAATGTGCTTTTTAGGCAACTTCTGTCACTTTCACATATTGCAAAAAGCAGGCTTAAATGTTTAATTACTAAAAGTATGCTATTATAGGCAATGATTACAGAGCACCTCACAAGACTGAAAAGGGAGCAGCATTAGGAGAAAAACATGTGAAGTGTGACTAAAAAAACAAAAGAAAAAAAAAGTAAAATGTGGTCAGAGACAAAACTGTTGCAGTTACCTACTTAAAATCATGCAGCATGTTGTTTACCCTCTATTGTTTACATCCAGGTTTTAGCTGAACAAACACAGGAATTACTGTCTGAAAAATTTTCTCTGTTAACGCACTGTTTTGGCATTGCTTTGTTCTCTTCTAAATGAGGGCATGCTGTGACCATCTACCACACATCGTACAAAAAAAACAAAAAAAAAACACTGCAAAGTTTAGGAAGGGATAAATAACTATAGTGGGAAAAAACACTGTTGGGGTGGGGGCTTCTGGCAGGCACATGAAGCAGAAGTGAAGGGCGAATATGAGGTTTGTGTTATCTAAGACTGCAGTGCAACAGCAAAAAAACAAAAACAAATGAAGACTGTCATTGTTGCTCAGATCTAAGACTGAGGAGAAAAATATTCCACGTGTCAGATCCTTTCACCTTTAAATCGGCTGTTCTTAACCGGTCTGATTTTGACAAACTACAAGGCATCTCTGTACTTGCATCTTGCAAGAGCTGCCACTGTCCAGGGTTTAACAACACAGATCTGTCCTTGGTACAACAAATGGGGTTGTTAGTTTACTCTGTGTAGGGCAGAGACACTCACTGCTAATAAGTCATTCAGTCAGTGGTGGTCAGCTCATTACAATAATCTTCATAAAAGACAAATGAAGCCAGGGGGAACTTTTGCTTTTAGCACCAGTAAATCTTTTATTCCACATATGATCTTAAGAATTTTCATGAGTGCATAACAGGGGTTTAATAAAACATCTAGCTTATGAGATGACACACAGTATTAGGTTCATATAAGCATCTATTGAACAAGATTTCCAATTTAATTTTGTTTTCTCAAATAAAGGTTGTACAAATCTGAAACAGAGTTCCAAAGACTGAAGTCAAGTGTCAAGATTGCTTGACACTGTGGCATCAATTTGGAATCACAAACATACTGCACAAAGGCCCCACTACCATGAAATATATGTAATTGCTATCAAATGTCCCAGAAATGGCCCAAAAAAAAAAAAAATCATTAAATGATAAAAATTATTTGACTACTTATAAGCACTCATTTATAATGTAAGGGACGCTGAACAAGTCCGAGAGGGTCAAGTGTTGATCAGGTATGGAAAAAGACAGAAACGAGATTTAACCACAGCAAAAACTCATGAAATTACTTTGGCTTTTAGAGTAGCACACTGTAATTTTTAAACACTTCATTCCAATACACACACACACACTATACAAAACAAGGTTGCATCCTAAGTAACACACATACAGATGTGATAGGACTTGATGTTTGACAAAAAGCATTTTATTTCCTCATGTTTAGACCCATGTAAAACGCAGATTCAGATACACCAACATATGTGGCATAGTAAGAAACACTTTTACAGCAGCTTAACCAATACCAATTCTGCATGGGACTTCATTTAAGCTTCAGGATGTAACTTTTATAAAAAAAATATTTTTCGATATATTTGTTGAATCTGTCACTATGTCGTGACAGAATGGTACGAGACAGACAACCTGTGGCAAAAAATACAGGGTCCTCTGCCTTCTCCCAGTGGTATCTAGAAACAATTAATCAGAGCCTGGAGGTGGGTCTTAACGCTGTCAATCACCATTTGAGTGCCGCTGCTTATCCCCCCCTCCCCCTTGCTCTCTGCTACGCTGCTGCTCACAAAGACTGTTGTGAAGACTCAGGCTAGCTAGCCTGACTACCGATGACGATAGATAAACAGTTTTACTGTAACGGTAGGCTGTTTCTCCGCCATTAGCACATTGAGCAGTGAGTAAATGAAGTTGACTGTCAGCGCTAAGACCTTCCTACTGGCTCTGATTGGTTGTTTTAGGTTGGGAATGGAGCAAAGTTATATACTGCAGCTTTAAATTAACAGTTTGAATGTTAAGATTTCAAAAGACCACATGTTAAAGGCAAAAATATTAAACTTGCTTAAAAGAAAGTGTGGTCACATCACTGGTTAGGTCTAGTTATATTAAGTTGCTAATAATTCATATTGTGATGTCAGAGAGAAATATTTTCTACAATAAAAAGGGAAACAAGTATTTTAGGACCAGGAGAAAAAAAAAAGAAAAAAAATTTCAGAAATACCTTGTTTATGTTAGGTATTGTAACTGCATTTAGGCTAACTGAACCCCTATTTTAACCATAACTTACATTTACAGCAAATGATTTAAGATTTCTATTTGGTATAAAAGACCAATTTTATGCACAGAAACTACAGCATAATCATACAAAAGTCATACACATAATAACTGAAATGCAAAACAAATGTTTAGCTGAATATGGTTCAAACATAACATATGGTTCAAAACTGAGAAGTTTATCAGTATGATATGTAAAAAAATTCATGTCAAATGCATACATTGTTTTAATCTTACATATGGGAAATGTATTATCAGTTGGAATGACTAACCAATATTTTTTGATTCATTCTTACCTGAAAGCATGCTTTAAACCCAGAAGATGACCTTCAGGATTAATTTACAGCATTGTGTCTTTTTAATGAATGCGATGAACGCAATGTCTGATGTTAAGGAGTTGCTACATAATTACATCAACTGACTACACTCAGTCAATATGAGGCCTAATCAATGTCTGTGTATCAACAGATCAAGGATGCTTCATCTTGTGCCTGTAGTCTGTGCACTCACAGATTTATTCCCACTATCAACACATCACACAGAAAAGATGAGATCAATGTGAATAGATAACATAACTTCAGCACATGCACAAGTTCAGCAGATTCCCACTCTTTACAGCTGTTAGGGTTATGCCCCACATTTACATAATTCAAGAGCTTTGGCTCTCAATGGAGAATCTAATTTATGGTATTTTATGATTTACTTTGTTTAATTTGATATGAGAACAAACATGACTAAAAAAATAGAAAAAAAGAGAACAGGCCGATCGATTTGTCTTACCTTTGTGGTTTCTGGCATCTCTGGATCCTCGGGGCAGAGGTGTATAGGGCAGTGGGGGATTCTCTAATTCTGCCTCGTTAGGCATCTTGGAGAGACAAGACACAGAACAGAAGTAAACACTTAGAGCAAATAAGGTATGACAAGTGTCAATATAACCAGAGTCTGAATATCACAAGCATAGACATGTCAGAACTACTGAGGCTGATTTAAGAAACATATTATTTAAAACAGTTTGACAGAATCGTCTATAGCCAGGGTTCTCAAAATTTGGCACAAGTAACACTGATGGTACTCGCACTGATTTAGTTGATACTCACAAGAAATGTATTGTTTTACAATGTAAGTACAAACATATGGACTTAGATGTAGAAAACAACAGTGAACCAGCAGCAAGTACTGGAAGTTTCTAATAGTGTATTCCATTTATCTCTGAAGTTGGAACTTGCATCTAGCAAGTTCCACCTGATTGACATTAACTGTTAGTAAAATACATTCCAGTTTAAGTTCAGAAATCGGTTGGATTTGCTAATACATGAGTTTGGTGACCAGGCTAACTACTATTAGCAATACAAGCTAATAACAGATTTCGATGCACTTTTTAAATTCAAACATTGTGGCAACATGTTCAGTAAAGGGGGTTGTTCAACATTGTGTGTGTAAAAGATTTAATTAGAAATAAATAATCAGAAGTGCAGTGTTTTTACAGCAGCTATCACAATGGTATAAGGCAGCAAATATGAATTTTGAGGATGGGTTGATAAGAGACCACAGACTTTTCCAGCTTTGTGTTAAAATTTTCAACTGAAATTTTGGAAAAGTTGCCTCTTGCATAAACATGAAATGCAAAATCACAGCACATCAAATAGATGTAATTTTCCGTAAGCAAAGAATGCCAACGCTTTAATTTATTTAATCAAGTCTTGTACGACTGTAAAGAAAATGTCTGTCGGTATAATGTTACCTAGCACTTATTGAGGAGGAACTTGTTATAAAAAGCTTAAGGACCACTTGTCTATTTTTATTAAATAAAAGTCTTGATCAAGGAATCTCAAAGTCTGCAATCCAGACCAATTAGCAAGTAAATCCTCTCCCAGTCAACAAGGAGGAACTTCTCTTGCTCCAAGTTTTTTTTTTTCCCCTACATGTTATAATTTGGATTCATAAAGAGAACAGGTTACGAGTTAAATTGTCAATGAGTCCTATGAAAACCCAGAGCAAGCAAGCTAATGTTAGCCTAGCACCTCAGCAAACATTACCCAGTGCAAAGATGCTCAGCACAGTAGGATATGTGTTTACTGATTACATTTTGTAGTTGTATGTGCAGAGTCAAACAGTCCTTTGCTACACATGTTTCAAGAAGTCTTGTAAGAACATAACAGCTTTCCAAATCCCAGTTATTCCAGTGTTCAAGCTGAGAAGACTGTCCAGAAACTCAGGGTGGACAAAATATTTGTCCCTGTCAAATCAAAAGCCAAACCAATCAGCAAAAACTACTACCTAAACAGTCATTTATTAATATGTTAGGTAATTAAAAATATTGATCTAAAGAGTTTTTAATCGAACAACTATATAGTTTCTTTACTTTCATACAAAGCTGCTTTTTAATTACAAAAATACACTTTACGATTTACATCTTACAAAACAATAATTAATTCAAATAAACTGTAGTTATTGTTCCAGTGAATTGTTCAAATATTGAATATTAAGCATATGTAACTGGCCAGGACAAAATCTGGAACAAGTCTTTTGAGTTATTTACAGATTCTGAAAGTATGGATTCCAAGCTTTCTAATGACGTCAAACACATAGAAATAAAAAACAAAGAAGATATGGCCATTTGATTGTTGCTATTCTGGAAACCAGATCCATTTTTGAAAAATTTCATCTTTTTAAGATCAAGCTATTTTATTCCTATTACAGTTTTTATGAGTGTAATTCACAAAAAAAATCATCTGTATTAAGTCTGTATTAAGTAAAATTAATATTTATTAAAAAGGTGAAAAAGACAACCACAGTATATTCTTGCAGAAAAAAAAGTATTTTCATAAAATATAACATTGTAAAACATAAATCTCAAGTACACATGTATTTCTTTACTACAACTGTTGTGTGCATTAATAACATTTTATGGCTACTGGTAATATAGAAACATAATACAAGGAAAATGTAACAAACAGAGGAAAAAAGTGGACTTGAGTTACTCTGGCAGAAACAAAAATCCCCCTCTGCAACATTAAATATAACAATTATCCACCCCTTTCCTGTATTATATTTATTCGGGGATTAAATAAATAAGTTTAAATTGAATAAAAATAATAATAACTGCTGATGTGTGAGTAGAGCATTGTAAGCAAGCTAAGTTGTAAAAAACAAACTCCTCTCACTAACTAGTATATTTAGCAAAAAATAAATAAAAATCACTATTTTCTCAGAATTTGGTTTTTATCTTTTTCTCCGTTTCTGCTCTGGCTTCTTGTTCCTACTTTTCTTGTGATGCGTCACATATTATTAGACACTATGTAAAAACAGCTTTGATTTATATTGCTTTGAAATATTACTTTAAGTTTTACCATAGTTGTCTTTTTTGCACTAGTTTATTTTATTTTATTTACTTTTGTATTAAAACAAATACTCAGAATTTGTACATGTATTAAAAGAAATAAAGTTAAATCTAAATTAAAGTTCAAAATTCTCATAAAATTAGAACATTCGTAATATTTTATTGTCAAAATTAGACTTGGCTTTAAAGGTAACAAATACAATTGTCGGCCCTAAAGTGCTATTTCTTGTCCATGTAAATCGCAAGTAAATTTAAGACGGGTTTTGTTCATTATTTGTTTCAGAGCTTTGACGTTTCAGAAAACAGATTTGAACATGAAGTCTGAGAACTCCAACAAACTGCTTAGTGAGCAGGGCTTTACATGGGAATACAATAATGACATTGATTTAGGTCTCAACTCTGTGTCTTCTTCTGCACACTAATTTCTCCTGTTGTTCAAATGTAAAATCACCTTGTTTAATGGTCCACAGTTAAAATGTGAGATAATCATGTATATAAATTCATAAATGAACATCTAAGCATCTAAACAAGTGATATTTTTTTAAACAAAAAAAATATGGTCTCAGTCTCCCACAACACTCATTAACAAGTTGAAAGTGTTTGTTTGTTATTCTTTGGTTGCTCTTTCAAGGACCAAAACATCCGCCTTCTTCCCCTTAGCCTTTTAGCCCATGGAGCAGGCAGTTTATCGTGACACAGTGATATCTGATGCCTTTGTAGAAATACTTTTCTTTCCTGCAGGAAGGAATTCACAAGGCCTTTAATCATAGCAGGAGACTTAAATGACAAATACCTATTAGAGACTGTTTGGAGCTGCATTTTCCCCCACCTCCTTTATTGTTTGTTCCCATACATGTCCATGCATAACCTTGAAAAATGAAATGGTCGGTGCTGTTAAATGGAACCATATTCTTCATGGCCAAAAAGAGCGCTGTGAATTGAAAACGATCACATAATGTGCTCTCAGATAGCATCTCTGATAAGCATTAAGGTTTGGCCAGCATGTGCCTTGTATTACACTGAGAAGAAAATGGCAAACTATGCCTTATTTGAGGCCTTGCCACATATCTGCAGTAGTGTTTGAAAGAAACAGTCTGGAATAAGAATATTGTTTTGACAACAGACCCACTGCTCTCAGCCTCTTGAGTGGCTAAAACTTGATAAGTTACATCAAACCTCTCTCACTGCTTGCAAGATGTACTTGTGTGGAATGAGTAACACAAAAAGTAAAATAACCCAAAATGACAACATACAGTGCTAAATAAGAACTGCCACCTCTGATTTGTGAAAAATGGGTAGTGTCGGTTTAATTCAGTTTTACAACAGCACCTGCAGAATAGAGACTGGAGTAAGCCTCATCCTGCTGCAGTCAGACAATCAGCACAATCCCTCAGCATTATAGAAAAAGAAAACTTTCGAAATTGTGCATTCTGGTGCATTCTGACATTTGGCTGCGAGAATATAATTCCTTTTGGCAGTCACAACCAACACAAAGTGTTTATGTCATTATGATGACTTGAAGTGAGTAATTCCAGGCACGAAGACAGAAATCATGAGCAGTCTCTTCCAATCTACCTCCATGCATCTCTGATCCACCACAGAGTCAAGCCTTTGCTTGTCTAATTTCCTGATCTGCTTGAAGGATCACAAGACAGGGGCTCTCAGGCCTGCTTGGCTCTCAAGGGGACCTCCTAATCTTGCTGCTTGGCCACAAATAATCATCCTAGGTGCAGTTTCTCCAGAATTACCATGGGCCTCCTGCCTCCTCCTCTGATTAATTAATTCATTGTCTATATCTTGATATGCGCTCTTTCCATTTTCAAAGCTTGCTGTATTTATACGAAGATTAAATTACATTTGAGTTGTATCTATTTACTTGTTAAGTTAATTCTATCACCAGTTGCTTGGAAAGGACTTTAACCAGGGTATCAGTGTAAAAGGGGCAGAATACAAGTGCACATCACAGTTGAGAGATTTTAATTTGTAAAGAAAAACTGAAAACCTTGAATCCTTTTTACAATAATGAATTACCTTGAATGGGTCTATCAAATTAAATTCATATAAAATGTTTGTGGTTGTAATATGACAAAATGTGGAAACCCTTCAAAAGGGACTGTATGCACCCATTTTTTCCTCCTCTCATTTGTTTTTAGTTCTTTAGTTGTGCCAACACTGAACAGAGGGAGGTGCTGCTGTGTCGTCTATTTAAGACTCTCCCTGAGCCCCCTTCTCCTCATTCAGTCTCTCTGCTGTCCAGATTAGTCTGCTCATCAAGCTGAGCATTGTTTTAATTTGCTGGGCCTGGGGCATATGCTGAGTGTTCACATCATTATTGTCTCTGTGCAATGTGAGTTATCACCACAGCTTATGATAATGTGGCACAAATTTACAGGCTGGGGAGCACCGTGGATTCTGAGATAATAAAGACTGGACAGAGGGGAGCAGAAGGAGGGAGCGAGAGAAATGAGAAAAGTGTGTGTGGAAGAGACACAGAAAAAGGTGGCACCGAGAGAGCGAGAGAGAGAGAGAGAGAGAAAGGAAGAGGGCTCTGCTGGATGTCATTATGAAAGATGATTCCCATACTGGATAATACATCACACTAGTCCTGTCTGTCTTCTGTTTTTTTTTTTCACTGTTATGTGAATAAATGCTGATAAACCCAGAGGCAATAGTGATTATTAGTTCCAACATATCACCATGAAAGAGGGAAGCAGGAAAAGAATGACAGGGGGAGGGTTGGAAAGAGAAGACAACCAGATCACAAAGAGAAAGCCTACCACCTCCAAGTTGGGAATCTTGAAACTGTGTGACACAAAGAAGTGAGTCAGGAAAAACTGATTGATGTGAAGTTATTTTTTCTCCAATGTTAGCTGTAAATCATAGTGGGAGTTATACAACCCTATATCATGTTAGCTTCACATAAACTAGGAATATTTGTCTAAAGCTCCATTATGAAGATGATTGTCAATGGAAAACCACATAAAGCACAAAGTTTACATCATGTTTAACTCACTCCTTCCTTTTTTGGAATACCCAGCTCTGAAGTCCCCCCCCCCCCACCCGACCGGCTCATCCTGACACAGCTGGTTCCTGCCTTCGCCTCTCTCCTTTAAGACTGACCAGCAATACAATCTAATTACAGCCGCACTACAGAGGGAGACCAGTGTAAACACCAGGCCTTTTTATCTCCTTATACATCTGGACAAGTAGACAAAGTGCTAAAAGGAAATAAATGTGGCCTGACAGCCACATCAAAGAGTTCAGCCAGAGGCTTACTGCTACTTAGGGCACAGGAATGTTGTTGCTAAGCATCAACCCGCAACCTATCAGGGTGCAAAGAGGGCCCTGTCCTGCCGAAGAGAGGAAAAAGAGGAGAAGAGGGGTGAAATGACGACGAGAGAGGGAGGGGAAGAGAGAGGAAAAGGGGGAGGGAGAGGAGAACGGGGCTGACATTGAGGGGAGGCTAGGGACTCAAGGAGATTTTTGTAGCTTAAAGCAATTGTTGGAAGAAACAAGCCTTCTGTTTTGTTTTCTCTTGACACCATTTCTGCTTTTTGTGCTTGCAAAAGACATGTAGAAAAATGTCTTTTGATATGTTTTCTCTTTGGGTCTATATCAAAATATTTCTTTTGTGTCTGTGCATGGAACTTTTTTCACATCTTGTCTCTATAAACTGGTGCTCCTTTCTGATCATGTTAGAGATCAGAGGAGACACAACTTGTGAACTTATTTGAGTCAACATTTAATGCGAGCATGACACGTTCACTCCTCAACTAAAAGGGATTTTTATATGATGCATGTCTTATACCTCTAAAGCAAGGGTTACAAACAAAACAATGTAAAAATAAAAATTGAATCTAAATATGTTTCAGGGAGTTATGAAAACAGAGTGGTAATGATAAGACAGAAAATTAACATATTTATTGAGAAAAAATACAAATAAGATCCAGTGCCTAGCAAAAATATAAATACTTCTGGAGACAGTTGCACCGGGGTTTCATTTAGGAGTATTCGTGTAAAAGGGTCTGAGTACAAACATATGCCACCCTTCAGAATTTTAGTAGTAAAAACAAATAAACTATGCATTTTTTCCCCATCAACTTCAAAACGTGAACTTTTTTGAGTCAACATTTAAAGCGAACAAGACTCCTCTGCTGGAACTATTTTTTATGATGCATGTCTTGTACTTCTAAAGCATAGGGTTGTAAACAAAACTATTTAAAAATAAAAAATAAATAACAAGCACATGTTTGAGAGGTGCTATAAAACGTGTGATGAGAATAATGAAATGCAAAGTAAATAAAAATAAATACATAATAAAATTAAATAAATTACTACATAACCTTGGAAATAGTTAACTCCTCTAAAAGTAATTTGTTTCCCAGGATTTTATTTAGGGCTGCAAAGCATGGTGGTGGCACCCTCATGCTGTGAGGATACTTTACTTTAGCAGATATAGGGAAGCTGGTCTATGCAAGTGTATACTACACTTTTCAGATTTATGTTTATAAACATAATTATATATATATATATATATATATATATATATATATATATATATATATATATATATATATATATATATATATATATATATATATATATAATCTCCTTTCCACTTCACAAGGTATGCTCTACTTTGTGTGGGGCCTATCACATAAAGTCCCAATAATTAAAAAAAGGTTGGTGGTTGTAATGCAACAAAATGTGAAAAATGAAATTAGAATGAATACTTTTGCAATACTTGTGGTATTTTACAAGCACAAAAACATATTTGTTAGGAACAATGATCTAAATGCCTAATTTGCTTAAATTACAACTAAATTGATTTAAAAGCATACTCCTAAAATATTATTTTACTGATTTTATTTAACTTTACAGATATAGTTAATGACTGTTCCTTCAGGGTATAAGAAGAGGCTAATGAGCTTAAACTGCTGTTGTGCACATGAAAAGTAATAATCCTGTTTTCTTTGGTAACAGCAGAAGGAAAAACATTGATGTAACGGTGCCTGCACTTTTGAGCACTACAACAGTCGGCTTTTCTTTCTTTCTTCTTTTTTTTTTTTTTTTTTTTTTTTTTCCACTCGGCAGGAAGACTGCCAAGCTTGTGTTTAATGATTAACCAGTTCTACTCCAATGAGCATGCTCTGAGTAAATGTATCATGTGATCACTGATCACAAGAGCAACTGTTCTGATGTTTCGCTCGAGGCACAGGGGAGCATGAAGTGAACCAGTAACAGCGGGACCTACAGCTCCGTGTACGGCAAAGGTTGAGCACTGCTGGATGTTAATCTTCCACAGTGGTGACTCATACATGTAATAAGACTGTTTGTTTTTAGGCTGAAATTTAAAAAGTCATTTGACCTTTCCTGCCAGTGTCCAGCAAATATAAGTGATTTAGGGCCTGCATTACAGGTATGCTATTCAATTACCTGGAAGGCTTTTGCTTATTTTGTCTAAGTTTGACCTTTTTCCTTCTCTAAGGCCTCACAAAACTAAATACAGATATTTGTATTCCTCAAACTTTTGCATGAAACTCAGTTGATTGCTTCATCCACCCCTCTCCCCCCCAAAAAACAAAAAACAAAACAGAAGACAGCATAATGTCAATGTTCTGTGCTAACCCGTGAGAAAAATAATATTTTTGTTATAGTTTTGCCTTATTTCACACTGTGGAGAAAATCAGTATTTCCACCTTCCACTGTGTGATGCAAACAACACGTGGAAAAAAAAAAAAAGTACAGCAACTCAGGAGTGTGACATATCATGAGGCTTTCTGTTGCGATTAGGGGCTGTAGCTAACGTCAGGGCTGTTTTCTGGAGTGTAGGATGTTAAATAATTGAAGACTATGGGAGCGGGCCTGTCACGCCGGCTTGTCTAGAATGTTTCCTATGCAATTAGACGCCAAGAGACATTTGAAGAGGCCCCACAAAAAGAGGCACAAAAAAGTGACATGTGAACTTAAAGGAAATTAGCTCTTCACACAAGTGAAATGTGAAGGTTACTTAGCAATGCTTAACTCAGACTGCGGCTGTGTGAAGTGTGTGTTTGACTCAGCCCCGCTACCAAGACTACGATTTTCTTTACTTTGAGCCAGCTTCAGTCAGTTAGATCACAGAGGGAATGAAAACTAATTTTGACTCAAGGCACACGGAGAGAAGAAGAGGAAGAAAAAAAAAAAGAGGAGATGTGTCGAAATAATGAGATCTCTTGATGTTTTTCTGGGAAGATATGGGATGATGCAGACAGATGCGCAACTCACATCTTCACCCAAGGACACAGACACAGAAGCACCCGTTCAACGTTTAACTGCAACTTCAAAACACACAAAATATGCATGCGCACACGTTAGGAAGCCCACACACATCCACTCAGATGCAAGAAACAGTGAAGCATGTGTACTTAAATGTTCACCTGACTTCATGAAAAAACAAACCAAAAAAAAAAAAGATTAGTACAGATGGGGACTTGTAATATGTAAATACAAATAGCCTTTGTTAATTATATTTAAAAACTCTGACCTTATATCTAAAGTCAAAAGTTTGCCATATTTTTTTAAACACTTCTTTTTTTCTTGTGTTTTCTATTTACCTTCAGATCAGTTTGTTGTCTTATCAATATATGCTAAACAGCACACAGCAAAAGGGATCTAAAACAGTGAGAAAAATAGAACAGAAGAATAGGGTTGAACAATATAAAGTGCATAATCCTAACATCATTTCAGCATTTTAACAGCTTGAAGCAGAAAGCTGTTCAGCAGTCGGGTGGTTCTGCTTCTGATTCTACGAGGCCGTTTGCCCAACAGCTGCAGTTCAGAAAGTTTACAGGAGTCTCTGACAACACTCAGTTCTTTTTTTATGGCAGCTCCTGGACAGAGAGTAGGGACACTCCAGTGACTAGTTCAGCTCCTCTCACTATCCTCTACAGGGCCTTCCAGGGCCTACAGGTCTGCCATCCAACAGCTGGTGGACTGTGCTGAGATGCAGTATTTTATAGCAGGGGTGCTCAATTAAATTTCAGCGAGGTTTATTTATTTCAACACATTTTCCTCAAGCAAAAGTCTGGCACTATATATCATCATATTCAATTTTCAAGCAGATCATATGCTTTTTGAATGTTACTAACTTTCTGTAAAGTATAATTTTAATTTTTTTCTGCAGTAAACAAAGTTTGGACTGAAAGCCCAAAGAACAAACACTACATGTGTTTCCTCTGGTTTTTTTTTTTTTTTTTTTTTTTTTTTTTGCTTGTTGCTGTCATGCACTCTTTAACACCTGAGGGGTGAACAATTTTTTATTTTGAGTATAATTCCATCATCCAGGCAATATATATATTATCCATTTCTGTTTCTCCAGTGACTTACTGCTCTCTGCAGAGATAGCAAATCCTTGGGCTTCTGCAGTATTACTGTAAGATCTGGAAAAGTAGCACAAATGAAAATTTATTGCCCTAAATGAAGTAAAGATGTACAGGGAAGGGCTTTATGATCAGGGTCAATCTAGGTCCTGATTAAGACTTAATTTGGGTACAGGTCTGGATCATGGTCTGCCATTTGAAAACTTAAGAAGTTTAAAGTTTATAACAGTAATCAAGCAAATATAAGATCCTAAAAATGTCCCAAAATGTCAAATATGTAGCAGTTCTGTAATTGATTTAGGTAAAATGGTATTTGACAGAGATGGCTCTCTTACATTTTATGATGTCCAATCTTGATCCATACCACATTCTGCGATTTTGGAGACTTCTGCAGTATAGCATTTGTGTTGTGTTTTTTTTATTTGCTTGTTTGTTTTTTGTTTCGCTGTGATACAGAACCCATTTTAGACTAATAAACAGATATTCATCTACATTAGAAAATATTACACCTGTAAATACAGAACATTATTATGCTCCCGATCCATCTCTGCTCGCCTCCGATCCCTGACAACCTTTCAAAGAACTTTCTCACATCTGCTTCTCTGAGTTCTTCGCAGCAGTGATAACGCTGTCATCTTCCACACCTATCATAAGTCACAGGCAAACGAAGCAGATCGTCTTTCGTCAGACAGAAGCCTCCACGGGCCTGTAAGCTGTATCATTACACCATGTCATCTTTATGGCAAGGAGCACAGCCCGGCTCTCTAATTACACTCGGCTTACTCCATTACCCAGACAAGGATGGAACAGCAGGCAAACAAAGCATTAAAAAATGAAGTGCGCCTCTTTGCTCTACGGACGCCTGTGTTGTGCTGCTGGTGGCCGTTGTCATCTCCTGGATGATGTTGTTTCTGCAGAAGCTGTGGAGGAGTGATAGCAGAGGGCACAAGCCACCGTGCGCCTTACTCTCCTCCCCTTTTTGACTTTCCCACCTCCTCCTCCTCTCCTCAACTCTTCCGTCAAAAGGACTTATGAAGGTGAGTGCTGTATGACGGCCGGGAATAAAAGAGACAAACCAGGGATAAAAATTAAATAAAAAAGTAGCTGTCTTAAACAGTAATTGCACTCCTTTGCTGAGCATGCTTTCAGATATATAAACCTGATGTACTGTCGCTGTTGCTTGCCACAAATCAGCGGCCCTCTGAGAACACTCATGCTATGAAATTGTTTAATCTCATCAAGTTCTGCTTTCGCAGCAGGCCATAAATCACATAGTCTTTGTTATCATAGACCTCCATGAGCGCCTGTGAGGCAGGCAATGGATCGTGGGTATATATAATCTTGACTGCGCAAACAGCAGGGGCCTGTGCAGCCTGAAATACTTCATATTAGCCGGGGTGCAGCTGGCGGAACACAAGCACCCTGATGGATATCTCATGTTCCTGCCGCTCTGCATCTATTCCCAGCAAATTATTACTGCATAAATTTCTTGTCAACAGAAACGGCCAATTAATTAAGTTAAAATGCACTCATGATCACATCTATGCACTGCACAGGAGAGTTGAGGAGATTATTCACCGCAGCAAATTTACCACAGGGGTCACTGTAACGTACGGATTTAAACTTTGTCATAAAGTCACAGACAAGTCAGCATCTACACGCCAGCTGCGGTATGGATCAAGGCCTGTGACATATTTGCATAAAGTATTTTTATGTGGCGATGATGGAGGACAACAGCCAGGGACGAGGGAATAAAGTTTACAACTACAGAAACAAAATGTCCGCCAACCTCTGCCTCTGCAGTGTTTTATCAAAGATGGCAACAGAGGATCTGATAGAGATCATGGAAGCCACCTTTGGCCATTTAAGATACAAACTACACATTTAAGAGAGCTCGCGATCTGAATGAATAATTCATTATGTATGGGGCGGGGGGTGGTGGGGGTTGGCGGTTGTTTATTCAGCTTGGGCCGTTTATCAGACAGTGAGGATCCCACAGCGGGGATGAGCTTGGAGATTTATCTGCACTCGGGCTCCAGAGCAGATAAATCAAGGGGTGTAATCATGCTCTGAGTGGCCCAGCTGTGACCTCATGGTGAACTAATGACACAGGGATATCTAAGCCCCTTTTCCTGTTTCTGGGTTAGGCCCTCAGGTTAGCCACCCTCCTGTCAAACACAAAGCTAAAGAAAGACAAGGGGGGAAACTCGAGGTCCTTCATGTCTCTTTGTCCTGTTTACGCAACGCTAGCAAGGACAATTGTTCACATCCTGCTAAAAATAACATCGATGTAAAGACGTGAGGGCAGAATCTGCTGCACAACAATGTTTGCTCAAACAATAGCAGCCACTATCGATTGCAGGTATGTACATACAAGCCACTATTCACAAGATACTGCTGCTTGGCTGAGGAAGTCTCCTGTTCCCTCCTAGAGCAAAAGCTTTCTCCTGGACTGAGCGTGCTCTGATTTATCATGTCTTCTGCTAGCAGCCTGTCCGCTGATTAAGCCAGTGGAACTTTGTTTCACTCTCCTCTCTCTTTAATCTGTCTCTCAGCGAGATAAATTAGCCGGTGCCGTGCCAGCCTCCCTCCCCTCCGTCTCTTCCTCTCCCCTCTGCTTTTCTCTCTGTTTATCTTTTCTGTCTGTCACATGTTGAGAAG
This sequence comes from Anableps anableps, assembly GCA_014839685.1. Lineage (NCBI taxonomy): Eukaryota > Metazoa > Chordata > Actinopteri > Cyprinodontiformes > Anablepidae > Anableps > Anableps anableps. The sequence continues at coordinate 20,333,402 of CM026076.1, forward strand.
AGAACAGACACATCTGTTCCTATGCTGCGGCGTCGGAAGATGGGGCTGGGCGACGTCCCTGGTCAGATTTAGACAAGAGCGTACGCGAGTGAGGACAAGAGGAACAAGTGTGTTTTTCCGGTCTTTTTCTCTCCTTGAGAACATTCTGTCAAACAGTATCATTCTCCTTGGCCACTTTTAAGCTCTTTGTTGTTAACTAATAAATCAGGAGATATTTATGATCTGTTATCCTGATTCTTAGCGTTTAATGGTGGCTGTTTGTTAGTGAATTAAGGCAGGATTTTATTCACCAGGCTGTGGGCCAAAGAGAGGCCTGTGTGCCTGTGAATGTTTTCCTTTCTTCACTCTCGCCTGGGTGGTAAATCATACTCATTGTCAGGCTGTGCTAAGTTAGTGTACGTCATTGGGGAGAGCAGGAAGCACTGGGCATAATTCTGTCCGTCAGTTTAATTTATTGTATTGGTAGCTTTGTAATCTCCGCCCCATAAATTGTGGGCTCTGACACACAGGAATTTCGTCTTAAAGGAAACGTTCATCAGGACTTTGGACAGGAATGGACTTTCTTTCTCCTTGATTTTTTTCAGTACAACCTTCAAGTCTTAAGGGTTTTCTGCTAGTTCCAATTACAGACAAATTTTGGCTGGTTATAATTTACATCAAAGACCACTAACAAGAGTTATAAAAGTGGAAGAAAAAAATAAATTATTCAAGAAAAGAAGAGGTTAGAAGACAAAACCTTGCTAGGATTTATTTTTTACAGGTAAACTATAAGGCATAATACCAATATGAGACCTAGCACAAGGGCAATGCTGCTGCATCTGCTTTGCAGATAGTCCATTTGGCTTCTATTTCATGCCAGTGAATATAAATCAGGTGAGGCATCTCAATGCTAGGCCTGACTTCTTAGGTCCAACAAATCTTTAACATGAGATTAAAGCCTCTGTGGAGTCATTAATCTTTAGACGATGGAAGAAAATACTAGAGCGCTGCATGTGCAATATGTTTTACAGAGTCAGGACTGAAGGGTACAAGAATGTACAAATGAATTGTATAATATTCTAATCAGCCCTTCCTCACATAAAGCACAAGTTTTAAGTCTGTATTCTATAGTCATGGCTACAGAAAGCCTTCTTTTGGAAACAAATAAGCAGGTGTGAAGTGGTTTCAGATACAATGTTATACCAAGGTTTTAAAAAATTTAAGATTTGAAAAAACCTAAAACTTTCCTTTATACCATTCCAATGGTTTAAAGCAGTGTTGTAGTACTTGAGACCAGTCTTGATCTTGAGACTACTTTTTGATGGTCTCTGTCTTGTCTCAGCCTCAACCACATTTGTACTTGGTCTTATCTCGGTCTCGGACATTGAGGACTCAGGATTTTATTTCAAGACCAGTCAAGACCATAGCTGTGGAAATATCACTAATTTGCCAGAATATTGTCCAATTTATTTGTTCCTTGCTTTCACTGGATGCACAACGTACTGATTCAAATTCAAGCAATAACATGACTCATTCCTAATTACGTGTTTTTGTTAACTACGGTCACTGATCCCCACCCCCTATCCTTTCATTCACATGCAGCACTCCAAAAAAGTGAGCTGTCGTTGTCTGGGAGCAGGAGAAGGTGTCTGCCAAATCATCAGTAATAAAATTCGGCCATCTGTAAAACAACATCCAGAAGAAAGCATACACCGACAGGTAAATTCCGCAGCGCTTCACTTTCAGTGACGGTGGCACGTCCAACTTTTATTGTCACTTAAAAAAGAAGCACAAAGAAAGGTAAGCTATGTGTAAGTGGTGTTAAAAAACTGTCTTCGCTGAATTATTGTGCAGACATATTGACCGACATGTCGCACGTCTGACAGCATTGTGAACGTCTCCATTATAGTGATGTGACATTCACAAACGATCAGATTCTTTTGAACAACACTTCACTGTGAACGATCAGACGCGAGTCTTAGTGAGAGCCGTTCTTTGTTTTTGTCATGTTCTGCACACACTGCAGTAGCTATTATTATTTTATTTAAGTTAAAATTATATTTATTTAATTGGCGAATAAATAAAATACAAGAACATAAAAGTGCACAGAACGCATGCCCATTGCTCTCTGTTTTCATCCCGTCATGGTGGCAGACATATGTAGCTCTGTGCGCTATCATGCAGCGGGAGAGAGGGTGAGAACAGTCACGGTGTGCTGCCTTCTTCTTGGTTGCTTCTTGCTCCGTGGTTAATGTTCATTGTGGAGTGTTGCTTACTGTTAGTGTATTACCTCAATTGTTACATTTAATGGTGCAAAAGAGGAATTTTGTTTCTGCCAAAGCAACTCAAGTCCACTTTTTTCCTCTACTATTTGTTACATTTTACATTTTATTTTGTTTTTATATTACAAAGAGTACTAAAATTTGATCAATATACACAACACTTGTAAAAACACTACATGGGTATTTTATTTATTTTATATTTTGAAATTTTATATTTTATCAAGATATATACATAGTTTTATCTGCAACAACATATTGTGTTTTTTTAACTTAATACATATGATTCAACTTTTTTGTGAACTTCAACCACAAAAACAATTAATAAAAAACTATTTTTGGGATAAAATGGCTTGTTTTATGGCTTATTAATATCTAGGTGTTTTTATGGAAATGTGGATCTTTCAGATCAATTTGAGAAGCAATTTTGATCATGTTTTACATTTTGTGTTATGTAGCATGGAGTACTAGTATTGGTCTTGACCTGGTCTTGCCCTCTCACGGTCTTGGTCTCAACTTGGTCTCAGACCCTAAAAGTCTTGGTCTTGACTTTGTCTTGTGTTAGGTGGTCTTGACTACAATACAGGTTTAAAGTTCTTTCAAGGAGGTACCAAACAAAATACTGGGAATGTTGGAAATATATTTGTGTTTAATCAATCTGTTTAAGTGTCACCTTTTTTTTTTTTTTTTTTTTTTTTTTTTTTAAAAAAAGAAGTTTTTCGAGCATTATTGGCTTTTACTTGCAACAGATCAGAGAGAGACGGGAGAAGACATGCAGCATAGGTCCCAGAGTTGGAAATCAACTCTGGACAGCTGCGTCGAAGACCAATAGCCTCCATATATGGGGTGGCTGCTCTACCTCTACACCACAAACTGCCCCCAAGTGTCGACTTTTGAACTAAAAGACTAAAATAAAATATTTTTTTGACAATATTCTAATTTATTACTTTTTTAAAAGTTTATTCGATTATGTTATACATTTTTGTTTTAACTTTTCTAGCACAGGACAATATTACGAAAACGAGCAACTGTGATACTGTTGTTTTATATCAGTTATGATTAATCTAAATTATGGACGCTTAAGCATTTGGCCCTTTTCACAGTGTTTTGCCAGGTCATCCTTAACAAACACTAGTTCTTAACTTAGTTCAGCCAGGATAAAATGAATTGATTCATGTTCATAGCTCACCATCTAAATATTTGTAACTAAGTTCACAGCTCCAACTTGATCTTAAGATAAACTGGATCTATCAAAATTTGACTTTTACTCTATTTCTCTTTCATCCATGTAAATTTCCAAAAGCAGCTGCTAATTCACATCTTTTAGTAGTTTGATCAACAGAAAAGTACATTTTGACTGAAAATGTTCAATTTAGACTACATTTGTAGCTGTGGTCACGTTTAACCCTCCTATTACCATCAACCGTCATTTGTGCACAACACTGCCCCTTAAATTATGTCAGGTTTAGGCATACATGGCAGTAAGATTGATATTAATACTTGCATGCATGTTACATGTGTCTCTTAAAATATTATCGTCTATCACATATTGCATCCAAGGATTCCGTTGTGATTTCAATATTGCACACAACAATACTATGATGATGATTGAAATTTGATATATTGTGCAGCTCTTCATGGTACCATAAACTATGGTAATTTATTTTAAAATTTCATTAAGTGAGGATCTTCTTCTGGCCCATGCCTAAACAGAAGTTGATCTTGGTAAAACATCTATAGAAGTACACAGAAATAGAAATATATTGGAGTTTCTAATAATCTTCCTTTAATTTCTATAGAACACATATGAGATGCATGCTAGGCTTTTTCTTCTAGTTATAACAAAAGGTTAATAGTGTCAGCTGCTCCATGTCAACAATAATGAATGCAGACCAAAGCAAAGCTGCCAATCACGCTATAAAACATGCATAAATTCCAAAGCTTAGGTCCCCTTTGTGAGTTTAACCTACTAAAGGCGATGTGTGCTTTACAAAATGCTCACTCAGTGGATACAATTGTGCATAGCATAGAAGAAAATAGACTATGAAGACCTAAGAATGAATCACGTTTCTCTGTAGTCTTTTCAGTGTATCACATTTACATATCAAGCCACCAGGCTCATATGTAAACACATTCTATCAGATACCACCATCGTAGCCATTGAGAGCCATTTCATTCCTCTCATATCTCCCACAGTGTGCAGCATTAGACAAAGGGAACGAGGACAGACAGAGACATCTCATGTCATCACCCAAGAGAGATAATGGAATTGTTATACACCCTTGATCACAGACACTCTCACGGCATCTTGCTCTGTTTTTCACTCGTTCTTTGTCTCAGTGCTCTTAAAAGTCTCCCTATCACACAGAGACGCATTGCACAAGTAAAAATTCCAGCACACTTCAGTGTGATAGCTCCTCTTCTCTTTCAGGGTTTCATCTCAATAGCTTTTTTATCTGAGCACTTCAATTTGCAAGCCTAGCTTGAAGGCAGCTCCTCCTGATATGTTAATTGCAGGGTACTTAAGCGCTAAAAGATTAACATAAAACCCTTTGGAAACAAGCTAATAGTTTATGATAATTTGTGCATGGCCTTTGTCTGTCTATCATTACATTGCCTCTAGCTGTAATTTTATCAAGGGGTTGTAAAATATCATTTAAACAAGTTCACTCTCAGATAATTAATAGCAGAAACTGCATTATTCAATTGAGCCACCCTGGTACTATTAACAATATGGCAACTGAGCTATAATTAAAGTATTTTATTTTATTAACCTATTCATAACGTTGTGCAAATGATGACACAGAAAGGCTTTTCTTTCTTGCTTAAGCACTTTCACTAGGGCAATTATAGCAGCCAGGGTCGTCTCCCCTGTTAGTCGAGCTGATTGAAGCTTTTCAATTAGCACAGCTTGTGTAGCACACACAAAAAGACAGTACACATGCAGGGGAGGTGCCCAAAAGCACAAGCAAACTGCTGAAATAACAAATACAAGTTTGTACAAGTTTGAGCTGCTGTCTAGAAATTAGATATTTTGATGAAGACAAACGTTTAAACCAGATTTAAGTCAAATGACGGGGAAAAATATCTGTGCAATGATAAGAGAATCACCTGTATGAGACTAATGCAATAATGCCACAGGTTAAGGCTTACATGAAATGCACACAAGAATCAAAAGTCTCACAGCCAAGTGAATTGGGGAATAAATGAAAATATTCAAGGAATGTGTTATATTTAATTTCAGGAACATTTGCACGAGTCAGGTTCAACATACCTGTGACATTATACAGTATGTGTGTCTAAGAGACACACAGGCCCCTAACAGGCACACACACACACACACTTTCTTTCAGACAAACCATCCCTCTCATGAATAATACAAAAACTCCTTTCACCAAACAGCTCAAATAGCTATTCATTCATCTGCATACCTGCCGCCTTGCAAAATGATTGGCCCACCATTACCACTGGATCAAAAAAAAAAAAGAAAGAAAGAAAGAAAGAAATGTTCCCCAAACAATTTGCCTCAAAATGAGACAGGAATGATTCTGTTCTTTTCAGCACCGGAGACAGGCCCCTGTGCATAATGATGTTAGCGTAATGGGGTGACAGATAGACCGGGAGACCATGACATTAGCATGAGAAACGCACCAGTGAGCAACTGTTCAACTGTGGTCTCAGAGGGCCCTCAGACATCCACTCTGAACATCGTTTGTCTCACAGTTCTACGAGCCTGACAAATGAAGACATGCTGCGTTTTATGTCAAGCAATATACCACTCCACTTAGAAAACACATAACTTAATGACAGAGCGAAACCTGCCTCTGCATTACAGAGATACAATACATCTCGTCTTATTAGTCAGGATAGTGGGAAGCAGGGGGTAAATTTGCACCATATAACATGTAATGACAATATTTTACAATCAAACAATATAAAAAAGTTAGCCAAAAAAATGAGGCCAACAATGACCTGATAAGTTTATTGTTGTCGCTATAGCAACAGTTTTCATGGTAACTAAGTTAAATTTATGCTTTACATGAACAACACTACACTTAATTTCCAACTTCACCTACAGAAGAAATCAAATTTATATATATATATATATATATATATATATATATATATATATATATATATATATATATATATATATATATGTATGTGTGTGTGTGTATGTATATATATGTATGTATATATGTATATGTGTATGTATATACATACATATATATACATACACATATACATATATACATACATATATATACAGACACACACACACATACATATAGATATACAGAGATATATATATATATATATATATATATATATATATATATATATATAATATATATATATATATATGAACATTCAATGTACAGTGCCTTGCCACTAACATCCAGAAATTTCTCTGGGTTTTATTTTCCGGGACGTTACATGAACAACACAAAGTAACACTTATAGTGAAGTGGAAGGGAAATTATAGTTTTAAGTTTAGTTTTCTTTCCAAATATAAATCTAAAAAGTTATGCATTGGTTTTTTGGTCCCCTCCACTCCAATACCACCAAATAAAATCTGGTCCAACCTAATGCTTTCTTAAATCACCTGGTCTTTAAATGGACTTAATGTATGTTGCAATGCAATCTCAGAATAAATACAGCTTTTCAGTGAAGGCCTCAGAGGTTTGTTAGAGAGCATTAGTGAACAAACAGATTCATTAAAACAACACACAGGTGACAGATCTGAAAAAAGTAGTATGGCACAACCCTAAACCTTCCAAGACATGGCTGTCCACCTTAAAATGCAGGCACAGGCAAGGGGACCTCTAATTAGAGTAGCAGGCAAGTGGCCTATGCAAACTCTGGTGGAGCCGCAGAGCTACAGCTCAGGTTTAAGAATCTGTTGACATGACAACTAATAGCGGCACACTCCACAAATCTGACCTTTCATGCCATGAATGATCAGTTGAATATTCATATACTTTTGTTTTACAGAGTTTGTTAAGACAGGGACAGACATTGAAAGGCCATTCAAACATATTTCAAAGCCAATATTTCCCGCGTAGCTTTAAACAGTTTGTCTCAGCCAGAGTTTGAGGGTAACATCTTCATGAAAATATCTCGGGGCTAAGGAAATGTAATCATGTGTTTATAAGAAGAGATAAGGAGCATGTGACACACTGTCAAAGTCTAAATGCTGCAGACACGAGCAGCAGACTAAAAATGGTTGCCTTATGACAGGCCCGCCGTCCACAGCACGACACTGTGGAAGGGTGAATGCCTCCTGTAAACATTTATCTTCCCTGTGAATAGTGTGTCTGTGTGTGGTACAGCTCAGCGACAGGAGCTTCTCTGAGGCTTTATCTCCGGCATGACAAGACAACCTGTAATATATGAGCATCTGGTGCTCCTCTTCAAACACAGCCTTATCTCACGCCAAACATTCCCCGAGGCCAGAGCAAAAGCAAAGAGTGGCCTAAACCAGACAAGACCTCACACCGTCTTTCCGCAACCCAGACCAGCCCCATGAGCCAAGCGTTGTGAGCGCAGGCCGGGAACGGCCCATCAAAGTGCATATGTAAGTGTTTACAGAGTATGAGCAACTTGGACAGCAGAGAGAAACAGTGCGACATTACACCGATGGAAATCATCTGCTCTGTGTTATTCTTCAATTTCTTTAATCAACCTATAGGTAAATTATATTACACTTAAAACAAATGTAATCTTAATTTGTTCACTGATTTTTACATATATGCTAAAATTAAGTACCCATCATTTTTATGTGTGGTAACTGATTTCATAACAATCGGAAGATAAATTGTTAAGTTCATTATCAGTTTTTAAGTATTCAACGTTATCATTACAGGTGGGTAGAATACCCAAAAATAGTACTCAAGAGTAGGACTACTTCATTTTTATTAAGGTAAAAGTAAAAAGTAGCAGTCTAAGAAATTACTCAAGAGTAAAAAAGTCTTTTGTAAAATCTATTTTTGAGTACTGAGTAACTGATCATAGCATTTAATTTACTATTTATTTTAAAATGATGGAATCAGACAGACTAACATATAAAGCTTTGTGCAAATTCTGGTATTCTTAAGACTGAAATAATACAAATAAATACCATGTTTACAAAAAACAAATTCAGGCAGAACAAACACTTCCAATAATAATTTTTCTGACACTCCGCCTTTAGCACATCATCACAACAACGTTTCTCGATTATGCCATTTACAACTGTTCTTAGGAGCGCTGGACTGAGAAGTAATTCATGAAATAGTTCATATAATAAGCTCAGCACACTTGCAGTTCCACCAGGTGTTTGCTAATCGTTGCTGCTGTTAGTCTGGAGGAGCTGTGTGGGGCAAAGGCGTGGCAGAGGGGTGTTATGTGAGGCGAAAGCTCAGCTGTGGAGTGCAGCTCCAAGGAGGAGCCTTGTGGAAACAGGTGGCACTTTATGAGAGCAAGCATTTAAGAACCTGTGAATTTTCAGGATATTCAAGGATTTCTCAAACATGCATGAATGAATCAAAGCAACACTCGAAGTATCTTTTTGATGAGAGAATAACATAACATGATATAAAGCTAAAAAAAATTATTTTACATAATACACCTCCCTTTAATATGCCCATACTTACAATCGGTAATGTATGCATATGTTAGAACATATGTACTTCCAGTGACAATATATGGTTGATCCACAAATTGCTCAGCTAGAACAACTGAACATTAGAAGAACAAAGCTTGTGTAAGAACAAGAAGTCTCACTTCAATGTAAATTGTATGTTTATATTTGTCTGGTACATTTTTGGTTAAAACATGTTTGCTCTTTATTCAGTGAAGTTACAGAGGGTAGAGTATACAGATATTTTACTCAAGTAAGAATACCAATACTTCATAATAATATTACTCAAGTAGAAGTAAAAATTCGGTACAGTCAATTCTTTCCAAAATGTTACACAGGTAAATGTAACTGAGTAAATGTAACTAGTTATTATGACCTGACTCTGACTTACTGGAATTTAAGGATTGCTGGAAAATATGAGGTGGAACAATACCTCATCACACAGGATAAACAATACTGGATTTACCCAAACAATATGACATATTATTTTAGGAAAATTTTGGGGAAAACTAAGATGCTCTTTCCTGCTTGTTTTTTTTTTCTTTTTTTTTTCTTTTTTTTTTTTTTTTTTTTTTTTTTTTAACAAATTAAGCAATAACAATTATGTCTTAAATATTCAACCTTAAGTGTAGAATATTCCAGTCCTGGATTTAGTAGTCCATATAATGAATTTTTATGTTCTTCTGATACAGTGTCTGGTAGATTAAATCACAACATTTAAGTTACATGGAGGCACATCCGTGATAATGACTTAAGCTTACTTCAAGTGACCAAGCCACATGCTGAAAGTCACTATATAGTGCTCTGTGAGACACACTTAATTTTGATTTTAAAATATTTTTGCACGTTAACATTGCAAGGAAATTTTACACAATCATCAAATTAGATTGATCAAGATTAGTGCTTTGTTATATTAAACATATCCATGCACTGACCTGAACTCTCTTTCACAGCTGTACTCTGGTGTAGGTAATGAAAGTGATAAAACTGCTCAGTAAAGAAGCCCCATTCTTTTTTCTATGTTCAGTACTCTGCTGGAACCCATTGCCTTTAGCCAGCCTATGAGGGGGATGTAGACATGCCCCTCTCTGGGGCCTGTACATACAGCCTGTGCCTCACTTCAAAGAGAGGGCATAAGGGCAGGGTACTCTCCCCCCCTCCTCAAGCTTGGATCCATTCAGCTCACAGCTGATTCCTCCTGTGTAAGTGTTTATGTGCGTCTTAGTTTGACTCTCTCCGGGCCCCTCTAGCTTTCATTTCAGACTGCCTTCTATCCTGCTCCTTTGTTTATTTATTTCATTTCTGGAGGATGGATGCATAGGGAGGACATGGAAGCGCACCCTCCTGCTTTCTGTGGGTTTGTCCGTCTGTCTTTGATGTCTGATAATGAAGGCCGATGCAGTGCAATCTCTAAACATGCTGTCACACAAGCTCTCATCATGATTCACAGCTTAATGCAAAGCATACTGACAGTACGGCAAAACACTAAACAAGGGACTTTTTGCTGACCTCCATATACTTTGTGATGACTGAAGAATATCAGTGCATAAAGGGAGGGAGAGAAACAGTGTGTGGAAGTGAATTTGAAAAGGAAAACACTGGAGAAGGGAGCTGAGCTCAGTGGCTTTGGCACAGGGAGGTCTGGCCTTTACAAATCCCCTCTTTTCGGATCTCTTCATCCAGATGAAAGAGCAGAGGAAAGCAGGATTATGCAGGACAATTGTGCTTTCTCTTCTAACTCTGACTTGATCGGCTTTTGCAGAAACCCTAATCATTTTCAATTAAGCACTTTTTCTTGCATTCTGTAATAGCTACAGTGCTGCTCTCAGACTCAGTCACATTGTTGCTCCCCTGCTGCCAGCTTTTTTTTTTTTTTTTTTGTTGTTGTTAAGCCTCTCATTCCGTGTGCCTATAGAGTCTGCTGACAAACTGAATTGGCCTTAACTGCAACTTGTTCTTAAGGTGCCAAATAACCCATTTACAAGACGGTGGACAAGGATGTTCATGCAGCGCTTTGAGTGAATGAGACATTTGTTTGACTAAAGCATCTAACTTGTGTTGCCCATTTGAGAAATTTTTTTCAGTGTTAATGTTGTTTACAGGTCATAACTGGACGGCAATAAATATTATTCATCCAAGTATATTACAATTGGGCACAATTAGGGAAAAAATAATGTATGTTACCTTCACTGATTCACAAGCTCCTGATGTAAACCTCTAAAATTTGTGGATTTTTTTTTTTTTTTTTTTTTTTTTTTTTTTTTTTTTTTTTTTTTTTAAAGAGTCAAGGTTTAAGGTACTTGACTGAAATAGACAGCACTATTAGCAGGCCCCGGACCAGTTCTTCCCCTGACAATCACTCAAGGCTTGCAATGGCAAGCAGGGGAATGGGTCTGCTTTCCTTCACTTGAGCCAAAAAGAAAAGAAACAAATGTCCATTACTTGCTTACACAATACCCAATAGCAAACAACCTGGTAGGAGTGGAAAACTCTTTAAGGAGAAAGTGCCAGATTCCTGGGTGAAATGATATACATTTGCCAAAAAAATAGGTCTATCTATGCCATATACGCTATATTTAGTAAGATGTGGCACATGAAGTTAAAGAGAAGAACAAACGTTTGTATTCTCAAAATAAATGATTATAAACATTTATTTATCCATGAATTTTATTTGACTGATAATGGTCAAGAGGGGCTGTTGTTGATTCCTGTGGTTATAGAAAGGGATACACAGCAGAAGTTTTATAAGATTTTGAATCCTAGGAAATGTCCACAACAGGGCAAATCCAATATGATACCAGCAATTTAATGTCAATGGAAACTGCAGTATCCAGAGAAAGACTGGAAACATATATAATCAAGAAGGAGTCTGGATAAGGACGCTACTGGCACATACAGCATGATCCAAAGGATCTGGAATAGTTAAGCTAGCAAAGTCCATGATTGTTAAAACTGATACAGATAAAAGAAAGGCAATGTTATAAAACATTTAAGCAAGACTTGCCCTAGATATCCTAAATACATCTCCAGATAATCCAAGAACTACCCCAAGGATTGGCAGCTGAGGGTCTGACCATACCCCTTTGCAGCTAGCCCTTCAAGCAAAACATCATCTTAAATCTTCTGTGGAAAATTCTCACATGAGCTGCAATAAAACCTCAAAATGTCACAGAGTGGTAAGACTTTTGTTGGATAAATTGCTTAAATTCCCCCAACAAGAATTGCAAGGCTCGTAGAATGCTACACAAAGATTTACCAGGTAGTATATTGGCCTAAGGGGCATTACAATGCTCTGAGCACATTGAAGCCCACACCTTTTCAAAATTGAAATATTTTTGCATTGCTTTTATTATTTCAAAACTGAAATTGGGAGAAATTCAAACACCAATCTTTATAAATATTTAAAAAGATGTGTGTTTCTTAATTTTATGTCATCTGTTTATTACTTAGCTGTTTACAGGAATAGACAAGTACACAGAGGTCGCCAAATGTTTTTAGATATTGCAAACCCAAGCAACCATTCTTTAGTGTCTGTTTTACGTGTAATGGATATTCCTATTTTTTTTTGTTTATTTTTTTTTTTACAGGTTTTTCCACAGTAACACAAGATGTGAACCAGTTAACACATTCCCAGTTAATTAGACAAAACTCCTGTCATAGTTTGTATGAGAGGACTTAAAAAGAAAAAAAATACTATGTATAATTTGAGGAAAATTCACTTTGTTTATTTCATTTGTCTAATTCATTTATTTATTTATTTATTTTTATTATTATTCACTTTGGGCCAAAGTTTATTTTCCCTGTCAAGACCATGAAAACTTATGCACAAACACAAACACACATCTAACATGACCCAGACATGTCTTTGCCTGCCAGAGGCTGTCTATCATTATCAGCTTTGATAATGTCTAATAGTGTCCTCAACAAAGAGCCCTTCCATGATGAGTTTGTTTCCCCGGCTCTCTGGAGCTCATTGGCTGGGACCTCTACTTCTAATCACCTTTCATTACAGCTCTCTGATCCCCAGCTTCCCTTTGTACACTGCACTTCATCGTCTTTATTTTCCACTCTAATTGCATGTGAAAGATGCCCCCTTTGATTCTGCCTGCATGCCAAAGTGCTATCAGGGAGAGTGTCGAAAAGTGTCATGCGTGTCTGTCTGCTTGGAGGATGAGGGAGCCACATATTCACCTGCTGAGGACAAACCCGTTTCTCCCCCCAAAGATATGACACATCTATCACCAGCTCAGAGGATATCAGCGCTATCTGTCAACATAATAGCAAAGGGTAGAGGAGGGGGTAACAAGATTGCAGAGGGGAGGGGTGGAAAGAAAAAAAAACATGCTTTGATTGTGCTCTTATAGAGAAGCACTCAGATGTGTTTGTGTGTGTGCGTGTGTGTGTATGAGTTTCATTTTCTGAAGAACCTGACCTCGATGCACCTGTATTGTCAAGTGTGGCTCATTTTAACCCATTCTCCTATGTTTCTTGTCAGAAAATTCAAATGAAAAATATACACTGACTTCTCTCCTGTACCCTTTTTGTCTTTCCTTTTTTCCTCAAATGCCATCATTTGTTGCTGTTGTGAAGAGGTTGTGTACCCACCATGTTAGGGTTGTTCATTGTCAGTGTGTAACCTTTTCAATATGATGTCTCCAAGACCTTTATTGGTCACTGTGTAGTTCTAAGAAGGTTTATCATCTGCTACTTTTTTTTTAATCTATCTGGTTTGTATTCAGGATCCCAGGAAGCAAAAAAAAAAAACAATGCAAAAGGCCCAGCTATAAAAAGCTTCCTCATTTTTCACACAAGTATCTCTCCTAATTTGTATAACAAATACATAGAAGAGCTCAAGTAGCCTTCTATCTGTTCAATGTTACAGTGCCATGCAAACCCAATTATTCTCACTTTAACTTTTTAACATTTAGTTATGTTACAGCCTCAAAATTGAATGCTTTTTAAGGACTGTATGTGATAGACCAATGCAAAGTTGCATATCATTGTGAATTAGAAAAATGGATGCATGGTTTTGTATATTGTTTTTCAAATAAATCTCATGCAAAAAGCATGGTGTGCATTTGTATTTAGCCCTACCCTGACTCAATAAAGTGTAAAACCATCTTTTGCTGCAAATACAGGTGCTAGCCTTCAAGAAGATGTTGCTACCAGCTTTGCAGATTTGTCCATGAACATAAGTTTTCACTCACCACTAATCTCAATTGAATTTTGGTTTGTATTTTAACTGGTCCATTCCAACATACAACTATGCTTAGGGTCATTGTCTGCTGAATGGAACCCCTGTCCCAGTCTCAAGTCTTTTGCAGCCTCTAACAGATTTTTCTCCAGGATTGCCTTATATTTAACTGAATCCATCTTCCCATTACCTCTGACCAGCTTCCCTGTCCGTGCTCAAGAAAAGCATCCCAACAGCATGATGTTGCCACCACCATGTTTCATAATTGGGGTTGTATGTTAAGGTTGTGTGTGGTGTGAGTGTTCTGCCAGACATACCGTTTTGCATGTAGGCAAAAAATTCAGGATGGTCAACCACACTTTTTAGGTATTTGTTTGCAAAGTGTTTAATAACCATGAATTATTTTACTTGTACTTCACAATTATTTCTACTTTGTGATTTTTCATCACATAAAATTGCAATAAAATACACTGAAGTTTATGGTTGTAATGCGATAAAGTTTGACAAAGTTCAAAGGTTGTGAATATTTGTGGCACTGTGAGTTAGTGTTCGTGGGATGAGCAGAATGGAAGACTCAGAGGAAATGTGGCTCTGACAGAATCTTATCAAAAGTGGTCCTAACATATTACAAATGACTTAAGGTCTATTTTCCCTTTAAGTAAAGTCTTAGTCAGTCCAAATCAAGCAAAGAGACAGGGAAAGAAAGGGAGACAGCAAGCAAAAGATTACGAGATGCTGAGGAAAGGAACTGCACATCCTTTTCTGACTGAAATGGAAAACTACTTCCGGCTCCAATTTCATCATATGCCAAGAGTAAGCTGCAGAGAGATAAATGAGCTCTCCAGCACCGGGAAGAAACAGATTCTTCATGCGGTATGCCACTATTTACTGACATTAAGAATGATAATATCAATCAGCGAGCTGTCAGCAACCCAAGTGGGCCGTGAGGAGAACAAAGGCTCCACTGTCTCTCCTTTGATACGTTTACAAGGAGATGTTGATGTACCTGCCATTCAGGTGCAAATAATGTCATCACCACAAGCCTGGATCAGGCTTTGCTGCTCCACCTTTGTGATGAGTTAAAATTGCCCCGAGTCCTTTCCCAAAGCTTGGAAAAATAAAGCTGACGGGTTAATGAGCTAGCAATCACCACAACAAGAGTAGCAACAGAGCACCAACATGTCTGCACTCACCATTTTCTTGTGAAATATTGCTGTGGGTAACAGAATTGTTTTCTACCTTTAGTGGTGATGAGCAGGAGAAAACACATGGCGACGGCATCAGGGAAGCGTCTGTGTAATTACTTCTGGCCATCTTTCAAACCTTTCTCTCTCAGGAGAGAAATGTGTGACAACATATGACAAGAAAGCCAACAGGCTTTCCATACAGAATAATGGAATCCATCATCACTGAGGCAGACACACCTGTCTGGCTTTGAGAACAATGCCATACTGCCTATTTATTAGGTGCCAGAAAAGTTTATGTTTGTGCTGTGACAGTGACAGCAACTTGATCCTTTTCATTTTTGGAAGGGGATCTCAAGCTTTAGGGAAAGGAGGCAGTAGGAGGAGAAAGTCTGACTCACATTTTCTTCCCTCTCTAGATGGTGCACAGTGAGTTCTCTTTCTTCATGATAGCTGTCTGCTAAAGAGTCAAAAGACAAATAAAGGCTGTCATTCTCCAGTAGGCTTTTAATAATACTCCCCTCACCCCAAGATAAAATGATACGTATTACATTCTTCTGTCAGTTCAGACCCAACTTAATCTTTTTCTCAAGTTTAAAGACTTAGAATTGTGTAACAAATTAGAGCTTGTTTGGAATCTATCCTTAATGAACATACAATATTAGTAAAATAAGTAGTTTGTCATTTAATTAGGTCTCAGTATTAAACTGTGATATTGAAATACAACAGTATTTTTCATCAAACAGTAGCCTACCCAGCAATATTCATTTGCTGTCAACATTTTTATCCTGTAAAAATAAACTCAATCATGATGCCCATCTTTGAAGGTAAGTGATATAACCTTGAAGATCTGAATTAATGTTTCAGATAACTGCTGATTTGTTGTGTTGTTCAGAATTAAAGATGTGGTTTGACTGGCCAACTCACTCTTTTACAAAAGAGCTGAAAAACCCTTCATCATAAGTTGTGTGGCAGCAGTTTGAGTAACTCAGGAGAAAACAACAAATAGTCACATAATTCCAGACAAAATACAAATGATTTACTAGCTCTATGAGAATAACACTACAGAGTAATGGTTAGTCAGTAACAATGCTAAAGTTAGCATTGTTACTTCCTGTTGATGCCAAGGGGCTGTTTTACACTTTAAGGAACCTAGACTGAATTACATGATCTCTCCATCTAAGACTGATCAAACCTTCAGGTGTTTGTTAGATACATTCTCAGTTGGGCTGTGGTTGCCACTAAATACATCTTGTACTACCTTGTAGAGTGTACTTTCCATTGAAGTTATAACTGTTTTTATTAGATATCCATATGTTGTTTGTTATTGTTAATTATCTGTTTTGTTTTGTTTTTAATTTCCGCAGGTCTCAAGACAGATTTCAAGGGTGTTGACTTGTTTTAGCTCTGCTTTTTTTCTCTCCTCTACTTCTATCTACTTTTTTCCTCTTTAAACCTTTCCTCAATCTTTCTCTATTTCTCTCAGCCCAGTTTTTTTTCTTTTTGTTTTTGTGTCCATTACATTTCAAACAAACCCGAAGCAATTCTTAATAAAGTAAAAAAAAAGAACCACCACATTGTCTGAGGAAAGGATGGTAGCTGTCAGCCTGCTACGAATACAGTCAAAACAAAAACACAAGAGACTCTTACTTGTAGGTGTTCATTGCATTGTGTGTACTTTGAAAGGAACTGAAATTAGCAAAAAATAGCTGCAGGTCACTTCTAAGCCATGCCCAGAATCCACTTCTAAGCACACTGTATTTTGTACATCCTTACTCTGTCCACTTGTTCAGCTACCTAACTCCTCATACAGCTAATCCTCAATAACAAGTCATTTATAATCTTCCACATATCATTAACCCTTTTTCTTATTGCCATCTGAAATAAAAATAAAACCCTTTATCATAGCACACACTTAAAGAATAAAGGTACATTTCCTAGAGACAGAGGGAGGTCACAGCAAATGTGTACACAGTTATGCTTGAACTTTAAATTTTCATCAAAATTTCATCAGGACGCCATTTACCTGAAAACAACAATGCAATGTGTTTTCTGGTTGTTTTAAGAACTAAAAATGCATGTTTTTGCATAAATATTTTTTAAAAGGAAAATTAGATAATTTGTTTAAAGCTCTACAGGTGCAAAATGTTAAAACATTCCCTAAAAATGAAATTAAATCATAAAATGTCCCGTTGGGGTTTGAATGCTCAGTAGGCAATCACTCCAGTCTGACTGTTAGCCAGCCATGTCGCCATGCTCCTATGCAGCCCTTATTGCCGGCTGCCATCTTAACAGTTAATAATTAGGTTTTCCCCTGCCACATAACAGAGTGCCGTGGTGACAAAAGCCAATGGCAACCAAGGTGGCGGCTTGGCTGCCACATTATAAATAGACTGACCGAATGATTAATGAGAGAGGCCAAGGAGCTGGAGCAGCAATCTCACACATAGACAAAAGCCTGCCTGCAAAAGCTGCCTAGGGACAATAAAAAATTAAAACAACAAGACAAGCCCTGTCCTTGGATGGAAACAAGAACTGAGGTAGAGTGGCAGCATATGTGGAAACACGGCAATACATTACTGAATTTCAAGTGATGGCTTATGAAGACTTTGTTTAAACACCCTCATGGCTCATTTTATGGTATCCTCATTAACATTTTGACATATAATTGTATGGCAGGGGTCAGGCAGCAGAGGTTCAGTTGAAGAACCAAACTCTTTTGTAATGACTGAGCAATACAGACATAAGAGATGAATGAAAGAAGAGGCCAACAAAGAGGGTAGGAAAATGCAATTTCCATGAGAAGATAGAGTTTTTGGCTGCATGCTAAAATTTGATTTATTTTGGGAAAGTATCTAGGTGCCACATAAAAATTAGCTAAAAAAGTGTATCACCACAGAAGAACATGAAAGAAGTCCTGAAATCAGCATATAAATCTCTGTGTTCAAACAGTCAATGCTATTCAGGGCAGAATTTTATGCCAAATGCCAAAACTGACATCAAATTAGTAATTTCCTTACAAATGAGTCACTCAAAAGGTCAACAGAGTCACTTTCAGCTTTGTAAAGCCATTTGTTTTCAAATGATGATGCATTCTATGCCTGTTCTCCTTGTGCATTTCACCTTTGAATTCTGACAGTGAGCTATATTTTTCTCCGTTTCCCTCACCTGGCTACATTCCTTTCAATGGTAATATGGACCTGGAAGCATCAAGACTGGTCATGCAACCCTTTAGTATTTTTAAATTATATCTATTAGGGTAGATATGACAAATCAGTCAAAGGATGACAGCAGACAGCACAAATATCTATTTTCTCTAGAGGGAAAGTTTCACAAATACACATAGGGTCCTTGTTCCACTACAAGCCAACAATTATTGAGAATATTTGTAGGTGCTGCTGCTTCCAGCACGTTTTTCCATTCGATCAGCCTTATTTGCACCCCCACTTCTGTTCTGCTCTTCTAGCAGGGCTCTCAGTCATCAGGACATCTCCTTTTAATGCACCTGACAGGGGGGTTATTTGCTCCCATATATGTTTTCTCTCCAATTACATTGTGGCAGGGTTTGGGTTGCCAAACCAAACCACTGAGATGCTGATGGTCACCGCTTTGACTAGTTCTTTCTGCCTCTTATATTGTATGTTTCATTTTTTAAAAATTCTATTTGAGAGAATGACACTTTCTCATTGACTGAAAGTGTTGTTTAACATTTGTAAAGAAGAAACACAACAATGTGGTACAATGGATAAAATAAATACTGAACAATTACTTGTATACATTCAATTTACAGCGTACAATCCTGATGTTGAATTTTAGCGAGACATACATCTTATCTATTGTAGCATTCTGCTGTGTTTGGCTGTTTGTCATGTGGATTAAGTGAGGGATTGTGGGAAGAATTTATGTTCATTGTTAATCATTTCAGTGAATTGCTTAACATTGTTCTTTTAGTGATTAGTCTGTTCCTGTTATTCTAGCTTATGAGTTCATTATTTCATTATGTGTTAGTTTATGATAAACCATTCAACAGAGTAGCCGTAAGTGAGAGAGGTAGTCCGAGAAGGCAATCCGTCCCTGGTGCTGGTGAGGACATGGCTGGCAGAGGGATAGTGCCCTGAGTGGTCAACAGTATCATCCCTTGGCTCGGCTCTAAATGCCTACCATTCCTAGTGGGATGACTTTGAGCTCCGTGACAGACTGCTCTACTGAAGCTGGCACGCCCTGGACATGGGGATGACATCCTTTAGCTCCTGGTGTCTTTAACCCTCCGTCCTGTGTTCCTAAAGAGTGTGCATGGCTTGGTGGGGCCTGGCCATTTTGGGATATCTAAGACCCTTCACTGGCTGAGGCAGCGGTTCTACTGGCCAGGTTGTCAGAGGGATGTGGAGCTGTATGTGCATTGCTGTGACTCCTGCACTGCCCAAAAAGGACCAAACCAGCATTCCCATGCCCTGATACAACAATATCTGGTGGGAGCACCAATGGAATGAATGGGGGTGGACATCCTGGTCCCTTTCCCAGTAACAGACTATGGCAATCACTATGTCCTTGTGGATTACTTCACAAAGTGGCCAGAGGGACATGCAGTGCCAGACCAAAGTACCTCCACGACTGCCAAGAGACTGGTTGAAGAGATGTTTACCTGCTTTGGGGTCCCAAACCAGCTTTACAGTGATCAGGGGTGCAACTTTGAGTCCCAGGTCTTTGCTGAGGTTTGCAACTGCTAGGGGATGAAGACGATGAGGACAACCTCGCTCCACCCACCGAGTGATGTGCTGGTTGAGAGGTTCAATAGGATCCTTGCCACACAACTGGCAATCCTCGTGGACAAACACCAGCAGGACTGGGATCCCCACCTCCCACCGGTTTTGTGGCCCTACCGATCTGCTATCCAGGAGTCCAGTCAGTGTACATCCACTGTCCTGATGTTTGGGCAAGAGTTGCACACCCCACTGGATCTGGTGTTTGGGGCCCTACCAGGGCCTGAGATTGCTGGAGGAATGAAAGTGGACTACTTCCAGAGACTCAGGGAGTGACTTCAAAGGGTACATAACTACACATGTAAAGTTCAACCTGATACAGGAATGAAGCAGAAGAGAGCCTACGACATCCACTGCCGAGGATGGGCTTTTGAACCAGGGGACAAGGTGTGGGTGTACTGTCCTGAGTGCAAGAAGGGGGTCTCTCCTAAGCTTCGCAGTCCATGGCAGGGGCTGGTTAAAATCATG
Organism: Anableps anableps; assembly: GCA_014839685.1. Lineage (NCBI taxonomy): Eukaryota > Metazoa > Chordata > Actinopteri > Cyprinodontiformes > Anablepidae > Anableps > Anableps anableps. The sequence goes on from CM026076.1 coordinate 20,353,888, forward strand.
GTGCGTCTGTCTGAGGTGGTGTACCGAGTAAAGCTCCCTAACCAGGGCCATCTGGTTGTGTTGCATCAGGACAGGCTTAGTCCATACCACCCCCATGCTCCAGTGATTGCTGGCAGTGGAGATGACACTTCTCACATGACTCACCTGTTGAAGCCACACCTCAATGTCCTCAACGTCCTGTGCACCAGCATCGTCAACCAGAACGCCTGCAGGACTATTTGTTGAGTGAATGGGCTGTCGGGGACAACTAGCCCTTCAAGTGGGGGCTATGCAGCATTTTGCTGTGTTTGGCTGTTTGTCATGTGGCTTCAGTGAGGGATTGTGGGTAGAGTTTATGTTCATTGTTAATCATTTCAGTGAACTGTTTAGTGCTGTTCTTTTAGTGATTAGTCTGTTCCTGTTATTCTAGTTTATGTGTTCATTATTTCATTATGTGTTAGTTTGTGTTAAACTATTCAGCAGAGTAATCATAAGTGAGAGAAGTAGTCATCATAAAGAGCTGTGGGTTTCACTCTGTCTGTGTTGGTCTAAATGAAGCTTCTGAAACACCATCTGGTGATTAATTTTTGAGCTGCAACAAGACTTGCACTTTCTTTCTGTAGCTGTGAGGTCCTATTCTACACTATAACACATCGAAGAAACAGAAACCCTACATATACACTATGGAAAACAGGTACTGAACATCTAAGTCTTTCTCAGTAAATATATATTTCAAATTATGTTATGGACATAAAATTCACAACATATGGCTTGAGCAACCCAAACAATCCAAACATAAAAAGAGATCAAAATAAGTAGGTCTATGAACTAATTTATGTGTAAAAAAAAATTGCAAACATGAAAAGAGGTGCAAAATCCAAAAAGCCAAGAAAATAGCTGAAATGTGTTAGTATTTAGAAAGAAATCCTGCTTCCTATCAGTGCCAATAATTCAGCTGGTTTAGTGGCCTCTTGAAAAGATTTGTGATTATCAAGGGATCATCTTATAGTTGCAAATCATACTGATGCCACTGGCTACACATGCATTTCTAAACCTCTGAATCCTTAAAAGAGCACTACTGGAGTCATCCAGAAGTTTAAATAATATATTTTACCATAAACCTGTCACAGCTGGTGCTTCTCATAATGTTCCTGACAGAACAGTCAAAAAATAATCAGTATAATTGTCCAACAGCCAAGGTGCACTTTCAGAGACCTTGAGAATGAAATAGAATTAGCCAGAACTGTTTTTCAATGAAAACAATAGGTAATGTACTAAACCACAATAACCTCTATGCACACTTGGTGCATAAGACTCCACTGCAGAAGAAAAAAGCATGCTGAGGCTTGGTTAAGGTTTGCAGGAGAACCTTTCAACAGTCTGATCAGATTTTACCAAAATCATACTTTCTGGAAGTCATTGCAAACATGTTTGATAGAGAAATGGCACTGTACATCACCCCAAAAACGCCATGATGTGGGACTCTTTTTTGGGGGGAGGTGGTGGTGGGGGGTGGATGGACAACAATCGCCGCCAACACACAGCCAAGGAAAATCTCAATTAGTTTCAAAGAAATTAAATAAAGCTGCTAAGGCAGCTCAGTTAACCGCTGGAATGCAGCTGAAAATCTATTCAAAGAAATGAACTGTGGATAGAAGAGATCACCAAAACCTTCAAGATTTGAAGACAGGTTGTGTGGAAGAATAGGCCAAACTCACAACTAAGCAAAGTATGTGACTAGTTTCAACATAGACATGTTGAAGCTGTCATCATCAAAAATGGCTAATGACTACGTATTTAATAAATTCCAGTAACTATATTCAATACTTGTTCAAGTTTCCATTCTGCTACACAACACATAATTTATAGACTGATTTGCCTTCATTTAGTGTTGTGTTAATAACTTGAGCTATAAACATCTAAATTTCATATCAGCTGCCCCATTAAAAAAATTATTTGACAAAGAAAAATGTGTGCTATGCTTATTTTTCCCGTTCTCTATGTGGGGGTTCTGTTGTATTATAATTCAATTGTATGTTGAGCAAATATGCACTGTCAAGATTTTGCAATGCAAAATGTAACATTCTAGATAGATTCAGCACATTTGGGATAGATCAATGGGGTTGAAAAAAATAAGAAGCATCCTGAGTAGTGATGAGAGCCTGAATTACCACACACACTTTCTCAATTTGTTTTTGCTTGAATATTTAATGCAAAGCACACCAGCAGTCTACACAAAAAAATTAATTATTCTAATTTGTTTTACTCTGTGTGGTTTTTCAAAGATAATATGAAATGATACCAAGGGAGTGATATTTCAAATATACACGTTGCAAACCCTGTAAATCAATAGAGCAAAACAGACAGCATCAGTGAGTATAGCTTTAAGCTAAGTGGAATGCTAAATGCAAAGCCTGCCATTGATACCACAATGAAAAATGCATGATTTCAGAGGGAGCAGCCTTTTATCTACAAGGCGAGATCAATAGTGGGAAAGGGTTATGGAATCAAAGTTGTTTTGCTGGTGCAGTAGTTAACTGACACTCTTAAAAACATCTGAACACAATTTGAGGGAACAAAGCAGTCAAAGAGACATTTGGAGGAGATCCAGGTGAAGTTCACCTCATTGATAAACTTTCTTTTTTACTTTTATTAAGGCAATATCAAACAGCGAGTGTACAGGCCAATGAAAGTCAGATTTGTTTACCACTGACAAGCTATGCGGGATCAGTAAAAAATTTCTTCATGCCTTGACTTGAACCAAAGAAAAGTAAAAATACAATTCTCAATAGATAAAAAACAAAGACAATATTTGTTTTTTTGTTTTTTTTACAGAAAGACAACATTCTCTACTTATGTTCTGATCCTTTAATCATCTATTAAATGCAGCTTTGGAGGAGACAAAGGAAAGATCAAACAGAAAATATAAGGAGAACTAAAATGGTTAAAAATAGTAGCATTTTCAAAATTATTCAAATGTCTCTCTTTACATGAAGGATCACAAATTTTACAGTGCACAGTTGAGCCTACAAAAGGTTTTGAGGTAAAATTAAAGGTGCATTATTTGACAAAATATTTAATTCCAATTATAGCACTGTTCAGAGTGTTACATATTTTTTAGATATAGGAAATGGTGTTAGGAAAAGCTTGTAATGATGCCACAGTGAATTAAATTTAATCAGTGTTTCAAAGATACATTGTACACAGAGCTCACACTTTGCCTGCATTTTTGTGTATTTGAATGTTTGTCCTATTCAGGTATGGGTTTTCTATAGGTGCTGTGGCAACTGTTAAGATGTAAATGTGAATTTGAGAGCATATTGTTTTCAATCTCACTGTAAGCATTCAGATGGATAACAGACATCTTTAGGATAAAGTGTGTTTTTCTAGTCCAATGTCAGGTGAGAGGAACTTCAGGCAACCAAGTCCTTCTAGACAGAAAACAGACAATTCAGAAAACTGGTGCAGCAATAAATATCTCCACAGTTCCTTTAAGCGTTATAAGTGAAAATAGCTGAAGACAACCAAATTAACAAGTAACTATACATATCTTTTTCTAAATTATAGCAGAAAAAATTGACAGCATTTGTGGTGTATTTTTCTGGACTTAATATTTGGAGATTATTTTAAAAATGACATAGAGGCCTTCTTTGTGCATGCCCGCTATTGTTTTCTGAACTAAAAAGCATGACAACAATAGAGCCAGTATTATAGGGTATTTTGACACCTCTCTTGATTTGTTCTGACTGTTTTCATGAAATGTCAAATAAAAAGTTAAAGACAAAGAGGAATCGGTAATCAGTGCTGATGATATAAAGAGTTATAATTGTTAAGGGAGAAACTTTAGACTAGCGCTGCTGTACCCATGCTTAGGATTTTCTTTAACTTTTGCTGTCATTGATGTTGATAGTAACACCAACTATTGGTACAATAAATACATAGGAATTATGTTTTATGTAGATGCAGTTGTATGTTATTGAGAGAGCAGGTCAATGCTGCATAAAAAGAGTGTCTCTTATTTGGCTCAAAGTAGAAGACATTAGGCTTATTCGTGAAGTGAATGATGCATTCCTGCTGAATTCACTGTAAGGTACAGTGAGAAGTCCTAGAGCTAGCAGCAATAAAATGTAATCTTCATTAGACGGTACTGAAATCTTGATGTATTTTGACCAAACAGGATCACAGATAGTTTGTTAAGATGTCAAAAAGCATGCCAGATTATAAATGAACGTTATTTTAATGTACAGAGTCCAAATTTTCATAGTTTAAGTGGAGGTTAAGCATATCTAAATACCTGAAATACACAAATATTCATTAAAAGAATAGCAAACTCTAACTGCTTTGAAGCAATAATTGATTTTAATATGAAACTGGCAAATCAAATTGTTAAATAACTCAAGCTGTGGCACTGCTGTGACCTCTGGCCTATGAGTGGAATAAAGGCTTTCAGCAGAAGATTGGCCTGTCTAGTTTGAAAATGTGTCAGACGATGGACAGAGACGAGAGACAACAAAAAGACAGGGTCAAAGTGGAGAAATAGAGACACAAAAGAATGAGACAGAGAGGGGAAACATAAAGTTCAAGGGAAAAGAAAGACAGACAATGAAGATGAGTGGAAATGACTGACAGTCAGGTACGAAGTGAAGTCTGTAGCCACAAAGGAATCTGGGGAGAAAACCAACAGATAGTAATCTGAGTTTTCACTCTGAGCCACAGCTAACAGCTAGCAGCTACCCTGTCACTGCTGCCTAAACAAGCCCAGTGTTTTCATCTTCATATACACAACGCGGCACTCTGTCTTTTCTTCTGATGGAGATAAGATGTATAAATTATGAGCAGCTGACAAAGTCTACTCCAGCGCCCCCGGCGTCTCATCAATCACTAGCCTGTGTGTCAGCAGGTAACTGACGTGGCCCCCGGAGGCACAGCCCCCTCTTTAGGTGTGTGAGTGTTTTTGTGTGCAAAAATGAGTGTTTGCTTCTGTGCAATTGAGCTTTTGTACTTGCCTGACTAACGTGCTTGTGTATGTGCTACGCGAGTGGTTGTGTAAACAGCTGATGTGGTATTAATTCTATGCTGTAAGAGACAAAGAAATGAAATGTAACATATGCAACCCACACATATTGGACTGACAAAAACAACTCCTGTGTAAGTGTGAGCTTAAGGTTCTGCTTTTGTACCTTGCGGTTATCTGAGGTACTGCTACACAGGTAAATCTCAATTAATTAGAATATTATCAAAAAGTTTACCTTTAGTCTAGTAATTCTATTCAAAAAGAAAAACTTACATTATATAGATTGATTACACTGAGGGATATATTTAAAGGCAACATATTATATATTTCTCTAAATTTTTGTTATTTTGTGATCATTTTTGAAAACCCAGACCTCAGTTTATCTAAAAATTTGAATATTACATAAGACCAATAAAAGCAAAATGATTTTTAAAACACAAATGTTGTGTTTCAGCTATGTTAGGGCCTGCACAGTCATGACAAATGACATCACAAGTAGGGTAAGTCACAAAAAAATCATTGTTACAAACCTGGCTGTTAGATTGCTGTATCCGAGCAAAATAATGTAAAGTTCAGTGGAAAGAAAAGTGTGATAGAATATGGTGCAAAAGCATCAGGGACAACCACAGCCCATTCAAAAGTTTTGTGAAAATTCACAAGTCAAGGACTGAGGCTGGAGTCTGTGCTTTAAAGCAAGGCAAGTTCATTTATATAGCACCATTCATACACAAGACAATCCAAAGTGCTTTACATGTCATTAAAGGAAATACAGTCAGAAAGCAACAGATCATAAACATCAATGCATTTTGTAAAAGAATAATATTTTAAAATACAGATATTAAAGGCATAAACAAATGTTTTAAACAACTAATTAGCCTGATTCTTTGAGAACGACCACATAAAAGTACCCAAAACATCGGCTACAACTGTTACATTCCTTACATTAAAGAACACCTAAACCGGAGACAACATCAAAAGTGTCTCATCAGGGGTAAGGAGGAAAAAAAGACTGGACTGTTGCTCAGCCCCACAAGACTTGAGACCTGCAGATAATGCCAAGAGTACCAATAGCTGCTTTATTGATGGTATCCCGTACTTGACTGGCCAACAAACTCTCCTCAGATAAACCCCATAGAGAATCTATGAGGTAATGTCATTAGGAAGATGAGAGACACCAGAGTCAACAATGCAGATGAGATCAAGGCGACTGTTAAAGCATCTAGGACTTCCTTAACACCTCAGCAGCACCACAGGCTGATCTCCATGACAGGTTGCATCGATGGGGAAATTCATGCAAAAGAAATTTCGATCAAGTCTTGAAGCACATGGAAACACTTTCAAGAGGAGTTTTTGAAGTACACATGTGCGTACTAAATCTGTATTATTAGTTTATTTTTGGGGTTTGAATTCTAAAAAATAAATTTACTTTTAGATGATATTTATTGAGATGCACTTGTAAAGATCCGTTTAATAAGTTAGTCTTAAAAAAAAGTCAATTTATTAACTATAATCACAACTGAAACACATTAAATCAATAAAACATTTTCATACAGAAATAAGGGCCTAATGAAATGTTTATTTAATAGCTGTTCTTAATCTGACAAATGTGGCTAACTGAAACCCATATTCTAATTTACTGAATATGATTGTACAAGAACAGAAAACCTAAAGGCAAGAGAAAAGCTGAACAATATAGAAATGCAATAAACCATGAAAATTGCAAATGGTAAAACTAGGAGCCAATCTGCTGGGTGGAGTACCAAAGGCCTTCAATGTCTAGAGGCAGACCACCCAGAAAGCTTAAAGGTATCAACGGTTTTCCATGAAGCCCAGTCACCCTTGCATGCTTTACATGTTGTGGGCCTATGGTTTTGAGTGTTGCTGTGACACAATTAGATAGAAATAGTTCTTTTCCAGGGTACTGAATTCAAGTTTAATTCACGGATATTATACAGCAAATGACAACAGATGTGTGTTTAACCTAACATAGCTAAAGAAAGCAACTTAATTATATATTGTGTCAACAAATCAACATAATTACACGCTACAAGCTGTCAGTGCCTGATTTCATATTGTTCTCATTTTCAGGCAAATCAGTTTTATTTTTGAGGTTTTGAGTTAGATCCCAACTTAATTCCTATAATTATAGATTGTAGTGTCAAAACAAAGCACATTATACTGGGAATACTCCCTGCTAGTTAAAAAATATATAGTGAATGGTAAGGGATTCCACTAAACTACATTAATCTTTTTCTTAAAATATAAATCCTGTCTTTGCTGCACTAATGCTAAATTTCCATTCAAGGACTTATTTTAGGTCTAAAAAAAAACTCCAAAAAACATCTGTACTCACAGAAACATTCATTGCTTTTGAACTGTTTGAGTATATAATCTCAAACCACATCAGTGCAAAATTACACAACATTTGTGAAAAGACGGCCCAGAGCAGGTAGCGTTTGCACGATCTCACAATATCGATCTGCTGTCTTGAAGAGAAGTTCAAGAAGGAGAGAGCAAAGCAAAAAATTCGGACTCCCCACGGGGATAGGAGAAACAGCGCATCTCACCACCAAAGAGCGGGGAGGGCTGTCATGTTTTGTGTGATGGGCTGAAAGACTAGATGTGGCCTGGAGCAGCGGCATATTCCATCCCCCCATAAACAAACTTCCAAAAGCAAACGGTTCCACCCCACAGCAAGGGAGCTGGGACAGTCAGACAAGAGGAGAGGGCAGACAGATGTCAAGGAAGACTGACATCTATGACAGAGGGCACTATGAGACAAGCTGTAGAGATGAGCTGAGACATCATGAACGAAGCACCAACATCGCACACCTCTTTTTTTGGGGGGTGAGGCTTCAATATTCTGATCTGACAGACATCTCATGAATTATGCACCATACACTATTATAATAAGTTAGCCATCTCTGTTTCAATGACGCTATTGTTTTGAGAGAAGAAAAAGTCCTGAGACATATTATCTTTGAAAGCCCTTCTATAGAGAAAGGAAGATGATGTCTGGAATTCGGCTGACAAAAGCACTCAGTTATCCTGAAATCTGAGGAGTCTGTCAGGATGTGAGTCCATCTCATCCACGACTGTTCCAGGATGTGAGTCCATCTCATCCACGACTGTTCCAATATTTCTGTACCGGGAGAGGAAAATGTAGGATGGACATGCAGCTCCTCATCCCTCTTTTAGCACAGGTGTAATGAAAGCCAGAGCTGCCGCAGGTAGCTACCCTCTTGGATTACTGTCAAACACATCTGACAACAGACATCGCCTGTTAGTGAGCAGAAATTTAGGAAAATGATGCTCAATTCAATGTGCCAATCATCCCTCTGAATAAAACGAGTATAGCAGATGAGTCCAGTTGACATTATCAACAGCAAGTTGTCAGGGCCGTGAAATACTAAGAAGTGCCCCAAAGAAGACCCAAGAATAAAAAAAATTAAAACATATTTTACAGTGCAATTTTTTTTTACAAGAATTTAAATAATCAATCGGGCACTTCTTTATGATATAATGATATAAAACAGCTTGATTTTGAATTTTCTGTTGAAGTGGTTTGTAGTACATTTATTTTCCTACAAAACCTGTGATCTGGTTTCCTGGCTAGGCATGAGTATATGACAGTCACCAGGAAGGTTGCTGATAACATTATTACAATGAAACACAATCAGGTGAGCTCCTTAGCTGTCTTTACGGACCTTTCAAAGACCTTTGATTTAGTTGATCATGGAATATTCCCACTAAAACTCTATCTTTGGTCTGTCCACTACTTCCTATACGTCGTTCACCCCTTTTGAGCTGCTGAAAAAAGAAAGCATTGGAACTACTTACCACCTCCAAAGGCATGTCTCAGGGCTCCATCTTAGGCCCAGTCTTATTTTCTGTCTACATTACTGATGTTGAAGCCAGTTTACCACAGATTCATTTCCAAACTTAAGTGGTTAACTTAGTAAAATTATTTGTCCTGGTTTTACTCAGACTTAAAAAGTCAGTAGCTACAGTTACATTATTCTTTTGTATGTATGGCTATATCACTTGTGGTACTGATGGGGCTGTAGAGAAGGCCAAACTGTGGGAGACAGGATCTGACACTATTTATAATTATACAACATAAGCTGTATTTGCAATGAATTATAGCAGTAAGCCTTAACAAAATGAGAGATAGATCTGTAAAAGTGCAACAAATTATGTTTCTGCTGCAAAATTATCACCGTTAGTTTATCTGCAATTTGGGAAATTTTTCACCAATCCAAGGTAAAAAAAAAAAAAAAGCTAATTGTCTGGTGGAATGGCCCACAACAATGCAACACTTCCTGTATTCACCTGATCGGATTTGATGAACTGACAAACCTTTGTTCCACACTGAAGAAGTTATCCTTGAAATACAAAAAAAATGTTTCAACAATTAAGACTCACAGTTCATTCCACAGGAGATCTCATTACATACCTTTACGACTCATTGGTTCTGATACAGTATCTTAACCATGGTACATTTCAGTACTATTGCGCTCTTGAAAGAAAGTATGTGAATCATTAGCTTGCAACTGAATGCACACAAAAAGCAAATTAAGCTTTAAGGGGTTGTAGCACCTTTGATTAAAATTGAGATGCAAAAAACTTGATGTTTGAAACTTTGCTTGTTTCACAGTTTAAAACATTCAGAAATTGTTGATGCTTCAGAAACTAAAAGCCTAGACCTATTTAAGGGTTTTGTCAAAGAACACTCAAACAAAGATGATGATTTGTTTGTGGAAACGGCATGAAATTCCAGTCCTTCACACACACACTTGACCCATCTGGCTTCATGCTGACCTCTGGGCAGCCAATACTCTTTCACATATTTCCACAGCTAAATAAGCATGTCTCTGTCTGTCCTCTTCTATTTTAAAGGGAAGAGGGAAGGGGAATTATGTAAAATCAAATTTTGAGCTTTACATCATAATATAATGTTATATCCTCATCAAAAACATACCTGGAGAGTTGCTTTGATTCTTTCATACATGTTTGAGGAATCCTTGCATTTCCTGTGGCAACCATTTGGGGGTTCCTTAAGTGCTTGCTTTCACAAAGTGGTGCCTATTTCCATAAAGCTCCTCCTCTGAGCTGCAGTTCCCAGTCGAGCTTCCCCCTCACAGAGCGTCCATCTCCCACGCCTTCCCCACTCAGCTCCACCAGACTATCGGTAGCAGCAATTAGCAAACCCCTGTTGGAACTGCGTGTCTGCTGAGCTTATCATACAAATTACTTCTCAGTCCAACAGTCCTAAGACCAGTTGTAAATGGCATAATGGAGAAATGTTGTGATGATGTGCTGAAGGCGGAGTGTCAGAAAGAGCAGGAGATTTTAAAAGAGACAGAGGCCAATTTCAAGGCATCAAATTGCGAAGTCAAATTTCTTTTAAGATATGTTTGATATATACAGCATTCTTATAACAACTGAATGTAACAGTCAATTGACTGTACTATAAAATGGCACTATGTACCTGGAAAATACACTGGACAAAAATATAAATACAACACTTTTGTGTTTCCAAATCTGTGATAGTAAGCACTCCTTCTTTGCATAGATAATCCATCCCACCTCACAGGTGTGGCATATCAAGATGCTGATTAGACAGCATTGCACAGGTGTGGCTTAGGTTGGCCACAATAAAAGGCCACTCTAAAATGTACTGTTTTATCACACAGCACAATGCCACAGATGTTGCAAGTTTTGAGGGAGCGTGCAATTGGCACGCTGACTGCAGGGATGTCGACCAGAGCCGTTTCCTGTGAATGCAGAGGAATGTTCACTCCTCTACCATAAGCCCTTCTCCTAAGGCATTTCAGAGAATTTGGCAGTACATCCAACCGGCCTCACAATCGCAGACCACATGTAATCACACCAGCCCAGGACCTCCACATTTAACTTGTTCACCTACAAGATCGTCTGAGACCAGCCACCGAGACAGCTTCTGAAACAATCAGTTTGCACAAACAAAAAATTTCTGCACAAACTGTCAGAAACCATCTCAGGTTACGTCTCAGGTTATGACAGCATGTTCCAGTTCCTGTCAATATCCATCAACTTCGCACAGCCATTGAAGAGGAGTGGACCAACATTCCACAGTCACAATCAACAACCTGATTAACTCTATGCAAAGGAGATGTGTTGCACTGCGTGAGGCAAATGGTGGTCACACCAAATACTGACTGGTTTTCAGACCCTTCCAATAAAGCAAAACAGCACATTTCAGAATATTCTTTTATTGTGGCAAGCCTAAACCACACCTGTGCAATATTCATGCTGTCTAATCAGCATCTTGAGATGCCACACCTGCGAGGTGGAATGGATTATTTATGCAAAGGAGGAGTGCTCACTTTCACAGTTTTGAACAGATTTGTTAATATTTCAGAGAAATGGTTATTTTGTGTGTATAGGAAATGTTTTAAACCTTTGAGTTCAGCTCATGAAAAATGGGAGTAAAAACAAAAGTGTTGAATTTACGTTTTTTTTCAGTGTATAATACTGCCCCTTTAAACTAATTTCCTCTGGCCAATTCTTTGACTAGGCTTGTTGATTATCTATCATTTCTTACCTATTTATTAATCTCCTGTTCAAAACCCGAAGGTGAAAGAGCAAAGAAAAAGACCCCTCTGAAGAACACAATGATGAGTTGCTATTTGAAGAGTGATTGGAGGTGAAAGAGAGGGTGCAATTGTGTATTTCATGAACCCTTGAACAGTGCATGTTAGGTGGACCTTAACCAACGTACAATACAAAAGATATTTATATTACAACGTATTTTGGATACCTCCCTGGTGAGGTGTTTCAGGCACGTCCCACCAGGAGGAAACCCAGAAGAAGACCCAGGACATGCTGGAGGGATTATGTCTCTTGGCTGGCCTGGGGTTCTCCCGGAGGAGCTGGTCCAAGTGGCTGGGGAGGGTTTTGTGTCATGATGTTTAACATGTAGGTGTGACAAAAAACAAAAACTAAAAAAAAATCTGTAAGGAGGGTAAAACACTTTAAAAGCATTGTACTTGAAAAGTTAGCTCTCAATTCTCAAGAATTGACTGTGCACTCCTGTGAAACCGTGACATCTTTTTATTGCAGGTGAAAAGGTCACACAAAAAAGGCTGCTTTCCATCAACCCTACAGTGTTTGTCCCATCTTAGCCTCCAACCTAAACATGCTCAAGCCCTCATCATTGGTCTTTTCTCTCCCACCTCAGCTGTCTACTCGCACACATGCATAAGCTACAAAGCTGGAGGTGTCAAGACTACCTGTCTTAACAGCACACCCCTTGCATGACCTGCAGATAGCCCTCAGGGACATTAATTATAGAGTAGTCTGACTTGTTGAGAGGTGAGGCAGACAAGGAGAGAGACACAGAGAGTGAGAGATAGAGAGGGAGTAGAAAAAGATAAATGTAGAGATGGTGTTACAGAGGCTGTCACCTCCTAATCATGTCATCCTGCAGCACAGAAGTGAACCTGAAGGTTTTCTCTATCAAGTTTTCCATTCACAATCAGGGCCGGCTGGTGGTGGAGGTGCTGGAAGATGTAGAAGGGTACTGTCAACTGATATTTTTGTTTTCCAGAGTTAAAACTTAAATATACAAAAGTATGAATCAATTTACTGTGGAGATCAGTTCAGTTATCAGTTGTACACTTAGTTGACCATCCTGTCACACTAACTCCAGTTGTGATCAAATGCTTTGAACAGTTCCTCAAGCCATACATCACTGCCTGTCACAGTTTGCCTATCATTTTCCATATTAAAATGTACATTTGCTGCATGCACACACGTTAATGCGTTGAAAACTGAGATAAGAAGTTAGTCCCAATAAAAATAACTTGGGGTAAAAAAAAAAAACTAGACTTCCTTTATACTCAGATCACACCTGCAAGGTGGAGGAATAGGGAAAGGCTGAGCTTCTTTTGAGGTTTCAACACTTTGTGAGGGCACTTTTTTCATAGTTTTGTTTGAAAGCCATCATTTGAGTCTCAGTACAATCATATTGACCACTCAAAGCACTTTTTACACTAAAGTGAACTTGAGTTTAAGTGCTTTGCTTAAGGGCACATCAACATACTTCTCCAAAGACAAGAGGCACAAAAGTTTTCAGCCAAGCAAGGAAAACTTCTCCTTTCCCTTCTGTAAATATTTGATTATTTTTGCCAGTTAAACTATGCTTTTTCCATCCAACTTCCTATTTATAGTTTTTTAGCGGTGTTTCAATTGATCAGCCACCGATCATTATCAGCAGAATTCTGTGAAAAAGTATGTGATCAGTGTTTGCTGATCAATGTCTTTTGTTGCCGATCACAAAATCCAATCACCTGTACCTCATACTTCGCAACTTACAGGGCTCCTGTGTGCAGTGTATTGCCCCCTTTTCTTCACACTGCACAAGCACGCGGCAGGACATCCTAAGCTAACATATCTGTCAGCATTTCTCAGGGGTGGAAGACACTGGGTTCCGCCGACTGCTCTAGGTGTTGGATCCCCGCACTACATGCTACTGGGACATAATATTTCAAGCTCCACCAGACAGTGTACTCTACTCTCACATCAAACATCTCCTTAAAGCAGCAGTATGTAACTTTTGTAAAAAATATGTTTTTTACATATTCATTTAAACTGTCAATATGTCATGACAGTATAATATAGGACAGATAATCTGTGAAAAAAAAAAAAAAAAAAAAAAAAATCAAGCTCGTCAGCCTCCTCCCTGCAGTCCTGCTGCCATCTGCAGAAATACACTGCTCCCGGTCAGAAACAACCAATCAGAGCCAAGAAGAGGGTCTTTATGGGCAGTGGCGGTTTCTGATATGAGTGACATGGGCTGCTCCCCATACACATGCCTGCACACACACACCCACACACATACACACGTGAAGTGCCCCGCTGCATGCTTTTCTCGAAGTGAAGTGCTGCACTGAAAGTGGTCAGACTCAGAGGCATTGTGTGCAGCTGGTCAACACCTCCTCTCTTCTCTCCTCTCCTCCACCATAAAATACAGCCCTGCCCTGGTGATAGGCATCCAGGTAACAAATAAAACGAGTACAATCTTAGATGCAAAAGTTAAAACTTATTTTACCTCAGTTCTGTCTAAACAGAGCAGCCAATCAATGCTATACCCTTCCCCACTACGTCTCCTGTGGCCATCACCAGCTGCCAGGAGAATTTAAAAGTTTAAAATGTAGCTCTTATTTATTTAAATGAAATAAAGAAATAAATACATTCAAATGTGTCACAGATGTAGTTATTACATTTGTTACAAGTGTCCCTGATGACTTCTATTTGACTTGTGTCTTTTGCATTGCAAATTCAGTAGACAGGTTCTGTCTATTAAACATTTTATTTAGATACATAAATAATGCTAGTAAAAATACCTTTAATAATGTTCTATTCATTACAGGTGGGGAATGTAGATAAAGCTGTATTTTTTATTTATGTGTATACAAATTTTGATGTGATGATTAGAGTATTTTAACATATAAATAATATCAGCAGGCATCTTGTTATCAGTTCTTAGGGCTTGTGGTTAATCTCATTCATTTGAACTCTTTAGGAATAATTTCTGTCATATATCACACTGGCTACATGCAAAATTGTAGATGATTCTTCCTATGGCCATATTCTGGGCTGCTGGATAGCTATACCTTTTTCTGTTGTTGCCTATTTGGTTGGTTGAAAAACCAACCTGTAGAGTGTTGAACATCTTCATCATTATATGTGTGTGTGTGTGTGTGTGTGTGTGTGTGTGTGTGTGTGTGTGTGTGTGTTACACAAGGTACCATCTTTTCAACTTTAGCACCTGCCCCGCAAAATGTCTATGCACAGCACTAATGTAGCCTGTAGCATGCTGCAAGAAATCCTTGCTATTAATTAGTAATGTAAGATGCTAAATGTTGTTTACTAGCTTTTCTGAATATTTCACAAATTGCAAGTATATGTAGCCCTGTTTGTTTTGGTCTTAGTTGTTAGGCAATTGCTATGTCAGTATAACAGTCCTTCATCACTTCACATTAGTTGGGAAAGTTATGTTAGCCTGCTGTAATCACTCTATTGCATTAGGCTGTATCTCAACAATGGCTTCATAGCTTATTAAATAGGGTTGCATTCCGTTCCGATTTGAAAATTTGGACTGATAGCCAATATTTACCGATATCATAGAGATTATATATATTTCCTTACACTTTCAACTCTGTATTAGCGACCACACCGCCTTCAATCTTTAATTCAGTTAAACGCCCCTTAAACCTGTGCTGCAGCACACTTCCCACATTGTTCAAAAGACGTATTAAAAGGAATCTTCTGTGGGAATTTAAATGTGGTATGGCTGGTTGTAAACCTCAAGGGGGGAAGGGGTTGTTGGGGTGCCCAGGGCACCAAACACGCAAGGACCGCCCTTATTTATGGGGTTCCGTTAGTGCCATAGGTCTTAGCACTGTCAGTCACGCTGTGACAACTCACAACAGAATTTGCTTATGCACAAATCAGTTAGCCATGCTCTCAGGCAGGTTTGATTTAGTAACTTGTGATAGTTTATTTGACTGCAACCTGCATTTGACTTTGAATTTTTCTTTTTTACTCGACATTATTATATTTATTTGTTGTGAGATTTATTTGACTTTCCGTAAAATTTAAGCTGTTGAAAACCTTACCGCTTTCAGTTTGCTAAATATTGTATTGCTGATTAGATTGCACATTGCAAACTGCAGGTTTTTCAATTGTCCTTTTGACTGAATAGTTGCTGCAACATGGCTGCAAGATTTTTGTGTGCTTTTGTCTAAATTGAGGTGATTTTATGGTTCCTTTTTTCCAGATCACATAGGCAGTAGCATTTATAACTAAACTGAAAAATTAACAGCCAATCCGTGTGATCGATATGAGTGATTGGCACTCATGGATGATCTGTATCTGAATCAGCAGCATAAAACCTGATCGGTGCATCCCTAGTTTTTTTTTTTAATTTATTTAATCTATATTCTAAAATTCTAGTTTTCATTGAAACTTTTCATTCAGATTCATTAGGCAGATTAAATTGTGTGATAAAACAGCAAGAAAAAAAGCAACTAAAAATACTTTAACTCATTTGTTTACTTTTTATGCAGATGCTTATAGAGATGTTTGACAATGAAGAATTTGTTAAACTTTGTAAAAGCTCAAATATTTTCAGTTGGTGGTCACATGTGACTTTATTCCTTCTTATGTGATGATCATTTTAATATGTAATTTATTATCTTCACAGGAAAATGTTTAAGAAGCACCGCTGAAAGCATTTTCATTGTGAAATTTGCTAAAAAAAAAACAAAAAACAAAACCTTATGTTTATTATACTTTCATTGTATAAGTATCAGTGCAAGAAAACAGCAAAATCAGCTAATATAATGATTTTAACATACATTATATTTGTTGTTGGAGGTGAAAAAAATAATTGAGCTAACAATTTGCCTTAACTTTTAAAATAGCATTTGAACAAGTAAAAATTTACATTAACCAAACTGATATTGTCATTAAAATATCAGTTGTAAATCTAGCTTGGTTAGCTTGCCATCCTGTCATATCAAACTGTGTTTTACTCAGAAACTATTGGTTTTAACTACTTATAAAAATGTACAGTTACAGTTGAACCACTATATTGTTCATTAGAATGTATTGAAAACTTTCAGTCATAGTAGTGCACTTTATACATAATAACTGCAAGTTCAAGCTGTTGTTTCCAAAAAAACATTTAAAACACTGCCTCGTCAGATTTTGTGTTCGGGAATCTTTTACCTGTAACATAACCAATGCAAACTTTTCTGAGATCCATGATAATATGACATTTTGGCATGTACTTTAAAGATTTTGTGTGGACAGCAGTATCTGGACAGACATTCAACAACCACCATGTGATCAGAGCGATCTGTCCAAACAAATTGAAACTCCTCTTGCCGTCCCTATGTTAGATTAGACAACTCGCGGTCATTTGAGTCTCTATTACTTCGACAGCTCCCGTTTCTAATGGACCAAGCAGGATTTCACAAAACGCAAAATAGGAGGAGGTCAATGCGTTTGAAGGTTACCCCTGTCGGAGGGAATCAAAATAAATAACACTCAGGTGTGCTACTCTCTGTCAGTTGAGTGTCTTAATGATGCCGAGTTAACACATACTAAATAACAGCGTCTCCCTATGCACTGACAGCCTCAGAAATAATTGACCAGCATGCTCCAAACTGTGACGCAGTAGGCAGAGAATTCAATCCTGCAGCTGACAGAACCCATTGAGCATGTCACCAAATTTTGCATTATACACAAAGCAATGTCAGGTCAGGGATGCGGCCTCCTGCTAGTTATTTGCGATTGCATCTCTGAGGGTAAATTACCTAGCTCTCCATAATATGGTCTAGTTAACTAATTTCCTGACAGCAGCCGTCTCATGAAAAGGTCTTAGATTTACTGCCTGTCAAAAATATGGACTGTTCCTTTTTTCCCTGGATTTTCTCCAAATGTTTGGCACCTTCTCAAGAAGAGCTCATATTCAATTTCCACACACCAGACAAAGACATACATCTGAAAATGAACAAAAAGAAACATAACCTTATTATGTTTGAAGGCTACCAGCAGTGTGTCATTTCATCCAGCTCCCACAGAGGAAGAAAAAGAAATTTGCTGTAGGGCTTGTGAAGCAATGTAAGATAGTTCAGTAGCTCCTTGTAAGTAAACAGGGAAATCTATTATCCCGCTGACCTGTGCACCCCAACAAGTACACATATACAGAGCGTAGTGGCCTGTCATTTTGTTGCTACACATGTGTAAATCATTCGCATTCTGTCAGAAGAGCGGCTCTGACAACAAAAAACTCCCCTCGCCAACAGGGTCAGTAGGAAACCAAATCCCACACAGACAAAGCACAGTTTTACCTGTGAGAGCGCCGCCTGCCACTGATAGAAACAAACATGACAATAGCTGGTGATGGCATGAAGACTGCCTTTAAGCTACACTGTGTGGGGCAAACAATACACACTCACACAGACTACCCCCTAACAGCTACCACCCACCGTAAAACCCAACTACGTCTGTTTTAGATTTCACAATGCACCGGCGTGATCTGCCCACCATTTCTTCTCTCTTTTTTTTTTTTCTAATGTGTAGCTATTCATCTGGACGATGTGGCCTATCATCGTCTCAGCAATGACAGTAGGTGGAAACGCTAGCTTTCATTACACAAAGTATAAATAGTGTAATCTATCAGCCCCGCCAATCACAATGATTGATTATGAGCTGTCAGCGAGGAGAGTGACACATTAGAAAAAGTTTGGTTAACAATGCTTGTAGCTGGTGCAGGGCTGCTGCCACCCAGCCCAGTGATTAATGTGTTGTCAGTCTGTAATCGCACACCCACGCTTAATGAGGCAAGAATTTATCATCTCACCAGAGTGGCAGATGTCAGGAGGAAAGGAATCCAAGTGACTGGAAACAATATACTTTTTTCTAGCTTGTGCTTGACACATCTGACAAGCTCTGAAAAACCCACAAAGGCAGCCTGTGTAAGCACAAACTTCAGCGGTAGGGACTTTTTGCTCCGTCCTTTACTGCATGAAAGTCGCTGCTGTTGAAAGAAGACACCATCAGCCCTCATCGCTAGCATAATGGATTAAAACTTCAGAGAAGCAAATGCACTGAGGGAGCTAAAAGTCTGTTGCATCATGTTTCAGCAACTCAAAACTTGTGCAGCTTCAATAAATGAATGGAAACTTCGGTTTGGTCCCTGTGTGGATTATATCCACTTCATCTTTCATAAAATCAAGCGGTTGACTTCATTAACTTTTTAAATAGCACAACAACATCTGCATGCCATAAACAGCAATGAGATTACTTGAATTATCCGATAAAAATCTGAATGCAATTTAGAGCAACGCTGCCTTCAAAGTCGGCTACAAAGTACTGCAACAGTGATTAATGTGTACAGTCAGCATCGACTAAAAGAAACAGGCGCAGAAATAACTTATCTTTTTGAGAGATTTAAAGTTATTACAGCTTTGTGGCAGAACCCACTGGAGTCATTTTTTCCTTTGAGCATGGAAAACACTAAGCCAGCTGTCTCTCATTAGAATAGCAGCATCTTCCTGTCACCAAGAGAGCAAACAGGGAGGATTAGTTCTGATTGGACTGATAGGCTGATGTCCTGGAACACCAAACTACTATATGTGATAGCTGAAAACATAATCTGAGAAGCCATGTTGCATATTACTTTGTTTTAATACATGTTTGGGATGTTTATCAAGTGATGAAAAACTGGAAAAATAACTTTTATGTACAGTCATGGACTGGTTACCAGAAACAAGGTATACAAAGGTTTTAAAAAGGTTTGGTTACAAACAACAAACATTCTGTCTACAATTTTTTTTCTCTTGCATTATTAGAAAGACAAATTCAGCTGCTTGAAAATTGGACAGTCTTGGGGTGAAAACTAAGGGAGTTTTTTTGAAACTGTGAAAAAAAAAGGTATGATTACTTGAAAACTGTTGCTTTAAATACCATTGTTGTAACTGTAAACTTGAATTCAGAAAGATAACTATATAACTTAATACCTGACCACATTATTAGGTTCACCTCTTCGATTGCTTTTTAACACAAATGGCCATTGGCCTATCACATGGCAGTAACTTAATGTATTTGTAGATAGGAAGTTTAGTAGGAGTTTTATACCATTTTCTTTCAGCTAGTTTTTTCCTGATTTGTGGCCAGCCAGGTAACTGAGGCATTGCACTTTTATTCATTATTCATTATTATTCATTGCACTTCTAGTTTACAGGGAATGGTAATGGAATAGAATAGAATAGAAATATCCTATATTGTCCCACGATGGGGAAATTTCTGTGCAACAGCAGCAAAGTGGCAGTGGCAGGCAGTAATAGAAAAACAGGCTCACACAAAGAATATAAAAATATGTATAAAGAACAAAATAATGAATAAAAAAGAAAAAAAAATACTGTACAGTAAGGCAAAAAAAGAAAAAAAATATCCAGTAACTACCAGTTGTGCAGATGGAAATGCATTGTTAATGTCAGACTTGTAATGACTTTTATCACATAACTCCTATTTAATATCTACATGCTCCCATTAGCTCAGATTATAACAAGTAATAAGATTAGTTACCATAACTATGCAGATGATACACAGCTTTATATTACAACCTCACCAGGTGACTCCGAACCCATCCGAGCATTAAACAGATGCTTAGAACAAATCAGTGCGTATCTTTGGACCTAAAGAGGAACGGTCTAGAGTCAGCGCGCAGTTTCAGTTATTCCAGCTAGAAACTAGTGATCAGGCCCGAAATCTGGGTGTAGTGATGGACTCGGACCTGAACATTCAGAGACACATAAAAACAGTTACAAAGTCGGCCTTCTATCACCTGAAGAACATTTCCAGGATTAAAGGACTAATGTCTCAACAAGATCTAGAGAAACTCATCCGTGTGTTTATCTTTAGTCGCATTGATTACTGCAATAGTGTCTTCACAGGTCTGCCTAACAAAAAAAAAAAAAAAAAAAAAAAAAAAAAAAAAAAAAAATCAATCAGACAGCTGCAGCTGATCCAAAATGCTGCTGCTCATGTTCTCACTAAGAACCGGAAAATAGAGCACATCACGTCAGTTCTAAAGTCCTTCCACTGGCTCCCTGTAGCTCAGAGAATAGACTATAAAATACTTCTGTTAGTTTATAAATCACTTAACGGCTTAGCACCAAAATACATTAAAAACCTGTTGTTATTGTATCAGCCTTTCAGACCACTCAGGTCTTCTGTTTATGGTTTGCTCTACATCCCCAGAACCAGAACCAAACATGGAAAAGCAGTTTTCAGTTTTATGTACCGCTAATCTGGAACAAACTCCCAGAAAACTGCAAAACAGCCAAAACACTAAGTGCCTTTAAATCAAGGCTGAAAACCCACCTGTTTAGAGCTGCCTTTGATTAGTAGTCTGGACCATAAATCTGCAAACAAATCCAGATAAGATAAGCTTGGTTTTCCAAAGGGTGGAAGCTTGAGTGTAAATCAGTTAAATAAAGTAAGTGAATCATTGATCAGTATTTTTGCTGATGATTTTGATGATTTTCATGTGTATTTGCTAGATAATTTTGATGATTTTGCTCGATTTTGATGTTTTGATGATTTTGCTGTATACTTGATTGATGTTTTTATGATGTAAAGCACTTTGAACTGCCTTGCTGCTGAAATGTGCTATACAACTAAACTTGACTTGACATAGAATTAGAATACAGTTGTGTGACTGATGACATGATTTGTCACTGTTTAAAAAAAATACCAGGTCAAAACGAACAAGGGAGGTGTTTCCATTTAGCTGGCCAGCCTGGGCCTGCATTCACAAACAAGAGACAGGCAAACAACAAATACTCCACTGCAGAGGCGGTCCTTCTTTGCGCCAGATGTCAGGAGGAGGAGAGTAAAATCTATTAATGCAAACGGGGCCACTTCAGTGTCTCATAAAAGCCTTTACACAATAGTGCATATTTGTTTTTAATGTACTGTATAGCCAAAAATTGAATAACACATACAGCATTTTTGTTCAAAAGAGTAACACAACACTCAGGTCATGCACCCCAAGCGTCAAAGCTCTGAAGGAGGCAATAAATCAATATTGGCACGATATTCACAATTAATTGTGCTTTAAAGTTTTACAGAGTGTCTATGGTGTGTACAGCGAGGATGATTTATGTGGACAGTGAGTCACTCTCTTTAATTACTGTTGTTTTCCCAGCTTATAACCTTTGCATGAACTCAAAGAATGAACTACTCTGAACAAAGCTCAAAGTGCTTATCCAAACTCCAGACAAAGAAGTTTAAGAGCATGAAATTAGTTACATGGAAATATTTTCAAGGAGACATACCCAGCTCACTCAGATACCGAGAGAAAAATACACAAAGCTAAGTAAATGTACTTGTGTCTCCTTGGAAATGTCTCACACAAACACTCCTGCATAAAATAAACATGTCCAAACAATTATGAACAGCTGTTTTGACATTTTGGGATATGTTGTTACTAAAACGCAGACAGCAACAGCATTTCAAGTGTTGTAATTAACAAATAGGAGATTTTGTGTGATATGGAACCAGATCAGATTCTCTAAGTCCATTTATTTGTCCACACAGTGTCAAAATGAAGCACTTAAGAGTAGATATTTTTATTCAGAACCTGTGTTAATTTGGATCTATATGCATACAGTGCCTTGCAGAAGTATTTAAACCCCTTGACCCTTTTCGCATTTTGCCTCATTACAGTTAAGCCCAAAAATTATTTTTACTCTTGGTAGATTTAAGATTAAAGCAATCCTTTTAATGTTACTAAAATGCTTCTTCGGACTGGAAATAATATTAATGTTTTGAAGTGTCCCAGCTAAAATCCTGACTTGAATTTGATGGAAAAGCTGTAGAGAGAGCTAAAACCTAGGGAAATGGCAAGGAGCCCTTCCTACCTCAACGATTTGGAGCTCATCAACAAAAACAAATCATCACAATAAATTGGCCACTATAATGTTTGCATCAAACCCAATGTAGATTTTTCTACTTAACATTAAAAGGTATGAAAATGTTTATTTTTCAGAAAATTTTAACAACAAATGAATATTTTTTTTTCAGAACTGACACTCTCTTTTATAGTTTATTATTTTTTGAGATATGTGTGTCTCATTTCATATCCAAAACAAACTTCCTGGTTCAATAAAAACAGGTCTAAAATTATTCATACCCCTAAAAATTTAAAATTAACTAAAAAACACAGAAAATTTATTTTATAGAAAGTTTATGTGATAGTCAAATGCAAAATACAGGTCAGACATAATTTGTGCACTCCAGAAATCTGAACATTAAGAAGGGGTGACTTGGAAAAGTTATTTTGCAAGAAAGCCATATGATGTCCTATTTGCTGTTTACTACAAGCCAAAGAATGTAAGGTACACAGAAAACACTTGAAAAATGGTGCTTTGATCAGATGAGATCAAAATATTCTGTTTTTTTTTTTTTTTTTAACCTGCATAAAGAACACTGCATGTGGCAGAAAAATAACACTGCATACAGCATTCTGAGCACACCATCCCCATGGTGAAACATGGTGATGTCAGAATCATTCTGTGGGGATGCTTTTCTTCAGCAGGGATAAGGAAGCTTGTCGGAGTGTGCAGTTCAAAAGAAAGAAGTTAAACTGCACAATCGTGGACAAAATCCGTTCAAGGCTTCAAAAGACTTGATGGTTCACCTTCCAGCAGGACAGCAAGCCTAAACATGCAGCAACAATGAACTGGTTTGGATCAAATCATATTGTTTTTGTAGAATGATGCAGTCAAAGGTCAGGTTATAATGTGATAAAATGCAACAAAGTTCAAGAGGTATGAATACCTTTGCAAGGGACTGTAAGAAGTCTTACAAATCTAAAACCTAGCAGAGAGGGGGGAGGGTTATTAAACTTACTTCCACAGCAATCTGTTTGGTTATTTTTTCCTTCCCCTGGTGACAACCATATTCTTTGAGTTTCCTCTGAGGAAACATTTGTTCAGTAAAATGATTCAGTGAACCCACTGAAGGCACATTCACAAAGAGCTATATTGCATGCTGTTTGTTATGTTTGAGAGCTTCGGGGAACCTATAACTCTCAAGACCAGAGAAGAACGTGGCAACATACTTCATTGGGTACATTTCAGGAAGAAAAAATAACCAAGCAAAAGGCCTCCTCTTCTATCAGGGTTGTTTTGCAAAAAAGGAAAAAAAAGAAAAGAAAGAAAGAAAACAGAAAAAAAAAAAAACATAATTACACATCACATAATGCACAGTCACGGCTCTGAAACTGGTCACAGTCAATCGTTGATTTGAATGGCTTTCCTACAGTGAAAACTTTAAATGAACCACTGTGTGCTGTGGAGTAAAACAGGTTAGTGTCCGGAGAGGAAAAAACTGAACTGAAAAGATCCACTTGAAGACTTTCCTGGCCCTGTCACTGTCAATTCCCTTGAAGAACCGTTTACCCTGCGTGCAGATACTCATGGGACCCAGAAGCTGGCCAAGGCTTCCTGCAATGTCGTCTGTTTTACATTACAGGCAGAAAAAGAGAGATCTTCATGCTTGAAACTCAAACCAAATACTTCATCCAAGCAAAATCCAACTGACTTCTGAGAACATTTGTACCTGCTGACGTAGCTATCAAGCAGTGCTAGGAGTTAGTGAGAGGGACCAAGGAGTTACTTAATTCACTGTGAAATACTCTATAGTGTTTAATGGAGTAAATGTTATTCTGCTAGTTCAATTTTCTATGCATTTTTTTTGCAGTGCTTAGGATGTAAAAACAGAACGTGCTGTCATAGTGTTTTGATAGATATGGCCAGTTTAACCCAAAGATTTGACAGCATAATGTGGGATCCATGGCAAAAAGGAAGGAGGAGGAGTGAGTGAGCCAAAAAGTACCACATGTATTTTCCAAAAGCAGCCCAGCATGGTCTAAACAGCTCTGCGTGGTTTAACGCCATCTCATTCCATGACCTCCAAGTCCTCAAAGAGAATTATCACATTATAACATTCCAACACGCCCAAATTCCCAAAATACAGCTCCAGGCTTTTCCCGTCTGACTCTGTTTAGTGTTGTGGTTTTTGGAAAAGGTTTCCATCGTCACTACTGTTATTCTGTTTACTTCAGGTATTTATATATTTTCTTGCCTTTGTTTTGTCATTTTGCATTTGTTTTGGTCATACTGCTAGCAATTTATGCCGAGAAATTCAGCATAACAAAAGGGAAACAGAAAAACTGTTCTTACCATTTTCTCAAGTTGAAGCAGAAACTGACAGAACTTTGTAAAGGAAATTATTTTAAGGTTGTTTAAAGCAAAAAAGGAAAAGACCATCTTAAAGAAAATAAAGTCATTCAGATTTTGTCAATGATGTCATGTCTTACTTTCTGTGCTCTGACATACGTGTTAACAAAGAAGGTTGAAAAATGTGAAAATAGGAGTTTCACAAGATCTCGCAATATTGAAAAGCGACAACTGGCATTGGATTGAGGGTGCCCATCAACATCTGATTGAAAAAAGTCTTATCCCCTTTAAAATTATTTTCTGGCAGCATTTTGGGTACTCTGTAGAAAAAAGAAAGTTACAGATAGGAGTTTTCTAACCAATTACTTCCAGTTCTTAACCAGAGCTGGTACTAAAGCCAGCTCTGGTTCTTTGAAAAAGTTGGGTAAATTTTCCACAACCTGAGAGCCAGTTTGGAGCCACTTCATTACTCTGCATTACTATAAATATCTCATGAAATAAATTTTTAAACTTTGCTTTACTCTCCTCCTTTTGAAGGATTGTAGCACACTGAGAGAGTTTAGCTACAAAGATTTTAGCTCACAATATTTATCCCAGTATCTCTGAAAATGGATTCCATAATAGTACAGTCTGTATAAGGGGTTGAACGACTTCATATTTTTCTAAAGTAAGGGTCAATATGAAAAAAGTTGAGTTGACTTTGACGAGTTGCTGTGACATCATAGAAATGCCGTAGAGAAGGCTTCACAGCCACTCACAGGCTTCATTAGCTATTCGCAACAAACAGTGACAAAAGACAGCTTAGACAGAAGTCTATTATGCAATATTAAAAAGAACAAAAAGCAGAACTTTATCCTGGACTTTTTCAGCAGCAGCAGAGCAGTGATCTTCTGTCACTGTGGTCTGAAAAGTTGCACAAAGTCGAGTCTGACTTTTTTTCCCCTGAACACCAGCTGGTATTGATGATCAGCTATATGTTCATCTTGGACAGCTGCACCTCGGAGTCAGATCATTACATTGACTACAACTGTGTATGTTGGAACATTATGAACTAAACTTATTATAAACTGATCACCACTGATTTAGTGTGCAGTTAAATTCAGCACACCCACCTGCTGCTCCAGGAGGATCTTCCTTGATGCACAGCGGGTTGCCCCGGTGACTATGGGCAGCGGCTCTCTGAATTTGCGTAATGAGCCGACATGCCGACGACCGTAGGGATCTCTCTCTGTCAGATCCTCAGAATGCAGCTTGAACTATGTTTCTAGATGCCAGACAGTGTTTTATAAGAGCGTAAAACTGCCTGGTTAGAAGCATCAGCACACAGGGTGACGCTGATCAAGTTAAAAATCAGTTGGATGGATGAAAAAGAGCCCGACATGTAAAATACCGCACATTATTCTGGTAGCCTTTGCCAGGGTTTGCAGTACCCCTTTGGTAAAATACTTGTACATTGTTTATAGAATTAAAACTATCTGACATTCCCCACAGCTCCTCATCTTTCATCTTCTTGGAAAAAATAGTTTTGTCACCTGATTATGACTAGTTGACGTGAAACATAAAAAGTCATTGCAGAACACAGAATCAATTAGTCTAGAAGTCCACTAGTTGGCGCAACCCCTAATCTGTATATATCAAAGTTGTATTACACAACAGTTATGGTTTGTGAAAACTTCACAATCTGAATTAGATGATCTCTGATCATTACCAGAAGCACTGAATTACAGGATTTTAACAAACTATTTAGATCAGGATTTAGTAACCCCACCTGGTGAAATTAAAAAAGTCAATAGTGTTTTACATGGTTCAGGAAGTTAAATTTAAGAATTTTCATGACATTTTTTAAGACACTCATTATTAAAATGTATGCACTACACATATTACAAAAAATAACTTTGGTCAGAAAATTAAAAAAAATATATTTTCTAATTTTTTCATTTTAATGTTCCCTTCTTTGGCTCCCTGCTAAAATCAGGATATAATTTAAAATTCTCCTCCTCACATATAAAGTCCCTAATAATCAAGCTCCATCACACATCAAAGCTCTGATCATCCATATGTTCCTAGCAGAGCACTTTGCTCTTAGACTGCAGGTTTACTGGTGGTTCCTACAGATTCTACAAGTAGAATGGGAGTCAGATCTTCCAGTTATCAGGCTCCTCTCCAGTGGAACCAGCTCCCAGTTTTAGTTCCTGAGGCAGACATCCTATCTACTTTTAAGACCAGGCTTAAAATCATCCTTTTTATTAACGCTTATAGTTAGACTGGCTTAGGTTATCTTTAGCTATCTCTGTTGTTATGCTGCCATAGGCTTAGGCTGCTGGAGGACATATTTAATTCCACAGACAGAACTACTACAAAGAGAACAAATTCCCAAAGAAAATAAACTAGATGAAATTTAACTATAAAAAAAATCAATAGAAAAAGCAGTTAATGAACAAATATAAAATACAATTGATTTGAGACCTATCAATAGTAGGAAGATGGGAGACATTTAGCTTCTGTTAAGATACTAATAATTTGCATATTAAACTGAACTTGCCTGGATGTTTTTATAATGCCGATCAAAATGGAATGTATGCAGTTGAATTTGAAAATGTCTTTGTAATTGTGATTTTTGATTTAATTATATATCTCTTTAAATCTATTGGAGCTGTTCATCTTAAAACCTTGAGATAACATTTAAAGTGAACTGGTGATTTATAAATAAACTGAATTAAACATATTTGATTACAGATTATATGAAATATATCTTGTGGTTTATGAAACCTTTTCTCCATTAGTGAAAACAAAAAAAGGGGGATCCATAAGT
Organism: Anableps anableps; assembly: GCA_014839685.1. Lineage (NCBI taxonomy): Eukaryota > Metazoa > Chordata > Actinopteri > Cyprinodontiformes > Anablepidae > Anableps > Anableps anableps. Next base: position 20,381,498 of record CM026076.1, read on the forward strand.
TTTCTTAAAAGCATTGCTAAAACCTTGTCTCGTTTTGTCTTGAGAGCTAGATGTTTCATTATACTCCTATGTCACTCTAAGACATATCTTAATTTTTTTGTGCTAATTCTGCACTTCTCATAAACAAGCTTTTGTACTTGCTCTCATTTTTCTTGCAAACAACTGGTATTTGACTGTCTGGTTCCGATTTAGTCAACATGGAAAACATTGTGAATGTATGAAAAGTTATGATGTTCCGATTGTGCGAAAGACCATAACTGTTTTATCAGAGCCATGTGGCATCGCTCAGTGCCATGCCACAATGGTATGATTTAAAAAAGAGAGAGTAAGAGAGAGAGTTTAAACTGTGGTCACACTTAACTTCAATATGACTCAAGAGAGGTCCTGAAAGTTAGCCACGGTCTCTTTTCCAAAACATACATCAGCCAATGAGAATGATGTGATAGAAAGGGCCTTTTTTTGTTAATTTTTGCTGTCAGGAGTTGGCATGTATCACTAACACTGCTGGAGTTGCTGCTGTAACTCTGTTTTTGATTTACTGTATTTGTGTTGCTTGCAGCAAGATGAATTATGAAAAAGAGTAAAAAAAAAAAAAAAAAAAGCAACAGAACCTTAAGAAAAAACTTTTAAGATACATCTATTGTCAAGTATTTTAATAAATAATCTTAATTATTCCTATCTTTTTCTTTGATACTTGCCCTAATTGAGACCTAAATTTGAATGCATGCAATAAAGAGACAGCTAATTACCATTCTTTGTAATGAAGCTAATGACAGAGACTGTACTGTTAGCAGCACCCTGCTGTAGCAGACATAAAAGGAAACACGAGTATCTAATTATGCCATCATCTTTCCTGTTCATGGTGTAAACCCTTCTCTAATTGGTGGCCTGCAACATTGGTCATCTTATGAACAACTCTGATTATATAGACAGTTGGAGCCCGGAAGTTTGCAAGGCTCATCGACTCAGAGATAGTTGACACATAAAGTTGAGGAAATGCTACAGGATAATCCCAGAATCCCAAACTGGAATAAATCCAGGAACTGTTTCCACTTTGTGTACAATACTAATGAGGAATTTGGAAAAGAAGAGCAGGAATATGTTCCAGTGCACAAATTACAGCACAATGTTAAGTAGACCCTTTTTATATGAAAGCTGTTAACTTTTACTTTACATAAGGAATAAATAATCACAAACAGATGGTTCAAAGACACCAAGACACAAAAACACATCATGTCAGCCAGAATCTGTGATTATCTCTCTTTTCATCTACAGCTGCGGCGACAAAGCCAAACATTTCTTTTTCACTGACAAGCTATGTAAATACAATCTTAAAAGTGACTTTACCCTGCCAAACAGCATTGTAGAGGTCCTTTCTATTCTTTTCATACAAAGTGAGTGATCAGTGTTTTCACTCTGCTTTTCTCCATCTACCAAACACGGCAGACTGAGGTTAAATTATTTCAATGTTTTGCTTTCCTGCTTGCCACTCGCATGGAGGATCAAAAACAAAGCATAGCATGGAGTGACACTCAAAGAGTATACTATCGTAGCTTATTATCTAAAACAATGAATGCATTGTTTTCCTAATGTTTTTTTTTAAAACCAACATCAACTCAGATGCTTCTTATTTGTCACAAGAAGCTTTTGGCGGTACGCTAACACTCTCTCTCCCTCTCTTTCTCTCTCTCTGTTTGAGAGCCTCAGAGACCCTCAGACTAAACTGTAAATATTTAATGACTTTACAATTACATTCAATCTAATCTGGGGAAGAGATGTGCCTTTAAATAGGTCGTAACAAAGGCTAGAGTAGAAATACAAACGAACATCACAAAGTCTAATTAGTCTGTGGTTCTCAAAACAAGAGAACGACCAACAAATGCATGGGCTTGAAATAATTAAGCGATTGTGCGGAGCCTGTACATGAGCTGTCACTTCAATCGGCAGACATGTCACACTAGACAACACAAGTGTGACCGGACAGCCGTCCATCGCCTTTGATCTGGGTTCATGCATACGGAATCAGGTCAGCCTGTGGCCACGTGCACTCTCACACACATTTATAGAGAAGCACAAGGCACATATACAATTTTAACTGTTAACAAGAAAGATCATTTTTCGCTGCAAAGGGAGACAAGCCAAAAACGGAAGAAAGGAAAGATATAGCAATACAATAAAAAGGTGAGCAAAATCCATTCCATGCTACTGCTAAAACATGTAAAGAAATGAAGAACAGAACAACTTACTACTTCCAACTTTGGCTTCACCACTTTCATGAATGCCCCTCTGGCTTGGGCCTCCATCAGTTCTTTTTTCATTACTTTCCTGGAGTCCAGAAACTTCAGCTGGGGAAGCTTGTAAAGTACAAAGTACCTGTAAGAAAATAAAAAAAGACAACCCCCCCACCAGCTGTGTTAGACTACTGCCTCATGTAATACCTTGCAAAAGTATTCATACCCCTTAACCTTTTCCATGTTAAACAACAAAAGATTTTTGCTTTTTTAAAATTTTTTATCAAGATTCTATGTGACAGACCAGCACATAATAGTTGAGAGGAAGGTACAAAGTGGAAGATGTGTAATGTGTATTTGTATTTAGCCCCCTTAACTCTCTACCTCCAAATAAAACCCCGTGCCACCAAGACCGCCATCAGAAGTCATCGAATTAATGAATAGGAGTTCAACTGTGTGAATAAATCCTAGTATAAATCCAGCTGTCCTGTGAAAGCTTCAGATGTTAGAGAACATTCGCAAACAATATCATAAAGACTGAGGAAAACAGTTGACAGGTCAGGGGTAAAATTGTGAAGAACCCAAAAACAGAGTTGAGTTATAACACAATTTCCCCAAGTTTAAACTTCAAGGACCACTATATAATCCATTATCTGAAAATGAAAAGTGTGTAACAGCTGCAAACCCACCAACACATGACTGTCTACTTAAAAGACAGGTTAGGCAATGGGAACATTAATCAGAGAAGCATCCAAGAGGTCCACATTATCTCTTGAGAGAGTTGCTGAAATATGCACCAGCTCAGGTTGAGAAATTCGTTGACAGGAAAACTGGGAGTCATGCATTCCACAAACCTGGCCCTTACGGAGTCACAGGTCATGTCGGGCACAAAGCAAACACATAGAAGAGGAGGATTTGGTCAGATAAGAGCAAGGCTGAATCTTGATATAGAGTATTCCGTGGAATGTGAAACACTGTGGTGGCAGCATCAGGCCATGGGGATTAGGGTTGCACGATATTAGAAAATCTTGTGATGGTGATAATACTGGTGAATATTGTGATGACGATGTCAGCGGCAATGTATGTCTGTTTTCTTCTTTCTTCTCTTTCTCATCTGCGCTCACTCCTTGACTTTTAGCACTAAAGACACTAAAAATGCAACCAGGTCTATAATGACATGGTTTAGATCAAAGCATATTCATGTATAGGAATGACCAAGTCAAGATCAACATCCAATTAAGAATTTTGGGTGGGAATTAAAAACTGATCTTCAGAGATGGTATACATCCAATCTGACTGAATTTAAACTAGTTTTCAAAGAAAAATTGGAAAAAAGCCTCTCGATGTATGAGGCCAGAAAAGACATACGGCAAAAGACCTCCAACTGTAATTACAGGCTTTTATTTGCACTTCAAAAACATGTGTATAAAATGTGTAAAAACTCAAGGGGTCCAAATTCTTTTGAATGCTGCTGTATGAGTCGCCATGACATACAATCACGACACAAATTCTAATATGTAAATGCATAACTAACGAATACCTGAAAGGAAGTCAGGTTTGATGGAGATGCAGATTCAGTGGTGATATATCTCTGCATGCAATAACCTTCAAAACTAATAAGAAAACACCATATAAATGGCACACAAGGAGATACAACTTGTCTCCAGGAGCTGTCACTCTTGTAGCATCATGGATACCTCTCTAAGCTTTCAGACACACTCTGTCTTTCATTGGGAGGGAGAGAAACGTCGAAAGATAATGGCTGGAATACACAGATGACAACAGATCCTTTCACTGGCAAGCAGGGTTAGAGGAACGAGTGAGCTGGTAGTAAGAAAGGACACACATCCAGCACCTAAGTGGAGGGTGAGAAAGGACGGGGAATATGGGTCGAGACAAGACCCGTGTGTGTGAGGGGTGGTGACAAATTGATGATGGCAATGGCGATGAAGGGGAGATGGCAAAGCCTGTGTCAACTTTTCAGCACCTGAGGATAATGAGGAGGGATACAGGAATCAGACTGGGAACATAAAACATCAACATGCAAATTAAGGAAGAAAAGAAATATTACATACAGACATAAAAACAAATTACAATGCTTCTTATTTGGAAAAAACAGTAGTGAATGACTTACAGATTAACTATTATGACCTTCCTCTAACCCCTTAACAAGAAGTTTTATTTCTTCTGATAATAACAATAGCATTCAAGTCCAGTAGGCCCCATTCCCAGCCTGTGTCTCTCTGCATGCAAAAGGACTTTGTTCTGGGCATATCCATGATCAAATGTGAAGATGCCCTTGGGAGACACGCAGGGAGGTTATTCTCCATAGGTAACCTACCATCACAGGGTCAGAACAGACGACAAGCCTCTGTCAGCCAGTGGTGATATTAATGATTCAACCCCAACCACAGAGGGAGGATAAGAAAGCGAAGGAGACACAGGGGGTAGCATGGAGGGTGGGCATGGTTGTGGTGGTGGTGCTTGACTGGTAAATGACTAGATTTAGTTTAGTACAGTCCAAAATATTAAATGTGTGTCATGTGAAATACAAAATCATGATTTTATTAATTTAAGCAGAATATAAGTCAGAGTATTGACTTCCCTTCAGTGCATAACAAAGCCCTAACTGATGTTGATCTTACTTAAAATATGTCTGCCCACATATCTCACAACTCTAGGACTCTAGGACGCAAGAGTCTGTTTAGTGTAAATAATTGCAAATGATGGCAACATAAAAATGTGACAAAAATTAGAGTTAAAAGACACTATGGGTAATTATTACTCAGTGGGACTTATAGCACTTTATAAAAATGAGTACAAAGCACAGCTGGTGGTTAAGGCTCCTCAGACTCCCCTTTTATCTGCCATAACACCAGATTGTTCAAACTGATAACTCTCCACAGGGTAAAGGGTTAAATGTCAGAGAAATTTTGTTTGTTTATGTACATCATGGAATCAAAGAGAAAACATGTTGGATTAACATCTGTTGTCACTTTTATGTGTCTAAAATTGAGCGCGTATTGATCATTCACAGGCTTGCTCCACAGCATAGAGAGATTTTTGAACCCACAACATAAGAGGAAAGAAAATTGTGTTAGTTCAGTAGAGATATGCTGACAAAGAGCTGACTTAGTTCTGACTTAGTTTGAGTTAGTTGACTTAGTTCAGATAATTTTTGGCTTGACTGGCCAAAACTATAAAAATATTACTTTTTTGTGATCTGTGAACACACCATATTTAAGTGTGACCAGGTCACATTAACCACAGCACTTTCTATGTGGAAGTTGATGCCAACCAAATAAGACTTAAAGATAGCTATTTTTGAGTATCACAAGGAACTTAAAAATTAAGTCAGAAAACAGAAAAGGTGCATGAAGTTGCTTAAAAGGAGAGATTTAAGGTATTCAATCAGGCTACTACAACCAACAGACTTCAGTGGGAGCTGGTTATTTCACTCCTTTGTCATTTTGTATTTTTGTAGTTTTAATTTTGTTGATAACTTTTTTGCATATGACAAGATACCATCTGTCATAAGATGATAATTTTTATTTATCTTGGGGACGTGTTGTGAAACTGGCCTAGAGTACACTCAAGTAGAGACCATGAAGGCTGAATGGATGACAGCAAAGTTGCTGTATTTTATCCTTTTGAGTTTTAAGCCTCATGGAGGAATTTTCATTTCAAAATATAGCACTATACATTTATAGTACAATAATAGGACATCTAATTCTTCAGACGTGATACTCCTCTGACTTAAAACTCTTCTCTCACATGCAAGAAAACCTAGGATGCTTACTAATATGCTCTACATCCCTTCAAAAGATTTTTTTTCTGAGCTCATATTCTTTGCCTCTTGGACAAATAAATTTTACCCATTTGACTCATGTGCCTCATACCTTAACTTCCTCTTTCGGCATGAAACTTACACTCTCAGGCCTGTTTTTTCAGTCGCAGATTTTATTTCCTTATTGGAGCAATAAAGTGACTTTTAAATCACTTGGTTTTTGAGGGTGTGCCTGGGGTCGACTTAACTCCAGACAAAACAGAAACTATTTGTGCAATAGGCATTAAAACTGATTGCAGAAACATAGTTTTGAGGCTAAGGAGAAAATTATGACAGTTTTGAGTGGGAGAAGTAAAAAAAAAATATGAGTGTGAAAATACAGAATCTGGCTCTCAAATCAAAAACATATGCTCTTGGATTTTTGAAAGAAAATTTTAAAATATGATGAGGATTTTTGCAATGCTAGCCATGCTAATAGCTAAAATAAGATGCATTAATGACCATCCATGTCAAAAGGAATAGGAAAGGTACTTTGAATACTGTTAATTACAGCTGTAAATGAGAAATCTGTATCACCTAAAACTGGCAAAATCATAAATCAGCCAATAATTTTTGATAGGTTCACCTTCATATTCTGGTACTAAAAACAAAGGGATCATGCGGATATTAAAAGTCACCAAAGAAGAGGACAACATTTAACCTCCATGCTCACTACAGTGTTCAGGGAATGAATGCTATATTTCTGTGTCACTGCACTAATTGGGTCACCAATGCGGCGCACCAGGATATTTCACTTGAGAGAGCGAGAACTCCTCAGGCACTGGGCTGGGTATTTATTGCCCAAGGCCAGTGCTGTCACGACCTGCATACAGCCTAACCTTGTCAGACATAAAATCTGCATCACGCTCAAATTGATGTTTTACTATGTGACACACTATGAATATTACATTACAGGACTGTAGACGTTGTCAGTCAAAACAGAACAGCTTTCCTCACCAGTAAGATAAGCATGCAAGTAGAAGGAGAAAAAGGGGAGGGAAGGGAGTTTGGGGGCTGGAAAGGGAGAGGGGGGGCAGTTGAGAGGGCTGGGTGAGAAGGGTTTAAAGACAAAAAGAGAGAAGAAAAGATTATTCAAGAAAGGCATGGGTGGTAAATGATTAATAGGAGAAACAGAGTCAGAAACAAGCACTTAGGGCTAAAACAGACAAAAGAGAGTATGCTTTTCGCCTTTTATCACATTTCATGTAAAAGACCCTGACAAATGGTGGTCATATTGCCTGACTCGGGGGTTGGCTTGATGTTTAATGCATCATCTGCTCTGGTAAGGCAGGGTAGTAAACACTCATTTGTGGCGATGACTAGTCACACATGAAATCCATTTTGCAAACTGGGGTGTACCAAGGCCAGTTGACAATGCTTTTAGAGTGATGAAGCTAAGTCTACAATCTGGTTACGAAATGTAAAGGCTGGTGGTCAAAATACCAACATCTTAAAAGTCATTGCAGTTAAAACAAACAAAAAAAACCCCCACCATCTCTCATGTGCTCCAAACATGCCTACATAACAAAGGATAATTTTGGAATTTTGAAGTGAGGTTGTTAAAAAGTTAAGTAGTTGATATGTTTGCTGAAGTGGATTTATGCTATTAAAAGTCTTCAGTGCCTCGTGTCCACTGAGTGGTATGGGACAGATTTGTGCTGTTTGGTACGCTGTTTTGTCTGTTTCCACTGTGAAAATGACCGATACAACTGATCCATACCACATAATTCCTGTGCCCCCTTCAGTTTTAACTTCATAGGACAATGATATGGTATGGTTAGGGTGGGGCTACTGGAGTCACACAACACAGTCTATTGATTGGGGGACAGAAAAATGTCACGGCTTGTGACAAGCACGAAACATACTAGTGCGTCACATTTGTCGTCGCACCACTATGATGCCATATTAGGCATTTGGGTTTAATCCTGTCTGCCCAGTGAAAGTCCAACTGGCAGTGGAAATGCTCTCCTGAAACATACCAAATCACACCGACCTGTGCCGTATCACTCAGTGGAAACGAGGGATTAGTGTGCTCTTTTATCATAAATCCAGGTTAGTTGGTTCTAGAGGCAAAATTAACTAGCTAGTCCAAGATGGCTCAAGACCAAATCAGACTTCCACCATCTTAAAACAAATCCAATCTAAAAAAAATGAGAACAGGTTCTCTGAACGCTATTTTTTAAAAACCGTTTCTCCCCATTATTGTTATTTTGTCATTTAAAGCTATTCTGACTCAAAACCATACTCCATGGTCCCCTTCACCTGCTGCACAACAAGGCTTTTGGTCCCACCTGTTCCCTGTAATAGTAATAAGTCCCTCATATAATATATAGGCTCCCCTCTGGTTTTTTCTGTCATTGGTACCTGCTCAACATCACACCAGTTAGTTCCTTGTTTTCTCCTTTCATTCAACCAGCACTTCTGTATTCTTATTTTATTCAATAAAAATACAATTTCACTATGATTTTGCAACCTCATTCCTGTTCTACAGCTCTATAACTCATGATGGTATGAGGCGTTGCACCACTATTGATCCTCCTGTGGGAAACGTACTGAGAACAGAACATGTAAAGCGTGTCCAGTCATGTCTGATACTTAAGTAAAGAGCTGTATAAAATGCAAATATTGTAAAAACAAGACACAGTGAAACAAGACACACATTCTATGGGGAAGCTACTATACATACACACACACACACACACACACACACACACACACACACACACACACATATATATATATATATATATATATATATATATATATATATATATATATATAGAGAGAGAGAGAGAGAGGGGGGGGGTTTTTCTGGATTCACACTTTTATACATTTACTAAAATGTTTCTTAAGTCAAAGTAATTTTAAAGTTTTAGAACAGCCCAGGCTTAAATTTGATAGACTGTCTGTGGAACAAGCTAGGGTAATGGCAAGGAGGCCTTAAAACCTCAAGGACATGCAACTCAACATCACAGATAAATAAAAAATAGATGTGAAAATATGGAAAGTAACTTTTTTGATTGCTGCAGTGGCAAAAAAGATCTTTCCATTTGTTATCTAGAGAGGTGTAAATAATATTTAACATCATTTTTTGAATAAAAAGTAAATAAAAAACAGATTGTTTTTATACTGATACTCCTTTTACGATATGTTTAAGAGATGGCTGTCCCATTTTCTATCAGAAACATTTTTTTTGCTTTAATAAAAAATATCTTAAACCTAAATCTACCAGTAGTGCGAATAATTATGGGTTTAATTGTATATATTCAGTCCTATGTTCATAAAATTTTGACCACAAAGCAACAGACCTGTATCTCTGGTAGTCGTCGTCATCCTTATCCAAGCTCACCAGCTGGTTGGGGCAGGCCTCGTTTCCCAGCAGACTTAGGTACTCGAGCAATGGGGTCACATCAGCCAAGTGTTCCAGCAGGGCCTCGATATCAGTCAGGTGTCAAAGGGCAGATGTCAAGGACCTAGCGCTGTTAATTACATTAGCATTCACTACCCACAAAACCTGTCCCAGGCCTGTCTGCACTAAAGCATGTCACTGTCAAATTTACTGAGGTGCTCAAAGAGGCTAGTCAGTAGCTTTGTGAGAGTGGGCAGACAGAGGTGCAATTTAAGGTGCAGGCTTTGGCATATAGCACTGACACAATTTGGCTCTGGCTCTCACTCTTTCTCTCGAATCTCTTTCATTTCCTAGGTGGCCGGGTGCACAACGGTGACAAAATGATGGATGCCCTGCGGTTCAAATAGGCTGTGCTTCTCAGAGCTACGCAGTGGAAAAGTTTTGGAAAACATGGAAGAAAAACAAACAGCCCCTAAGCAGGCACATTCATCACTAATACATTCACTTGGAAAATTGAGCCCCAAAGTGTCAAAATACAACTGCACTAATGCAGCGCTCTAGCTTTAAAATGGCACCGTGCCACGACAGGATGTACATAATTGGCCTATTAGCATGTGCCGACCACTTCACAACCGAACTGAGCACACAGTCCCAGATGCACACTTCAAGGAGTCCCAGTTTTAATGTTGACTCTGGAAGTGTGTGTGTGTGAATGTGTGAGAAAGGGAACATCGTTACCCAGCAGGATCTGCATAACCAAAGGAAAACAGGACACATTGCCGAACCTGCTCTGAGGCTCAGAGAGGAAGTTCTCACTTCTCCGACTGATCATAAACAGCCTCGCAATGTGTTTTACATCTATGCCTTAAATTTACATCGACACCACAGAGTTGCGGCTTTAACATGTTTACAATGTCTGGCAACTAGAAAATACAAGACCATTAGAGTAAGTCAGCTAAAATGTGAATATCTGGAAATAAATTAAATACATAATTCTGTTAATTTCAGGGAGGATGATGGCAAAATGTGTTTTTATTTATTTTTTCTGGTTTTGGATAAAAGATAAAATATAAATAATATAATAATAAAATATAGGGATGTCTCTTTAGTTTCTATTCTCTGAAAATAAACTCTGAAAATAAAAGTGTATGTTCTTGTAACTGTTGAATCTGATTCCACTAGAGGTCCCTGTAGTTCAAAACTAGTCATGTGTGTAGCTGTGTGACAGCCAAGTTCCTCTTCCCTCTTCTGCAGCACAGAGCGCTTCCTGCAAAGCCACATCATTACAAAGTGTCTCTTTCAGACAATAGGGAATTGTACTCACTTATGAAAGAGGGGGAAACAAACAGTTTGCTGTAATTCATGTCTGAAAATGCAATACAAATCAAGACAAAATTATGGCCTGAGTGATTCTTTTCAAAGGATATTTGGTTCTTATTGAGTGTCAGGGTGTGGAGCTTGGGTAACCTGGGCAACTGGAGGTCATTTCCAAGCAGATTGTTGTCGACGACCAACTCTTCCAGCTCAGTAAACATTTTGAGGCCTGCCAGCGACCTGTAATGATAAGGAAACAGTAAAGTGGTTATGGCTCCAAATCTGCTCAGCGGTTATTGTGCAGAAATAAATATTTCAGCCTCTCTCCTTTTATACGGCAGGAGAGTGTGCGCCTGAGCCTGTCAGTGAAGTGAATGACAAGAATTTGTGGCGCTGAGCTCCCCTGGCATGGTGAGGCATCCTTCAGCGGCTGGCAGGATGAGGGATGGGGGTCACTTGTGAGTAGCCAGGATTCAAAACAAAAGGCTTCAGAAATGCAGCGGGCAGGATGAATTTGTCAATGTCTTGTGCCTTGAGGCGCCCAGTTTCGCCTGACCCTAACCCTCCATTCCCAAGACAAATCACTCTGTCACAGTTCACCTTCACTCCCCAGACACAAATTTAACTTGTCATCCATCATTTTCACAGAGGAACTGGGATACACTCACAATCACAGATGCAGTAGAAGGGAAACTTTTTTCTGCCACTATGTCATGATAGGGCGGTTTGGTGTTAGGATTACAACATCAAAGCTTTTTCTTAAAGGGGGAAACATTTGGCCCTTCCGTTCCTTTTTATGACACATTGCACAGAGGTGAAGGGTCATCCCAGTTTATTCCCTTTCCACCTCTCACACACATATACATATTAACACAGACATAAAATTGACAGGTGGTGTAAAAAGTTGTGTTAGGGCCCTGCAAAGATCAAGTCATAGAAGCCACTCAAAAGGCAATGTGTGGCCCGTCTAATCCTTCAATGTCAGAGCGCCATGTTAAAGCATCCTGTGAGACTTCACTGACATTTAAATCTGACAGAATACAGACACTGAACTTCTCGAAACCTCTTACAGTGCACAGTTCAAATGAGAACAGTTTTAAATTCAATCAGATATTCTTAATCAATAGGTGTCTTAGTAAACTAAATATTTAAAGCTCAACATTTTTAAATAAATATGCAAAGATAGGACAAAAAGAAGGACGCCATCAAGTGTCATGAGAAAAAAAATTCCAGTGAACAACGTCACATTTCTGCAGGAAAAACTCAGGATAGAGTGACGACTAAAAAAGCTGCAGCATTAGCCACTGTTCTTTCCTGGATCCGCATCAATGTCAGAGACTACATATCACACATCATTTTTCAGCTTGGAAGACATGTGGTAAGCTTTTCAAATGGGAGGATATCTATAATGCACAGCAATTTATTGAGCAACATATAAAGGCACAATTATCCAACAACTGGTCATTCTTTGTTAACTTTTCTTTTTTTAAACAATCAAATCTCTTAAATTAGTTTTGCTTTTCTTAGTGGGAAAAATGGAGCTCACTGAGCAACTTGGAGTTTAGTATCCAACATTGCTGCCGCACACAATATGTAGTGAAGGGGGCTAACAAACAATTTGGTAGCACTTGTGACAATGTGCATGTCCTTTAACCAGTGGTGCAGATTGTGCTGAAAAATATGTATTTGTGGACATATTCCTTTTTTGTTTTAAAGTATAACATGGGGGGAAATACATTCATACCAGCTTGTATGATGGAAGTAGTTACTACCACAAACACTTAGCAAATTCCACTGTTTTCCGACTCGCAGCTTGAATCCCCAATTCTGGAGTGTGACGAAATTTCCAGCTCCAAGCCCTGACTTCCAGTACAATTTGAACACAGCATAAAAACAGCCTGAGAATCAAATAACTCATAGATAGGTAATTCCTGAGACAGACTTGTTTCCTCAACCAACTGTACAATCTAAATAGCCAAATTACTTAATGATTCACATGGTGGAAAACTTTAACTAAATGTAATGAACAAAGCAAAACACTGTGACAATCATCTAATGTGGAAAATGGCCATTTATACTTTATAATGTTGACTTACAGGAGAGTCAGAGTGAGCGCACACACACACACACACACACACACACACACACACACACACACACACACACACACACACACACACACACACACACACACAAACTGACAAGCAAAGTTGACAGCACCCTGCCAGTGTGCTGGCAAACCTACCTGCTGACAACCTCTTATCAGGAATGGTAAATGCAGCAGCAAGATGGATGAACGGAGAGAGGTGCCAGTTTTTTTCTCTTTGAATTCGGTTTGGGTGTGTCTTCACCTTGTGGCACTTCTCATTTATTAAAACATAGGGAGCATGTCAAACTACACAATTCTTACCTCAGTATCACATTAATAAAATATACTTTTTACATAGATTCTTATTTTTATTTTGCTCTATTTCTTGATGTGGATGATGTAAAAAATAAACTTGAAAAAATGTTTTGTCTTAATTGTAAACACAGTTAAAGTATCATTGAGATGACCATGTCAATGGGCTCTAAAGTAATAGGAAATGTATCTATTTGTTTCTAAAGCACATTAAGAAGAACTTGCTATTAAGTTACAAGCATAACATTTATTAATAAGTAGTTGAACAGTATCTCTTACCACCTTGAATAAACATTTAATTTACTGAGAACAAAAGACTGCTAACAAACTATAGCCAACACTCTGTGTGTGTGTGCGTGTGTGTGTGTGTGTGTGTGTGTGTGTGTGTGTGTGCGTCTGATAGGCTGCAGTCCTGTGGGTTATGTTATTAGCTGCTCGGTTAAAGGGAGCCGCATGGCACAGGGGGGAGCCTTATTAATTGTTGTTTTCATGTCACCACCACTGCGTGCACTGGCTGATTTAATCAGTTAAATTCACAGCCAGGGGAGAGCCACTAGGTCCCATCCAGCATTAGCTACAGAGCTGGGATTGAACTTCTAATACTCTGCAGATCTCTATGCTCCACTCTGCAGACTTCCATAGCTGCTTTCATTACTTTTTATAAGCCTTGTTGTTTTAATGTGCAGCTCAGAGAAAGAACAAAGTTTAAGCACTGCAGTAAAAGCACTTTCCCTATTAAAAAGTAGAAAAAAAAAGAGTGTTTTTCCTTTAAGAACACTAATGAGAATAACTGACTGCAACTGAGATTTGGTAAATGTTGGGAATCAGGAAGAAAAAAAAAAAAAAGAGCACAAAAATTATTTGGTAAATATAAACAAAAAGAAGTATACATTTTATTTCTACTCCCCAAAAACAGCTGCAATAACAGCAGGATGTCCAGAAAGACACAAATTGTCCTTTATTTTTTAATGAGCTGAACAAAAACAAATATATATATATTTAGAAAAATAACATTTCTATATTTGATCAAATGACTTTATCTTAAACCTCTACAATGCAAGAGACTGAGCGGCAGTAGCTTTCAGAGACAGAAAGGCGCTTTAACGAGGTGAGCCAATGAATCCTGCACTTGTTAAGATAATTATGATCAGCCTCATTGTCAGAGCTAATACTTCACACAGGCTGTCTTTACGCTTTGACTACCACTTAGCCTGTGTAAGCCCGCCATTATACATCACACAACGCTGCCTGCATATCGGTGTACGTGCTTTGGAGCTTACATAAGTGGTGGGTGTATGTGCTGAAACCACCATTATCTACAAATATCCAGCCTACTGAGCACCAAGAGGAGATAGATACATTTTTAGCAGGAGCAGAAACTCAGCATAAGAAGTGGAGAAGCCAGACAAGGACATTAGAGAGGAGACGCTGACCCAGAGAGCAGCCCTCCCGGATCGATACACTAATACTGATGCAGACATAGTGATTGATAAACCACAGCTGACAACAGAGGGAAGAAAACTCTCGCTTGTTATTGGCTGGAATGTCAGTCACTCCTGCCAGTGGTGTGCACCAGTGTCATGTTGGATATCCTCAGGCAACACATGAAAAATGAAGAACAGCAGTCTTGGCTATTTTACATGTGTTATACAGTCTTCCTTCTTATGTCTGCTGCTGTTGAAACTGAGTGAAATTGTTATTGCTCAGTCTATAATGCATTATATTTTAATATATCACATTCTCTATTAATGTAGAGAACATCTGTGCTCCTGCACAGTACTTCGAGAAGGTCCCTGAATTCACATCAAAAAGCAAAACCAATGACTTTGAAAAGCTGAAAAGCGCCTTTACAGCTGCAGTCCACAGTCCAGCAGTTGATGTCCTCTCAGATAGTTCCAGAAGTGCAGAAAAAAAATGAAATCTTACTTCAAGTGAGTTGCCAGCAAGAGCTTCAGAGTGACAGGCACACTGACATCCTTTTTAGAAGGAAACAGATAACCGTTTGATGAATTGACCAACTCCATGGCTATGATGACCTTCACATAAGCATAACACATTTTAAGAGTTCACTACAGATTACTTGCCAGAATGTGGTACTGTAATGAATAAAGAAAGTGGACCTCAAATTAAAAATTTGTGTTGACTGGCAGTGATAAACTTAACAAAAATGATAAACAGAGGGTGGGTTAGCAAAAGGAATGAAGCCAGACACCCACTAAATTAAAAAGTCGAAACAGAATATAAACTATAAACTGCATTACACAGCGCCTTATACTTTTTCACATTTTGTCATGTCAAAACCATAAAACTAAATATTTTAGTGGGATTTTATGTAGTAGCCTAACATATAATATGAATCTGGAAATTGTGGAGTGCATTTTTATATCCTGCTGAGTCAGTACTTTATTTGACTTGGAGCAGTTGGAGTCACAGAATATTTGGGGTATGTCTCCACAAGCTTTGCCCATTCTAGCTCTTGTAAAATAGCTCAATCAGACTAAATGGAAAACATCTCTGAATACTGATTTTCAATTCTTGCTATGGATTCTCAAGTGGCTTTAGACCTGGACTTTGACTGGGCCATTCTAACACATGCATGAGGATTTGATTTAAAATATCCACTGTAGCTCTGGCTGTAAATTTAGTGGTATCCTGCCTGCTATTATAGTCTCAGGTCTTTACCATTGCCCTGTATTTTAGCTCCATTCATATTCCCATGCACTATAAAAAGTTTCCAGAACGGGGCACGACAGTGGCGCAGGGGTAGAGTGCACGACGCATATCTGGAGGCCTCTTTCCTCTACGCAGTCTCTGCTGCATGTCTTCCCCCTCCTTCACAACCCACCTTTCTGTCAATTCACTGTCAAATAAAGACCACTAGAGCCATAAAAATCCTTTAAAAACGAAAGCCCTTTCTTAAATTTTTGGCATGCTCGCTATATGGCTTGCATATCTCCCAGGTTTTCACAGAACAGCTACATTAATATTAAGACTAAAATTACACAAAGGAGACCTAAATTACACAAAGGAGACTATTAATTGTCTTCTGAAGGCAATTGGTTTCACCAGATTTTATCAAGAGGTATTAGAGTAAAGGGGACCAAAAAATGCACACCGTATTTTTCAGATTTTTTTTTTTTATTTATTTGTAAATTTGAATGCCATGTATCATTTTTCTTCCACTTCACAATTGCTTACTACTTTGTGTTGATTGATAACAAAGTCTCAACAGCCACATTTAAATTAGTGGTTGTGACTGAATATGGAAATGTTTCAGGGCAATGAATATTTTTGCAAGGCATTGTATGTGTTGCTCCAAAGTTTATAAACAATCACATTAGACATTAATTTATGTTTATTTTTTTATTTCCCCAAATTTAGTTCAAACAGCAACTGATTTTTTCTGATCACAAGTGATGTTGAAAGTGAATGGAGCAAAATTAAATCAGAAACTCAGTGGTGCTATAATAGTGGAAGATATATGGATTCGCATGGTTTAACAGGGGTTGCAGTTCATCACTCTAACCCCCAATAAACAGAAAAACAGGCATGAACATCCAAAAATAACGCATCAAAACACCAGTGGAAATTCCTCTTAAAAAAATGACATTATCTGCAAAGCAAATTGATGCCCTGCAACCCCTCAAAGATCCCTCCTACCACCTCCACACAGCTCTGATCGGGTCTGTTCCAGCATTCTCCCCTCCAGCTGCAGTTCGAGGCATTCGTTTTGTTTCCATACGTGCGTCTCTGATGGCGACGGCGAATTAGACTGTCATTATCTGTCTCCATCTCCCCCACAGTTCTTCCTTTTCCACCCCTTTTTTTTTTTTGGCGCTCACATGTACTCGCCACTCAGTGTGGCACTCCCTCCCTCTACGCTGCCAGGCCTCAGGTGGCAGTCATTTAAAGATCACACATTCAGGACACACATAGTCTTCCATGAATACATGTCAATTCACACATGGAAAAGGGGATTACATGTCTCCTCCCAGGCAGCTGCAAATTACTATTAATGGCAATGCAAATCATTAGAGTACATTTGGCGCCGGCAGCAAATCTCTTCTTTATGTGGCTTCACTCTAATCTGTTTTGAATATTGCTCTATGCTCGCTCCTGATATGTGTTAAAGCATTACTAACTACAAAGCTGTCAATTGGGGATAGCACGTCACATTTTACTTCACGGAGGGATTCATTGCTTGATGTACAAAAAAAAAAAAAAAAATCTATTCGAGAGCACACGAACAAGCTCAAAGACGAAGAACCTGTGAAATATAATTAAAGTTCTTTATAATGAAGAAGGTAAATATTACGGCTTATTACTACAGGTGAGCCTCAATAAACTGGAATTTAATTGAAAATCAATTACTTTAAGTCACTGAAATTAAAATGTGACACTTATTAAGATTCATAACACAATGTGAAAGATTCAAGCATTTACTCCTGTTAATTACAGCTTATAGCTAGTAAAAAAAGAAAACCTATCAGTTTTGAATTAGAATGTCATATAGTTTTTTATTATTATTACACAAATGTCCTAATGAAAAGTTTGTACATGAACACTACAGAATCTGTACTCAATACTTGATTGGACCTCCTTTTGTTTTAATTGCTGCATTAAAGCAGTGTTGCATGGAGGCAATCACCCTGTGTGATATGTTAAGAAGCCTCGTACAGCTTTGCTCCAGCACTTTGTCCTTCCACTCAACATTCTTTTAATGTGTTTGGATGCAGTACTCTCTCAACAGCCATCTTTTTTAGCAATGATGTTTGCCCATTCTTGTATTATTTTTTTCTTTCTATTTGCCATATTTAATATTCACATTTTCCGAGAAACTGTATGTTGGTTTACTGCTGACAAAACTCTATTATAATCAAGATTAACTGAAATACTTGAAATATATAATTTTCCACATAATTAACCAATATAATAGTAGAGTTTCTCTTAAAAAAAAAAAAAAAAAAAAAAAAAAAAAAAAAAAAAAAAAAAGTTTCACTTTTTAAATTGAAATAAGATGTACCAGTGTGCTGGATATGAGGCTTAATATGCCTAAAAAATAACACTGTGGAGTGTCAGACAGAAATGTAAAGCTAGCTTTTGTGTGAATGATAATAGGACAGAGAATCCTGCCGCGTTTGAGTAA
Source organism: Anableps anableps (assembly GCA_014839685.1). Taxonomy (NCBI): domain Eukaryota; kingdom Metazoa; phylum Chordata; class Actinopteri; order Cyprinodontiformes; family Anablepidae; genus Anableps; species Anableps anableps. Next base: position 20,399,765 of record CM026076.1, read on the forward strand.
TAGACTACCCCTGTGGATGTTCCTGCTGAGTGTGTGAGGTTAATATTCTCTCTCTCAATGTCATTAGTGCTGGCAGAGGGGCTAAGAGCACTGTGAATGAGACAAGGGCTGATCCTATCAACTCAGACACACTGCCTCTTCCTGCAAGCACACAAAAATCAAAGCCACTGTACCGAGGTCAACGTTCCTGGAATCAGCCTGCCCTCCTGCTTCCCCTTGCACCTCAAATCCCTGTCTGATTAATGACCCCGGACCAACCCTAGCCAGGGGATAAGGACTTGACAGACATTCCTGTCAGCTCCAACCTCATAAGCTTTGCTTGACCCCAGTTTGTCCTGGGATGAAGTCTAAGCTCTAGCAGCGACCCAACAGAGAGGTGCAAGAAATTGAAATATTGCATCAGAAAGGCAGACGTCTATCTTAAAGTTTAAACAAACTGATATTGCTACATGTCAAAGCATTAACACCTGCCTCCCACGTATATAACACCAAACTGTACACTGTAATATACATCATGGCGGCAAAATACATCATCTTTCTCTGCACAAGACTTTCCCTCCCCTCACAGAAAAAGGACTCCTCTCACAGTACAGCCATGTGTCTTGTGAATGTTTGTATTGAAAGATTAGTTGTCTATCCACATGACAAATACGCTCCTCTTTCAGTGAACGGGAGCTGAAAATCAATTCGCTGATGGTATCTCAGTCAGTGAGCACATCAATGCGGCACAAACAAGCAAGGGTTCACACATCTTTAAGCGTGCATATAAAGCCTTAAAGTTATCTATCAGGGTCAGTCAGCCAAAGCATACTGCAATAGGGGACACTTCACATGGAGATATGACTTATTTCTGGTAAACAATATACACAAATATAGAGTACAGTACATAAAAACTGCTTGGACAATAAGCTAATATAAAGTATTTGCAATAAACTAAAAAGGAAAAAAGTATTAAATAATAGATGCTGTGATCTGTGAGGAAGAAACCCTCGGTGCCCTGTCTCCCCGTACACTCTGTCATTACAGTGTTCAGGCTCAGTGCCTGTCAACATTTCCCTGAGAGGGGGAGCCAACCCGCATTACGTTAGAGTGAGTTCAACTGTCAACTGCCAGCCATTTGTATGCCTCAGCATCCACCTAATAGCAAATAATCACTACCCCGTGCTCTCTTCATGGCAAATGATCGATGTTGTCTTGATGTCTGATGGATGACCCTGCCACAGTGATGTCCAGGCATGCATTAAAAACCACCTCTATGAAAGGCCTGTCAGTCTGATGAAGCGGCACGCTTGCGCTCAGGCGCGTGTGCGCACCCACTGACACTGGGGAATGTGTGCACACGGACGAGGGAGAACATGAACAAAGCGAGAGAGGGCCATTATTCAATTCCGAGCTAAAGACTAAAGTTAATTTCTTTATATTAGGAAAAAATTTTGTAATGTGACAGGACCTGTGGTGTGATTGCTCGGCAGCATTAGCGGAGGTAGACTACTCTGGGACCACCTGGGATGATTTTCTTCCTCTAAGCCTCTCTAGAACATACAAACAGCTCCCTATTACCCCTCAGTGTTCAGATTAAAATGCACAACACCACAATCTTTGATCTCCCACTTGCTGACACAAATCCTTTCAAGCTTCAACATTTTCCTGCAAAGGTAATTAGTGCTAATTAAAAAGTTTCGAAAGCAGTCTATGGCTGATGTCGATGCTGCTGCTGCTCAGGCTCGCCCTCCGTCAGATTACCCATCTACCCCCTCCCTGGGCCTTGCGGAAGAATGTGTCAGCTGTGTTCCTGCCTTCTTTCTGCATCGAATCTCATAACTAGACAACACCAGTCTGCCTGGAACATTTGTATAAGCAGGATGAAATCTGGGAGCCCAGTAAGGGGTCTAAGTGGTGATACTTTCCTGCTGACAAACCTGTGCTCTTCAGGGGAACGTGTAATGACACTTGTAACAAATATGAATCCCACAAATTGAACAGGTGTAGTCTTTAATTGGGATATCCTAGCTTTGGGGGGCTTGTAAACACGGAGTAATTACCCTGATAAGGAATTTAGTTTGTTGAAAATATCATTGCAATGAAACATATCATTTAGCAAATGTGGCTATTTGCATAATAACAAGCATAAAGAGCCAAAACATTCATGTGTCTTAATATATAAACAGATTTGTAATTAAAGATCTTCTTTTGCAGTGAGATAAGAATAATTTATGATAAAGACACAACTTGAGCAGTCAGAAAGTACTATCACTCATTCAGTGGTCTGCCTTACTGCTTTCATCAAGCCATTATTGTAATATAATTAGCTGCCTTTCTAGCATATTATTAAGAGGCTTGCTGAGTGTCAGGTACACCAGCATCTCAGACATGAGACACACACACGCGCGCGCGCGCGCACACACACACACACACACACACACACACACACACACACACACACACACACACACATACAAACAGACAAAAATCCATGTCTTTTCACAGAGTTTCAAAAAGATAATTACATAATCTCAGCGTGGTGAGCAAGAAGAAAAGTGATAATTAGACAAGTATTCCTGCCAATTTACATATCATGCTTTGTGTTTTCTGCAAATGCTACTGAACCTGCTGCACTCCCATGTACAACCAAATACAGTGATACTATATTAGTAGACATGCACCGTGAACCTTGCTGGTGACCAGAATAAAATAATTTCACACTGTTGTTCCAACACAACAGCTTACTTATCAGAAGGGCATACTAACACTAACGCCTTATTCACACCTAAACCTGCTGAAACGTACTATACAAATAAACTTAACTTAAACCACAAAACCTACTGAATTAAATGATGTGTATCTAATTCAAGGTTTCTGCAAGCTTTCACGAGTTGAATTTACTTTTTAAGATCCTTTTAAGAGTATTATAAATTCATTTATAGACAGTATTATTCTTAGCGTTTAGATTTAAATATTTTAATTTAAGCTATGAGTTAGTTTCTGATTAGATATTACACAGGCATCTGCCAAATGATAGTAAGACAATGTACAAAGGCTTTGATTCTTGAAGAAAAAAAAAACATTTTCTGTTTTTGTTTACATTCTAACAAAAATGGTGTTTATAACTTTGTCAATAACCAGTAGAACACACTTTTTTGGGATAACAGCAGTGAAGTGCCTCTCATAATTGCAGGCAAGGTTTTTTTATGTTTACACTGATGTTTGTGTGTGGGTGTGTGGGTGTGTGTGTGTGTGTATGTGTGTGTGGTTGGGAGTGGGTGGGGGTTTGCAATGAGCTCCAGGTCTTTGAGGTGAGATTCTTCATTGGATTTTAGAACTCTGACTTTGCTACTACAAAATGTTATTACTTCTTGCCTGCAGAAAGGTATTGGTAAAACTAAAACTTTTAACTAACCAAATCTCTGAATTCAAGACAAACCTTGTTAATTATACACTTTATTCATAATAAAGAAGCAGGTCATAAATAACTGGAAAGCACGTTTTGGGATTTTTTTTCCCATAAAGAAAATATATAAAGTCAATTATGGAAGAAGTTTTTTTAGTGATTCCTGAAAAAAGCTGATTGCCCCAGCTTTAAATTCCTTCCAACAGGGCTGTTTACTGCCATACATCAAATACTTTATAGTTTTGTAAAAGAATAAGTTTCTCAGTCAGAACCACACAGAATGAGTGAATAGTAATGCTAGAAAAAAAAAAAATCAAGAAGCAAAAAATGAAACTATGTCGCTGCAAATTAAATAGGTGACAAAGGTAATTGAAGGAAATTTGATCTTATTTAAGTCTTTTAAAGACCTATAACTGCTGAAAAGTGCCTTTGTCTGCTATTCAAGCAAAGTATCAAAGTTTCATAAAACCAGCCCTGATTGGTGATTGGTCCAAAACTAAAAATCTGATCTCTTTCTGGTCTGTTATTGCATCATACAGCATTTACTTAAAAACAAGTAAAAGAGTAAGGTTGTTATTAAGGGAAGAACACTATTATCAGTTAGCTATTTCCAGTATCAGTGGGTGTATAAAAAGTTCAAAGGGATCCACGATTAGTTGTAATAATATACTTCATTTGAGAAACATTAATTTCTGATGTAAAAACAATAGAGTAAAAATACTGTAAGATATTTAGTTTTTATAAAATTAAATAAAATATTGTCACTCGGACATCGCTATGTTGTTTATACTACAATGTATTCTGGGTAGATGACGTATGCTACGTCCAACAGCGCTAGTTCTGTCCAGCGGGAACAGTACTGCGCAATAAGTAAGATTTAGTCCTTGCAATTTGAACCAGAGAGTGTTGAAGTAGAAGGGAATGCAGAAATAACAAAAGGAAATGAAGATGAGGAAGATCAAATGTGGGAAAAGGAGAGATTTGGCTGAAAAAGCTCGTGTTTGTGCTGCTGCTGCAGCTTGGAAATGTCAATCCAACAGTATGCTGCAAAGAGCTCCACTTTCTAACTCATGCTGTTTACGGTAAGCATCAGGATCAAAACATTTATTCAAATATATTAGAATGTTGTGTTACAAAGACTTAAAGATGCTTCATTGTCACTTTAAACATCCATTCATTATCTTCCAATTTGTTTTGATTTCCCGTTATCTCCTGCTAATAGTGTTAGCTCCTGCTAATGATGTTAGCTCGAGCTAACATAGCAAACAGTAAATTATAAGTTGATCACGCCTGTTAGTTTCAACAGCTTTCTCATGTATAAAGGCAAATGAAAATTTTGAGACAGTTTGCCTTAATCTAGGCATTTTGTAGGCTGCCCTAGTCAACCTCCATGACCTTGACTTCTTGTGTTTTGTTTATGGACTCCACTCCGCTATAACCTACCAGCATCATCAGCCCGGCATGGATTGCGCAAGTGAAAAAATGGCAACCTCCGTAGGTGGCAAATATAATAAAGATATACAATTTTTCAAGTAATTATGAGTTTTTAGTATGTATCACAAACAACATTTAGGTTAATAGGAAAATTACAACATATTTAGGCCAACATGTTCAACTAGTCATGGTTCCCTTTAAGAATCTTCTAGATACAAACTGTTTTCTACACATGCATGTCAGTTGTTCATTCAGGCTGCTACAATGAAAAATTAGATGTCAGCAGCTAACAGGAAGCTCAACAACTCAACATCTTACAGCAAAGTTGCTTTGTTTTGTCCTTCTGAAGCGTGTCATTCTGTTTGTCACTGAACATGATGGATTAGGACATATTATTAGACTCATAGTACTGTCAAGCTCCTACTTTCCCTACAGGAAATGGAGATTTAGACTGCCATAAATAAAGCTACCAATGCTAATCCAGCTAAGTGCTAGTATAACATGCTAAAGAGAGTTTAAAATCTCTTGTATATTATCATTTTAAAATATTAGGGAAAACCTGCTTAAGTGCAGAGCTATGTAATGCAGTCAGACCTCTCACACATTAGGGTATATTATTGGTAATTAATGATCATTCAGAGAAAGGCTCCTTAGGACTAGTGTATAATGCAATAAATAGGAACAATAACCCATAACAGCAACTCAGAGCTTTTCTCTGCAAACTTGAGGTTGGACATTGGTCATTTATCTTAAATGGATCTTGTAAAATAGAAGTATTGTACATACTCAAGGATTCAAAAACAAAAATTAGAAGAGTTACATTTTCAATTTATCTAAAAGGTAGAAAAAAGAAAGTATTTTGTTGTCATTTATAGAAATTGTAATCAATTAAAATCAGCATCACCTGGTCAGAGCTTTACAAAATAGGTGCATTAATATGTACTAGAGTAAAATTAATATGGATTCAAGCAAGATATTGCCAAAACAAAAGAGCAGGTTTTTGTGCAGCCCTCAAACATTTAAAGTCAGAGGGTGGTCTTAACCAACATGTTGAGTGCGAAAATAAAAATCTAAAATATGTTCTGCTTCTAACAAATCTATTATTAGGCTTGCTGACTGACACTCAGGTATGCTGAAGAGACACCCAAAAAGAAAAACAAGAAAGCTATTGATTTGACCTTTTGAATACTTCCTGCTTTCCTCACTGTTGTTTTTATCCTGTCTTACACAACGAAAGGATATAATGGGTCATGTCACTGCATAAGTCCGTTTGAAATTGAATGGCATCATTTTAATTTAAATGTTACATTCTTGGTGACATCTCTGTCGATGCATAATTGGCAATGAATCCCGGTTTGGATGTACATATTTATCATCCTGTGTGAAACACTCAAAGACTTCGACAGATATGCTACTTTGATGGGATGACAGTCAAATGCAGAAAAAAATAGAACTGCAAATCAACTGTCACGCTGTCAGTTAAGGTTTTTGTCACAAACTAGCGCATAAACATTCAGGATTAGAAATAGCAAACAAGCTGTAGGCCAAAATCAGTGTCCTCGCTCTAAAAGTATGTAAATAGGCTAATTTGATCCAAGTGGAATAACATTAAAAATGTGGTTCAGAAAAATATCAAAGTACATCATAGATGGTTATCGCAAGAGCACTTTTTACATTTAGACAAACTTTCTTAACTTATGAGGCAACACAATATTTTATTTAAGTGATAGTTTGTGCAAAAGTATTTACTTAGATTACAGTACCGTACATGCATTAAATTTGTGCGAAGTGGAAGTTTTCTTTTGAATCTTCAGTTTAGTATATTCAACTTATTTTTTTTCTCTAGAGCTCTGAATAAATGTGAGGGTTTGTGTTTTATTCCATGCCTATTTCCAAACAATAAAATAAAGGAACCGGGGTAGCTAAAACACCCCGAACAATCCTAAAATATGTTAACTTTCCAGCACGAATTAAGCAAAATGCAACAGCATTTGATTCAGCACGTTCAACAAATCAGTATAAAGCAATAGAATGAGGTTTTGTGACTGAATGAGAATGATTCGTTTTTGAAAAAGTTCTTCCCAATAAGGCCTTGTATCATAACTACTGTACACTTTAAAAACTCCTGAATCAAAAGTACCAAAACAGCAGTGACTCTCTGTATAATATGAAAAAACTAACATGTAACACATATGCCTGTTAGCCATGACCAGAAAAATGTAATTTCCAGTTTATAAGCAATGACAAATAAGGTAACCTTTCAAAGAGGGTTCTTTATGTCTGCTCATAAATGGGAATACATATACTAATTGTAACATTTCAATGTGTACCTCTGTTTTAAAATCAAGGTCAGTTTGTTTTCACTTAATTTTTCACTTAAAAGAAAAACAAAAATATTTAACTTTTATTCAGCAGTTGACAAATAAAGCTATTATTTTCTAGCTGTAATTTGATTGTATCTTAAAGAATAAGTGGGTGGAAATAATATACGGCTAGATGAATTACACAACAACAGAACCACTTGAAAATGCTTCATATTTAAGAATTATTTTAATAAGACTATGCCAAAATTGCATTGCATTTTTTTGGTCATACTTTTTCATTTTAAAATGTAATTTTCCACTTTCATCTGATCAGATTATATTTTACAAATAAAAACATAATCTAATCATTGTAAATGTCTGTGAATTAGTACTAAACAATCTTAAGGTCAGAAGTAGATAGCAGTAAGCAAGTATCATACCCTGATCAGTGGTCCTCAAGCTTTTTCATTTAAAGTACCACATCAAGAAATTTCAGGTTTTCCAAGTACCATTATCTTGACATATCTTATAAAATGGTTAAACAGGATTTTGACTTTTTTTTTTAAGTTTGTTTCATTATGTCATGAAAAATAAAAAAAACAGGAAAAAATTCCTCTTTTGACAGTGGAAAAAGTAACAAAGTTCTCTGCAAGTCAATTTTAAGTAGCCAAATCTGGGTTTCTCACCAATACCAACTTCAAAATCCAGTATGGCTGCCTTTGGATACAAACTTAAAACTAAAAAAGTTTATCTGTACTTCTGACAATTTGTTTCTCATTAAGTCTGTCATGTATAGTTCAAAAAAACACAACAGCCACATTTAATGAATATTTTACAGTATGTTAAAGTCCAAAAAAGAGACATGTACATTGTTATTACCTTGGACTACAAATATTATTAGCAAATCCCCCTGTTTATCATCCTTTGAACGGGAATTCAATTAAGAGCATGCCGTCATTCCCAGATCCATTTTCGGACTTCAGAGGGAAATCTAAAACAACATAAGTAGTCACTAGCATTTGTTCTTGGTTCACTGTTTTCTGCTTTAGTCAATTCAGGGAGTTCTCAAAGTTCTCTCTTAGGTACTTCTTATTTGACACATTCTAACGAACCAAAGATCAGAGTACATGGACAAATTCTATTTTTCGCTGTTGGAATTATTGGCTCGAGACTAAATCTAACCAGGGCAAAAGGACAAACAGAAGGTCTTGATGGATCTTGGACTTCCACTCTCACCTCTTAAAAATTTCTTCATATTTATGTGTTTACTTGTTTATATGGATATAGCTTTAAAACGATGTGACATAACCATCAAATTATGTGAGAAGATGCTTTAGTGACACTGCTTTGAGATGACATTGTAGAGTGATCCTGTCTGGTCATATAAAGCACAGGTTGTAGTGCACCTCTTAGGAGAGAAAAAGAAATGAATCCCTCCCTTTCTCTACAGTGTCTCCCCTCCCTTCCTTCCTTCCTTCCTTTCTCTTCGTCTTACTCCTGGCCCATTACCTTTACAGAGTGAGGCTCATTAAAGAAGGCAAGTTGAGTCAAATCTTTCTGTAATTCAGTGGAGGTGAATTGCTGTCAACATCATTAACCGTCATTTCTCCAACTCACTTCAGTACTTATGAAGTGTTCTTTCTTGTGTAATGATCCAAATCTCCACCACGAACCAGTCTTCTTCAAAGGCTCTTGAGGACATACCACCCATGCCGACACCTGACATGCTAGAGGGCAAGATTAAATGTGGCTCCATCATTACGCTCCTCTTTGTGTTTAAACAGATCCAGCACTACAGTCTAACACTTCAGTTAGCAGGTACGGTTTCTCAGAACAAACGGAGTGGAAGAGGGATTAGTAGACAGAGAGTTTAGCAAAAGATGGATGTTTAGTGCCCACATGATTTTCTTAAAACCATACCAAGTCATATTTTTTCTTTAATACAGTATCATTACAAACTGATTAGCCACTTTATAAAGTACACTTCGCTAGAAGCAGATTGGATCCCCTTTTAAAACCCAGAACTACCATATTTTTCTTGGCATTGATTAAACAAGGTTTTAGAAACAGTCTTTAGCGAATTAGGTCTATATTGACATAACAGTATCACTTGCTGTGTATTTATTAGCTGCACAACCATGATGTAACTAGGGGGACTGTGTGGCTCAGTTGGTAGAGCACATGCACCATGTGCAGAGGCTGTAGTCTTCAACGCAGTTGTCCTGAGTTCGAGTTCGATTTCCGGTCTCGGGCCATTTGCCGCATGTCTACCCCTTCTCTCTCCGCCTTATTTCTTGTCCATTTACTGTAAAATAAAGGCCACTAGAGCTTTTGTATTTCATGCACCTATAACAAAGTAATGGGATTTACACTAACTACAAACTCACATGCGCCAATCAAAGGTTGTCAGTGGGCTGAATATGGCTCAGTGATTAAATAAAAAGAGTGATTATTTGACCTACCATTGCTTTTCTTGAACCAGTCTTCCCATTTTCTTTAAAACTCTAAAGAAACAGCATTTTTTATGCAAGCTGCTGCCATTTCACCACACATTTTCTCTTTTTTAAAACTATTCTGTAAACCCAAGAGATGGTTGTAACAGTGATTTCTGAAATACTCTTACCAGTTCATATGGACCACCAAGCATGCCAGGTTCGAAGTCAGTTAGATCCCCTTACTATTCAGTTCTGGTGTTCAATTTGAACTTTAGCAAGTTGTCGTTATCACTTCTAGATGCCTGAATCCATAGAGTTACAGTCAAGTTATTTGCTGTAAGCTACATAAGTAGCAACTTATGTTATTAATCCATCAAAAAGGTGTAACAAAGTGGCCTGTGAGTGTATGTTCTATATTTTTTTGCATCTGAATCCTGTCAAAAATTCTTTTCTTCTGTCTTTTGAATCTGTTTACATTTACTTCATGAGGCGATTGGCCAAGCTAGCTCCATGGCTAATTACACTGAGCGCAGCAACTGCTTGTCATGCTAGATGTCCTCTAAGTTCTGTCTTAAGGGAAGCCTTCTTTGTGCCAATGCCATTGTGTGTCCCCCGGTGCTCCATATCATGCTCTGCTATAGCCCCCAAGCCTTGTGTTGGGCAAAGCCTCTTTTGTGCACCCACCATTGTGTGGCCTAGTGCTGAACCCCCTGCTAGGTAGGAACACAGACAAAGTGCAGCAGGGGAATGCTTCTCAGAGCCCTAAGACCTACAGTAAATCTTCAAACAATTTAGACAAACAAAAAAGGCTGCCGCGCTGCAGTGGGAGTAGACAAGGAAAAGCAGATGAATAAGCAACATCAATTACTAGGGCTTTGACCTGCAAGCCCCCACACCATGCCACACATTTCACACCAAATCGCCCCAGATTGAAGCTGACACTGCTGGAGTAGAAACACTGACCCCTCTCAAAGCTAGTGCATCAAACTTAAGAGTAAAGAAAGGCAGGGGGCATTGACAACCCACATAGACCAAGGCCAACATGGAAGGGAGACAAGAAGGAGGGGTATGAATTTAAAACAAAAACACACACATAATAGGTCTTAGTTTGTTTCAAAGTGAGACAAAATGGCTCAATTTGAGACTTAGACCCTCGAATTGGCCCAGCTGAGCTACAAGAGGAACATGCAAGGAGACAACCGCATCAGGGCACAAATAAGGAGCCTATGAGAAGAACAAAGCTGATGTCCAACAGGCTTACCAGTAACCCTGAGCAGGACTGGACCTTCTTTAAAGTTTGTTTGGCCTCCCAACTTTACCCCCCAAATGTGCCGCTTCCCCTAAAGTCTTTTCTTTCTGACACATAAAGCTTTCGTCTACTTTGTAAGCTTGGACAAAAGGAAAATAAACACATGGGTCACATTTGTTCAACACGCAGTGCACCACTTTGATAAAAAGATGCTTTAAGAGACATTTTGATTTAAAAAAAAGGGGGGCACTGAAAAGTTTTCCCTTTCCCTTGAAAAAGATACAATTTTCAGGAGTATTTAAAATTTTTTAAAAAGCAAGAAAGCAGTGTCACCAAACATGAGAAAAGATCAGGCAATTCTAACAGTTTGTCAATACAGTGTTAATTAATCTAATTACAAACCTCTCTAAAAACACGATCCGAACTGACAAAATGACATGGAGTCTAACAGCAGCATACCAGCACAGTGACATATTCAGGCACATAAGGCTGTGCATAGAAACAGTCTTGAAAATTTCCCAATTAGCCAGAAAGAGAAAGGAGAAATATGTCTTAGGCTCATGAAAGTGGCATAAAACTTCATAATAGGACATACAAAAAAAACCCAGAGTGCTCATTTTTACAGCTGTATGGAGAAATAAGGCAAAAAAACAACAACAAAAAAAAAAAAACAAAAAAACAAAAAACAAAAAAAAAACAACAAAAAAAAAAACAAGAAGGAAAAAGGTAGTATGAAATAGAAAGGATCTGCAAGGTCTTTCTGTTTCAAAGTGGAATTGTTGGAAATGGTAGTGACTTGAATAATGTGATACATGCATTGTAGCAATAAAAAACATAAGGGAAACAGATGCAACAATTATAAGAAAGCCTGAAAAGTGTACCATATAATATTTATAATCAAAGTGAATGTGGAAACAATAAACTAAATGAGCTGAAACCAGTTAAAGGCTTGTAAAATGTAAATTGCTTTATTTCACAAATGAACACAGTACAAAATACCTTGCTGTGCATATTTATAATGTAAATTTATAAACCACATTGTCAAAAATATACATAATTCTTTTCAGCGCACAGGAAAGAATGGAATAAATTTTACTCTGCTTTCAGAACAGCCCAAATATCACATTAGTTAAAGGTTAAAATGTGGATTACTTTCCCTCTCCTGTTAATATCCTGTTAAATAATCTGAACATTATGAGAGTTATTAGCAAAGTTAATGAAACCCTAAAACCAATTTTGCCTTGAACCACACCACATTGATAGACCGATATGACAACTATCAAGAGCAAAGGAAATCCAATCCCAACACAAAGTATTTTACAGGACTCCAACAAATGACCCTTTTAAAATTCCATACTTTCCCAGAGTAATTTCTACTCTTTTATTTTCTTTACTAAACAGATTATTTTTAGGGAAGTCATACAAAAAGTATTGTGGTGTGTCATGTCAATAAAAGTGCATCAGTTAGCATATTTAACATACTTTGGACATGTTTGCTGAAGAGTGCAGAGAAAAATCAGATTAAAGGGGTTCATTCAAGCATTGATGATTTTAAATAGAAAAGGGTAAAATAAAACTGCCACATCAGTCTAGTCTGCCAACCGCAGACTAGGCCAGCAGTGAGGATTGCTTCGTTGGTATTGATTTGTGTTGGCCATAAAGCATTCTGAATACATTTTAAAAAATACTTTTTAATTGGTTGTCTCACTGAAACCCCACACTGTATGGGCAGTTTTCTGTTCTTTTGTTTTGCTTGCAGAAATATTCCAGATAGCTGTTCCAGGCTGTTTTGGTGTCGAGCTGCTTGCTTCCCTGACTGAAACACCAGCTCTAAGCATCACAGCCTTGACCATACCATCAACCTCCAACCACCATGGGATCTTTTGGTTATGTCCATATGTTTGTACTTATTTTTTTATTAAGAAGAAAAAAACTTTTCACTAACTGTTCAGTAATAAAATCACATTCTATATCCAGAAATACACAATTCATTGTACAGGGATGCAAAGTGGTGAGATTAGGGCTTTAAAAGGGCAGTATTATGTATTTTCCAGTCACATAGTGCCATTTTCTAGCACAATCAGGTAATTATGTTACCTTCCGTTGTTATAAAAATTCTGTACATATCAAACTTGATTAAGTGGAAATCTGACTTTGCAATGTAACGCCCTGAAATGGGGCCTCTGTCTCTTTAAGAAGCTCCTGCTCTTTCTGACACTCCGCCGTCAGCACGTTGTCACAACAATGTTCCTCTGCTAAGCAGTTTACAGCTGTTTATAAGAGTACTGGACTGAGAAGTAGTTTGTATGATGAGCTCAGCAGATGTGCAGTTCCACCATGTGTTTGCTAATTGCTGCTGCCGCTAGTCTGACAGAGCTGAGTGGGGGGGAGGTGCTCTGTGAGGCGCAAGCTCAGCTTGGAGACTGCAGCTCCGAGGAGGAGCTCGGTGAGACCAAGTGTTTAGGCAGGAGATTAGGCAGGAGATTAAAGAATTTCTCAAACATCAAAAAAATAAGTACAAACAATATGGACATAATCATAAGATCCTAGGGTTGCTGACACTTGATAGGGAATAACATTATAACCGGATGTAAAGCTCAAAAATGTCGATTTTACATAATACCCCATAAGAACCACACGTCCAGCTCTAAGCGTTGATCCTGAAGTCCTAAGAAGCCAAACAAAGCAGTGAAATTACTCAGTTTTAATGACTTTGCATTCATCTGTAAGTTCCCTATTATCAACTCAAAAGTCAAAAGCACCAAAAATACTTTGAAAATAATAAAATTAAATTCCATACATTCCCAGCCTTCATAGCAACCCTAATTTCACTATCTGAAAGCTCAACACTATCTGCGGATGTTAAGGGTCTGTTGGAGAAGTCGTTTCAAACAGTGGAGCAACTCATCACAACCATCTGACCTCCAATCCCAGATTCAAACAGAATTATAATAGAGGCTGTACCAGTTAAGTCAGCTGTCTTTGCAAATGGAAAGCATTTTATCTAGTTGACCCACATTACAACAGAGGATTTCAAAAGGAGTAAGATGGAAGCTCTCAGGTCAGTTTTGGTGTCAAGGCTGTCATTTTGTCATGAATTATATACGTCTGATGAACACTTTACTTCAAGGGTTAAAGAGATCAGACACATACTGTTTAACCTAACTAGCTTATGAGAACATTGGAGATGTTGAGTAAAACGGGACATTATAATCAACCGTTTTCTCCAAGCTCCTTAGGTCAGCAAGAAAAACTACACACATTTTGAGAAATCTTTTCAAAGAAAAACAAATAAGTGAAATCAACAAATCAAACAGGAAAATCAAAATGCCTTAACGGTTTTAAAGAAAGATGCATCTCAATACATTTTAAGACTATTGGAGTTACTTTATCTCAGTAATCCATCTCAAACAGTGAAACTCAAACGTTAAATAGATTCATTACACACAAAGTGATACATTTCAAGTGTTTATTTTAATAGTTTTCAGAATAATGAGGGTTTATAACTACTGAAAACTAAAAATTAGGTTTCATATGTTGGCTACATCTGCCATTATTTGAACAATCAAAGATGAATATTCTGCTTTAAACAGCTACTTTGAATTCACAATAACACAAATACAAAACTTATTTTCTTCATTCCTAGCCTCCAAATGTAAATGCCCCTGCCCTCAGTTCAAGATATAAAATACTAACCTTGAGACACTGAATGACAGAGGGAATTATGGGTAATTGTGGTGTCAGAAAGAAAGACGGCTGTATGACAAGATTCTGTGTCATTTAGACAATCAGAAACTTAAGAGGCAGTGTGACACATTTCTCTCCCTTCATTCGTCAGAGCTCCTGACTTGACTGGCGATAATTTCCAGAAGAGAGAAAAAAGGAGACATGAGTGAAAGGAGGGCACAAATGAAAATGGAAGTCACAGAAAGAGAGGTGTGATTTTTCCTTTCCCATATGCAGCACAGGGCAAGTGCCAGCCAATGTGCTGCATTCATTGTCGGAATCAAGACGAAATATCCCCTTTACATGTCAACCTGCCACATA